>JASPKZ010001962.1:600000-1062872 GCA_030220185.1 Diploptera punctata | reverse complement strand
TGTTTGTTTATATTAAATGTTGATTCGGAAGCAGCGAGATTGTTCTTTCAATAAGATATATTTATAATATTACCGTAACTGTACGAAAAAGAGATACGAACTTGGAATCCTTAATTAAAGAAAATATTGAACAAAAGAAAAAAGCCTATAAAGTTTATGTACAAACTAAACAAGAGGAGCATTATACAGAATATAAAAAACTCAGAGCTAAGGTTCGTACATTGTCTAGAAAATATAGAAAGGATGATTTGTGAGTGGGATAACTTTTAAAATACCTTAGAACGTGGATATTACAGGACACAAAGACAGGGGTTTAACAGTATTCAAAAAATAAGATGGAAACAAAGACAAAATTTAAGTTAATTGTACAAAACAAGATTGGATTACTTACTACAAAAATTCTTTTGTTCAGAACCGAACACTCACACCCGAAAAAATTACTTTGAATTATGACTCTTATGCAAAATAATATAAAAACCAGACATAAACAATGGAACCGACCTAGAAGAAGTTACCAGAAGGCCAGAAGAACAGGAAAGTCCCGTTAGATGATTTAAATAGAACTTTTAAAGTAGGAGGGACCGCCTTTTTGAAAGAGAAAACTATTAGAAAATTTTTAACAATATTTGCATTGTCTTAATATTCCAACGATTGGGAGGAAAACGGGTCTAGTAAGTAATATCCATACAAAAAGGTCAGGAAAAGAAAAAACACATGTGATAAACAACGAGGCATTGCCTCTCCCAACCTGCATCTAAATTATATGCGAACATAATTAAAAATAAATTCAGTAAGTAGTGAAAACATTTTTGAAGAAAGAAAGAAACAATGTGGATTTAGAAAAGTGGAGAGCACTATAGATGCAATATATTTACCCTACACAATTAGGAAAAAGGAGGAGAATTGATCTCCCAATAACATACATTATAGTTATGAAAAGGCATATGATAATGTAAACCGAGAAAACTTGGCAGATAATGCATGAAGAAACATCTTACACTCACTGTAATACGAGCCATACAAAGCTTATATCAAAATTATAAAATCCAAAAATTAAATACCAGATGGAGAAATAACAGAAACAATAAAAACAAAGAAAAGGTGTTCGGACAGGATGTGGGACTAATCTCCACTCTTATTGAATATATCGATATATATATATATTAACAGAATAGGCAGAATGAGAACAAACCGTAAAATAGTGGAATTTCAATTAACTAGGAATAAAAAATATTCAAAACAATATTATATGCTGATGATGAAAAATAATATTATAGAATTCCGAAGAGAGCTTACAAATAGCAGCGTATATAATTATTCAAAATTGCCAGCAAAAGATAATATGAAAATTTCCACTTCAAAATCCCAAAAACAATGGCAATGTGTGGAAAAAAATTTACAACGGATAAATAAAAATTGAGATTGATGGAAAAATTATAGAACAAGTGTCAGATTTCTCTTAATTAGGAAGTGTATTTGCAGAGTATAAGAGTGACATTGATTCAAAATACAAAAATATAATAAAATATAATTAAAATGAAACGGGGTGGTAGGTAATACGAAGACATTTTGGAAAAGTATGAGGCCAGAGACCCAAAAACTAAGCTTACATAACATCACATCAAAAAGCTGCTCATAAAAATATGGAAGTGAAAATTTGATTTAAATACAAGAAAACTCTAATAAACTTCAAAAAGTAAGCGCTTCTTACATCTGTGTTAGGACGTGAATAGACTGGACACAAAAGGAACACTATTATCAGAGGAAAACTTGGAGGTAACACGTTTAAATGAAGATATAGAAAGATACCACAAATGGAGGAAAAATCATCTGAGGAGAATGGCCAGAACTAGACTTCCAAATAAAAATTGGCATTCAATATACCCCAATGGAACAGAGGGACCAAGGAAGACCAAAAACATCGTTGGAAAAGATTCACGACCATCTTCGCTAGGTTTACGTAAGGGCCACATGGCCTAAAAACGATTTGTCATGATGATGATGATGATGACGTACTGTACGCTTTGAATAGAAATATGAATTTAGGTACATTAATTTTCGGAAGATGATGTAAACATTAGTGGCGTCCTCACGGACGAATACAATATTCAGTACATAATTTTAATAAAATATCCATTTAACATATAACATGAAATGTCAATACAGAGAAAACAAAAGTAATGGCTTTTCAAGGGAAAGTATCCTGTACTTAGCAAAATTTGTCTAGATTCAAGAAGACTGGAAAGAGTTAAATTTATGTATCTACCTTGGATCACATTAACATATTTGGTAAGTAAACATAGCAAAAAATCACTAATTTAATAAAACCATGGGAATAATAAATTGAGTAGTGAAATCTTCGCTATTCCCAGAGAGATGCACACTACGGTAATAAACCTTAGCACGACCTGCACTTTGCTATGCAGTGAGGCTGGACTTGGGAGAACGAAGAGAGAACAGGATTCTTCTAGTAACTGAGATTCATGAGCTATACAGCAGGATATACGAATGGGACACAACGCAATTATGATATCTTGAAGGAGTCGTTAGACCGGTCATTGATACTACATAGATATAAATAACGGATGATCTTTGCGTCGAATGAGTTCACATAGAGTTTTCCAAGGCAGCTTCGTTATGTCCAACCGGACACGATTTCTGGGATTCAAGGAAACGCTGGCTACAAAATTCACAGTGAGATCGTAAGAGCTATAGGTCTGAGACTGGTTGGTTAACAGCAAGAAGAAGACTGTACGCTGTAACTCGATTACTGTAAATATCAGTTATGGAAATTTCTGCTTGCTTGGGATAAAGATGCCCACCACCCTTTTTAATGGACGACAAATTGATTTAAAATCTGAAGTTGCCGAGGTCTTAAATGTCGTCATTTTTACGTTTAGACACTGCGCATTCTCAACGGGGCTGTTTTTCACTTGATGTCATTCTGGTTCTAAAAACAAACTAGTTCCCCAACAAGAGTGCCAACTGTGCCGGAACATGAAATTCATAACAAAACTCCGAGTTTCTGCTATTTTTACCTTTTCAGATACTTTTAACTTTCGTTTTCTTTTATTCTCTGTATTTATTTCATGTCATTTTTTCTCTTAATGTTTGCACGTTTAGAGTAATTTACACAGCACAGTTGTGGTTTGGACTCGGGCGGATGAATAATTGCTCCTTCCCCTCCTCCAGGTATTTTGTGTCGCGGACCCTTTCTTTTTTAATTCTCTTTTTTGCATACAAACTAATTTCCCCGAATTTTTGTAGAAAAATAAGCAGACACTTTTACTTTAGGGGGAAAGGATATTCGAGATTGAGAAAAATTTCTTAGGAAAATATTGGACCCAAAGAGAGTGAACCGACATGTTAATGAGAAACTTTAAACACAGTGGACTACTTGTCTTTAGGAAGCCAGATATAATAAGAACAGTACGTTTCGTAACTGCGTTGGCAGGACTGTGGCACGAATGGGGATGAAAACGTGCATGGAAGCTCTTGTCGGAAACCCGAGGGAAAACGACCAGTTGGTATGCTAAGAATGAGGTGGGAGAAACATACTATGATTTAAGGGAAGTAGAATATACAGGGAATGATTTTAAACATTAGCTCAGGAAGGGATGTATGAGAGCTTATGTCCGCGCAAGCATGAACACCGAGATGAATAGTGACCGTGAGTTAGTTTTTTTGATCTTATTATTATTATTATTTTATTATTTATATGTTTTAAGGGATTCGGGGAAACTAGCAAATAACGCATTGCTTTATTTTTATCGCAAACACATACATATTTGTTTAAAAATGAGCGTGAATCTATCATTTATGAACTCATAAACACCTTGACAGATTTGAATGGGGTTTTCTTATCATTTAAAAATTTCCTGGGACAATTAACGTATAAAAACATTACCGTACTTATAGAGCCACAGCTAAAAAAAGTATATCTTTGTATTACAAAAGGAGCTTTTGGACCTAATGGCTTACGCCGCCTAACGAGAAGAAATACACCACTTAATGTACACGGAAACGAATGCAAATTAATTCTAAAAAAAAGTACGTACGTAACGCATCTTCTTGTTTTTCGGATCACACAAAACTGGATGTATATAGATTAATGTTCACGTGGCAGCTTTAGATGAAACTCCGACTGTATTTAAAACCTTTAATAACTTGAATAATGGCGCTTCATTTTTGAAGAACCTTGTGTGTTGTGGTCTTGATATGTTTTGCAGGAACAGAGTATGCCCTGGACAGATCCCGGCGGGAGAGTCTGTGAATATGTGTCGTTCGGACTACCGCAGCGGAGAGTGCGAGACCGCTCATCGGTCACTGGTTACAGGGTTTTGCAACGTATAACCTTAAATGCGGCAGCGCCATAGCGTTGCCAAGTTTACAGCAAGAAATTGCAGTGAATAACTCTAATAAGGCTGACGGCTCAATAAGAAAACAAATGAAATAATACACCATGATTACATTAAATTATGACAATATATGATAGAAAACATTAGCTTAACATCAGGGGGTATGGAGAGCTAATGCAGCATGGCCATGAACGTACAGGCTCGATAGTGTCAGATGGTTATTATTATGTCGATAGTAGTTCCTAAATGGAATTGTAGGAACTAAGATTACACATTCCAATGAAACTCTACATACAAAGTTCTTCTCTGTGATTTTTACATAAATAAAATTAATTTCTTCTTGTTCTTGATTCCAACCTGAATATGTATTGAACATTATAAAAATATTGTTACAAGTTTGACTGTATTGTAAATTTATTGATAAGAATATTTAAGTCGATAACAATAATAAAATTAGAACGTGCTCCAGTAACACTAGATGATTCCGATATTTATCCCCCTCGAGAATCAGGATGGCCCAGTCACATGTTTCTCTTTACTCGACATAACAAGCAGCATAATTTGCTGTTCTGACCACAAATATCAGAAGTTCTTGATTTGCCTCTAGTTTCCACATCAAATTTCAGACAAACTGCATACTGGCTGTTGGATAAATTTACCTTTTATGTACGTTTTTAACAAAATAATTGTCTTCTGTAAAACAAATAATTAAAATTAATCTTTTCAAAAGAATTTCAAGTCAAGGTATTAATGAATTAGAAATACGGAAAATAGAGAACCTTGGTATAAAAATCACTTTGAAAAATTGCGTTTCCAAAATATTATGTCATTTGAATATAAACTTAATATTGAAACAAGAAATTAAAACCATTAACCCTTACCAATACAGATTATGTAGGTGTATCTAACCGTTGCACAAGAAAACACAACTAGAAACATAATGACATACATGTGTCTTCTTTATATTCAATGGGAAATATATTGAAGAGAGAAACATATACACACGGGAACGAATTTCTGAATACAGTACAACTGTCATTTTATATTTTTGTCACTATACATTAATTTACACCTGAATAGGATTCATACGTTTCTTCATACAAATCATCTTCATCTTCACGCTGATAATTAACTTAACACATGGCAAGTCTGCTGTAATTGTGATACTTCAAAATGGCAAGTTTTTCTGGAAATGTAATATAGAGATGTAATTAAAAAAAAAACATCATCTCACGTAATTAGATATTGATTGGCATAAATGTTCTCAAATGAGAAGTTTTTGTAGAAATGTAATTTAAAAATCTAAATAAAAAATCATATTCCATATAAGAAGATATTGTTTGAATTGGATGAAATCGTAGTTAAGGTACATCACCATTCTTAAATTAGCAAAAGTTTCACAACGGTTCGTCCAAAAGAGTCTTGTGGCTGAGGTAAAAAATGTGTAAGATGATTGTCTACAAAACTTAAGAATTCAAACAATGCTCTTAATCAATTCCAGGAATCATAAATTGTACATTATAAATATACACTGTAAATTAATTTATAAAGTTAAGAGATATCTTACCTGGATATTACCTGCTACCTGCAGGTCAGCAAATGTTGTCGAACTACTTACATCCTGAAAAATAATTACATCTTATATTAATAGAGTATTTCACGAATTTTGGAATAATCATAATAATTATAGCAAAAATAAACGAAAATTAAGTACTTATTACAATTTTAAAATATAGATTTAAATTTGAGTATGGATTACAATGTGTAATAGAGAATTTGAACGAACCAAGAACTGAAAAGAATTATATAGGAATTTTGTTGTGTGGTATGAGATATTAGAAGAAATAGACTGGATGTGTTGCGGATGGAATAAGAAAGAGGTGCAAGAAGGATTTTAGAAGGGCTACCGGAAGGAATAAGAAAGGTTGGAAGACAGAAACTAAGATGATTAGATAATGTTGAGGAAGACTTAAGACAACTGAAGGTGGAAAGTAGGAGACAGAAAGCTAGTAATGAGAGAAAGAATGGACAGTTTTTAATGAAGGAAGCCAAGAATCTTACAGGACCCCCAGCCAAAGGAAGAAGAAGAAGAAACACAGGAATCTAAAATTGGTTAACATAAAGAAACATGAAATTTAAGTCAGGTACTTAACTTGTTGTTCTTTTACCACGACAACAAAGCGTGGACCCCGATATTTTAACCCCTCGAGAATTCGGGTGTGCCCAGATAGACCCCCAGGCGTGGGGTTTCTTTTGCCCCAGTATTTATAGCCCCCAGAACGGTGGGTTGCCCAACTCTTAAAACCAGGTGACTCTACCTCTGTCCTGGAAATACAGCCAAACATTCTTGAAACGTGAATTCATCCTGCAGGTACACATCAATAACCTGGAAAAACAAGAAAGACATCATGTAGCATAACACTAGAGATCCAGCCAGCTATTTATGTCCCTTCAAGTATCGGGGCATCATAGTTACCATTGGACAGACTCTATTGGACAAAATGTGCAACTTTTGTGAGCCAAGAATTAGCATAACTACAACTTCATCCAATTTTACGCCAAATAATATCTGCTTATGTGGAGTGATGATTTTTTTATTTACATCTGTATATTACATTTCTAGAAAACCTCTCATTTTTAAGTATCATAGTATGACGAAGCGAGAATGAAGGTGTTGTGTACTACAATGTTTGAATCACATATAAACTCCTCTCAGGGATAAACGATTCCAAGTGGCAAAAAACTAACGAAAATTGGTTAGCAGCACACAGAATTAAATCCCATGAATGTATTTTTTTTTCTTTCTTCAAGAAATGTTCAATTTAATATAGAAACGGCCTGTATGTGTTTCTGTTTCATGTTGTGTTTTCTTGAGCAATGATTCTGCATTTAAATAAATGTGAGCATATTAAATTATCTTATATTTAAATTGATATAAAAAGACCTGTGTTCACAATAAATTTCATACGATCAACTTATGTATTGCGTAATGAAATCATCCATTTTGTTGCATTCATCCAAGCTATGATATTCTTACGAAATAGTTCCTTTTCAGTTTACCCTCCTCATTTAATTTATTTTACATACTCATAGTGCTGGGATTATTTGAGTAACTTCCATGTACTATTGTTTTTCAATCTCACCGCCTTGCTTTTCTTCATTGCATCAAATTTATTTTCAAATGTAGATTCCTAGAAAGGTAAAAGTTTATAACTGATTACTAGGTAAAATGGACATTTTCACAGTTATTGTAGTAAATGTATAAAATATTCTTCCTATATATGCTAAATATGAAGAGCAAATTGTGGACATTTTGAAGGAAGCGTCGGAATTCAAATAACCTGAAACGAGTAGTACAGACAGAAATGAATTATTCATAGGATCAACTCTAGAAACGCATTCCATTTAGAACATAAAATATGAACACCTTTTCCTAATTAGAGAACTAAAAAAGTTAACTCTTTCAAAAATGTGAACTAAATATCAAATGCTACAAAAGCCATTGGTAATTTAAAGTTTTGAGATTGTTAATAAAATAATAACTGTAACTAAATAAACAATCGTGGTAAATATATAGCACATACCCGTCATTACGTCTTCAGTTTATTGAGCTGGAGATCTTAGGTTTGCGACTTCTATTAAATCTTCATGCCAGTTCCTCGAGTCTTCATTCAAGCAGGAAAACACAAATCCCTAACATAATTTTCCTGAGTCTATTTAAGTGGAATGTGCTTCATTTTTAGGAGCGCGACAACATGAGTTCACTTGCTACAAACTCTCTTTACAAAACATCAATGTATTGCCATATTAGAAGCAAACGATCTCCTTGAAGGCTCACAAAGGATTTTGTGGTATTTGTGAATCTGAAAAAGAGATTACTTGTGGTTTTTTCATGAGGTGTGGATTCAGTGTTCCTGACCATTCTTTCAAAATGGAACTGTCCCATAGAACTGAATATGGTTGAATTTTTTTTACAAGACGAAATAAATCCAAAACAATGGCAATGTGTGGAAAAAAAAAACAACTACAACGGGTGAAAATTGAGATTGATGGAAAAAATTATAGAACAAGTGTCAGATTTCTCTTACTTAGGAAGTGTATTTGCAGAGTATAAGAGTGACATTGATTCAAAATTACAAAAATATAATAAAATGAACGGGGTAATACGAAGACATTTTATTTATTTAGCCTGGTGGACATTTTGGTAAACAGATGAGGACAGAGACAAAACTAAGATTACATAACATCACATCAAAAGCTGCTCTAAAATACGGAAGTGAAATTTGGATTTTAAATAAAAGAAACTCTCATAAACTTCAAGTAAGCCAAATGCGTTTCTTACGATCTTTGTTAGGAGTTAATAGACTGGATCACCAAAGGAACACTATTATCAGAGGAAAACTTGGAGTAACAATTTTAAATGAAGATATACAAAAATACCAACAAGAATGAAAAAAATCATCTGAGGAGAATGGCAAAGAAATAGACTTCCAAAATTGGCATTCCAATATACCCCAACTGGACATATGGACCAAGGAAGACCAAAACATCGGTGGAAAGATCAAGACCATCTTCGCTAGGTTTACCGTACAGGCCACATGGCCTAAAACGAATTTTGTTCATGATGATGATGATGATGAATAACTTCACGATATTCTTCATCAGTTTCCACTGTCGAAATTTTTTACATATTAATACTGTATACACCAAAAATTTGAGACAAAATGTAAGGAACTATGACCTCTAACTAGAAACATGTGCAATATTTTGACATTGTGCACTTTTGAAAACTAAGAAATAAATATAATAAATTTAATATTTTTATTCTGGGCCCCAGCACCTTCTCTAAATGCGTATGTTTATTATGTATTAGATGTTTACAGGCAAATTTCTTACTTTATTGCCTTCCATAGTTTTCAGAATTACAGCGTTTTGATACAACTCAGCTACAAGTGCTCTATTGTACGAGCATCTGATCACCTGAAAGACTAGCGCAATGTCGTACTCTTGTGCCATCTTGGCAGCTCGGATGCTCGCCAAATTCTAGTATGTGATAGAACAAGATCAGTATTTTAAGGATATGCAATCGCCCCCCCCCAAAAAAAAATCACCATAAGTCGTTGTTAGGGCGACGTCCTCAATTGAGCCTATGTTTAGTTTCTTTCTGCACCTTATTCATGTTTGTAATGTTTCTCCAGGTATTTGAGTTCAGTCACTTCTTCAAAATTTTCCTCATGTGTCATTGACTTTCCTTTTCCATTATATAGTGTATTTCTATGTGTAAACATATATTTAGTTTTTATTGATGTTGTACTTCCAGCCACAATGTGTTAGTGTTACTAAATAGAAATTGCATGTTGGCCCGTAGTATCTCCTAGCTATCACCTAATAATAGTACATTATCAGCATAAACTAACAGATTTTTAATACCATTGAGGTGTACGCCTTCTTTAATCGTCTAAAAATTTGATGGAATGCTCTAGTACTAAATTCAATGGAGAATTTAAAAAACTATCTGAAAAACTGTTTGCCTACCCGCATTCTACTGTATGTTCTATTTAGACATGTTTGAATTGCATATTTGTTAAAGTTGACATAATTTATAATGGAATTTATATTGTATCTGACTTCAAGAGAAGAATCTTGAGAAATTTGTATTTAAATATCTTGTAATTCGGCACAATATGTTTATAATGAAAACAAATAGACGTTTTTGGAGTGTGTGAGGGCATAAATTGTAGACACAAACAATAAATAGAACTTGGTAATCACATGAACATGCAGATTGTAGTTCAAGTTTTAGTTACCATGGTAACCCGATATATTGCAGTTATTTTTAGAACTGAATAACACGAAAAAAGTTAAAAATAACAATCGAGTTAACGTGGGCAACGTACAAAATATATAATTTCATGAAAATATTTGAAGTCAATGCATGAACATTGGTCGATCTCGTGGCCTTGGAGTCAACGTTCCTGGCTACAGAACAAGGTTAGATTCCTGAACTTGGGCATCAGGTTTTTTCTCTAAAGAGAATTAAGTGTTTTCCATCAGGGACTGTGTGTGTGTCTTTGTACTCATGTATTTAAAAAAAATAGTATGGATTACACTCATCAGTATAAAATCAACTGGCATAGACATGTGGAACCGTTTGCTCAGATCCAGGTTTTCTAAGACAATTTTATAAAGTTCTGATCAAACAGTAAAAGATCTTTAGGACGGGCCTAGGTAGATATAGATTGAAAAAAAAGTGTAAATCGTAACAGTACATTCAGAACTACGATACGAAAAGAAGAAGGTGACAATATTAAGTAAAAGTTCAAGAAAGGAATAAGAAAAGTAAAAGGGAAAAAAAAATAAACTGGGCAAAATCAGACGTAAACGTAAAGTGACTTCACTGGAGGCCTTAGGAGGTGTTTGGGGTAGCAGGTGGTTGAGGATTCCACCGGCAACGAGTTTGAATTGGGTTGTCATCCCTACGTGACCGATGTCTTTTCCTCACAACATTTTGATGAAGTGACGGAATTAAAATACCTTGGAACGAAAATAAACAGAAATAATTTATAGGCCTACATAGATTCAACTATGGAAATGCATACTACATACCATGCGTGATGGAGTCTGTTGCCATCCCAAATTCTCTCAAAACATATTATATTAATAAGGTATGAACCGGCGCGGCGGTTCTTCACGTTATATTAAATGGGTGCGTAACAGGTCTCTTATTTTAAGACAGGAAAAATAATGGTGTTTATTTGAGAATAAAGTCCTTGCGAAGACAAATTAACATGTAAAAGTGAATGAAGAAAGAAGTAGGGTCTACATAACATGATGTTAATAGGAAACAAGATTTAATAAGAATAGTTGAGCCTTGTAGACTCTGACGGGCAGGACATGTAGCACGTTTTAAAAATGAGAGGCACGAAGACTTGTTGTAGGAAAAAACAAAGTCAGCCAGTAGGAAGGCCAAGAATGGGGTGGTAGAATAACATTAGTCGTGGAGACTGCAACGAAAAAAAAAACAGACACCTTATCAAGACTTAAAACAGGACACCATAGAACTCTTAAAGTAATATATTATAAGAAAACATTCCCAGTGTAACACAAAAGAATCATCACCACGTCTTATATGCCAGTGCATCAGCAGCTCAGTAACGAATCTCTGGAATCAACCTGCAGATGTAATACTGTACAATTACACATGGACATGGTTTAGGAGTAACAACAACTAATTCTACACACTAACATGATTTTATCTCTCAAATATAACTTACTTACCTTGTATTTTACACACGATCATTTTAAATAACTCCATTTAAAGACTTTTTACTTATTCATTTACGTTGTGAAACAAAATCCCGATTTTCCTGAAATAAAAGAACGCGAAATTGTAATTAGTTTTGTAGCAAAACAAATTTTGAAATGTTTTTCATGCCGTAACCACGTAACGGCGATGCTATTGTTGAACCGCGACATTAAAAAATGTCGTAGCTTATTTTATTGAGAAGACTGAGTGATCTTTTCCATTATTATATTTTTAAAAAGTAATAAGAGTTCTACATGTAGTGCAGTTTGAAACAGGTCTATACTAACGTAGGTAGCAAGGAAAGTATTTGTTTATTATGAATTTTACAAGTAATTTATTAAGAGTTTTATGATTTACGCGAAATAAGACAAAATATTAGCCATTTTGTCAGTTAATATCAGAGATATCTTAGGCGAATAAAACTGATTATGGAGGAGCAATATAATAGCCTATAACCTACATGGAGACAAGTTACATCAGCGCCCCTAGCGTTAAACAAACTTAATGAGTATTTAATCTGTAGGATTTGCTGGATTAGCTTCTTTTCATCTATTGATCCAACCAATGCGAGGAAGGGTACCCACGGTCTCGGATGAAAAATGTATCATCAGTTATCTGATTTAATTAATTTACACTTTTTTCCATTAAAAGTGAAATTATTTTTGCTATATATCCGACATTTTGTATGGTTCATAGTTTAAAATTGGCTTAGTTTCGTGTTTAGAAAACTAGAATGAAGACCGCAGGTCCTGTTTAACAAACACCACAACATGAAAATAGCTGATGTGTTTATAAAACAATAGACATGGAAATCGTTTAGTTTATTGCTCAGCGAACGAATTGTTCAAAATAACTTGTCTGTGCAAATAATCACCACATTTCTTCCTTTATTTGTTATCCTTAATTTGACACTGTATCCTATAATATACATTATTTTAGTTTATTTAATAGTGAAAAAATGAATCGGTAAAAATATTTAAATTTGTATAAAATTATGCTATAATATACACAAAATAAATTATGGTTATGCATGATTTGTTTCATTCCAGTCTGACGCATTTTAAATAAGCTGGCATGAGAAACTTCAATTTCACCAATTAAGGGGTTAACCTCTCCCTTTTTAAGCACTACTTTTAGGTCTCCTATGCCACCCGGACCATAGTGACAAGACCTGTCAATACTTTGGAACAGATACTTTACAAGGACACGGAGGGTTTCGCCAATTGAGGATATCAGGTAGGATCCTGGGGGAAAATGTAAACGTTCCATTAGGTATTGATTTTTCTACTATACTGCACTAATTTAAAATTTCTTCCTTAGACAACTTTCAGTAGAAATAAGTTTTGCTGCGTTCAAAATGACTCTTACTGACAAAAGTTAACCTTTAACTGTGGAGAATTTAGCAAAAATCTGGTGATGTAAATGTGTAGATAATTATGGAAGAGAATGAATAAACTTTTAACTGAATTTGAATAACTTAAAAATATACTTAACTTTTTAAATATATTAATTGGTGCAGATGTGTTTATAATGCACTTGTCTGCCTCCATTTCTTAAATATATTTTTTGTGTATTTCAGGGAACAGGACATTTGGTACGGTTCATAGTTTAAAATTGGTTTAGTTTTGTGTTTAGAAAACTATAATGAAGACCACAGGCCCTGTTTAACAAACAACATAGCATGATCCATCCTCAAAATGGCTAAAAATTGGATGTGTATGCAAAACAATTGCTATGGAAATATTTTAGTTTTCTATTCGTATGTAATTCAGCGAACAAATTGTTCAAAATAACCTGTCTGTGCAAATAATTACCACATTTCTTCGTTCAGGGCCTATATCTTATTCTTAATTTGGCACTGTATCTTATACAGTGATTTAATATTTAATATTCTTAATAAATAATGGAAAAATGAATCGGTATTTTTTTAAATAAATTATACAACAATATACATAAAAAATATGATTATGTTTACACTACAGTCCGACTCGTTTAAATAAGCTGGCATGAGAAAATTAATTTCACCAATTAATGAGTTAGCCTTTTCCTTTTTAGGTACCATTTTTAGGTCTCCTGTGCCACCCGGACACGACTTGTCGGTAGAGCATGTTTAAACTGTGGAACATGTACAACCTTAGACAAAAAAAAAGTCATCCGCAGATTCTATCAACCGATCGGGGAACTTCGTGAGCGCTCGCAGAAGTCGTATTCACAACACGTTTTCAGTAATTGTACTGGGTTGTTTGTTAGTTAACGCAGTGCACACTCGAGCAACATAAAATGAGAGCTTGGCTTAGTGTGTTTCTGAGGTCGAGAGGTTTAACAGACATTATTTGTGTTCGTAACCTCACGGGTTCGATTCCCGTTCAACTTTATTATTTTTTTAACTGAATGTTGTTATAATAGCATTGCGCCTGTAATGTAGTTTCACATTTAATTTTATATTTGAGTTTTATGGATTTAATGCACACACAAAACACAAAAAAAGAAAGAATTAAAACCTTCTTGTATTAAATAAATTAGGAAAGAAAATAATATCATCTAAAATGAAAACTAACAAAAACAAAATCAACATTGGGTATATGAACCCTCGTCATCTATTACCGGCCTCAATCTGCGGGGCACTGATGCAATCAAATTTCTACAGGCACGTGGAAAATCGGCTAGATCATCCCAGACGTCTTGCATTTGTGCCCAGAAGCCATCTTTCGCCTTTCGTGCATCTGTAGCCAATTAGAGTTCATCTCTATTTTCATCTTAGCCACACATTTTCGATTGGATTAAAATCTGATGAACAGGGAGGCCAGTCTATCGCTCTGATATCCTGCCTCTCCGAGAACCAGTTTGAAACCGCTCGACAAGTGTGGACAGGATGGTTATCCTGTACGAATTCAATAATATCCATCAGGATATGTCATCCTCACAGATGGAATCAAGATGTTCTCTAGTATAGCCTTATACTGCACAATGTTCAGTGCGTCGTCCAACTTCCACAATACACACAGACCGTCCCGTGATATCCAGCCCCAACACAACACAGATACGCGGCCATGACGAGATTGTCTAGTCACGTATTCTGCATTGTATCGAGACCCCTTTGAACGATAGACAATCACTTTGCCGTCATGAGTAGAAGAAAATGTCACCTCGTCTGAGAATATTATATTATTCCAATCACGGTTGGCATTTTCCTCTGCAAAGGCGAGCCAAACAATCTGTGATTGTCTGTCAGGTGTTCTTCTTTGCTGCTGTCCGTACAAAAAGTCCTGCATCATTTAAACGCCGCAGAGCTGCCCGAGCTTTTCCAGGGAATAGAGAATTTGCTTTCATTTGAGAAGCAGTTTGGAAGAGGTTCCTATGGTCTTCTGCAATTAAAGCTTCATTCTCTTGGGGACTGGAAACACGTCTTCTTCCTGAACCAACACACGGTTTTCAATCCCTTCCCTGAATAATCTCACCCACCTCTGAGCTGTAGATGCAGGGACTCTCAAACGCATTCCAGCCTCACGAGCAGAAAAACCTGCAACGTTTATCAGTGCAAGGAGAGATTGCCTATGTCCTTGGGTGTGCGCTGAGCCATGGTAAAACTTGATATGATTCATTATAAACAAACTTGTTACAGGCTGGTGCTTTTGCACAGACGTCTGCGCATCACAGTCTATTGAATGCAATACTATAGATCAAAGGAAGGGCAATACATTGAAATTACCTAGAACAAACCCTGAATGTGGTAAATATAATTGTTACAATAACGACATTAACATTGATTTAATTCAAATGTCAAAATAAAATGTTATATTTAATTCATAAAACATTGTAATGCAAATATCACGAAAAAAACTACATAATTGAGGACGCGAACTCATTAACAGAAACAGTGACCGCATGCTTTACCGCTGAGCTATCAGGATACGTAGGAGTGTCTTCAGTTCATGCCACATAACACAGTAGCTTAGGGACTGCACAATTATGACTAGTTTCCTTGTTTGAACCCAGCGCTGTGCCAAGTATGACTTAGAAGAAATATTCGTTCAAAAGATTACACTTTTGTTTTGTCTAAGGTTGTACATACATCTTTGAGCCAGCACAAATTGCGGATGGACCTTGGATAATTAGAACAAATGATGAATTGAATAAAAAAATTAAAATAAGCATTCTTAATTTCATAAGAGTACAAAGATTAATTTGGTTTGGCCATGTATACTGAATGTGTGATGAAAGACTTTTATTGTTAAAAACCATTTCCAGTGAAACCTTTAAAAACTAGACTCCAAGTCAGACATAAAATTAGATGGGAAAATGATCTGTTACAAGACTGAATAATCGTTATATATCAAAATTCAGGCTGCATATGTTTGCGACTTATTTTCAAGTATGCGGAGTACATAGCCGCTATCAGTTGTGCTCTAAAACCAATAGGTGTAGACATTTACCTGAAACGAAAATTGAAAAGTCGCTCCAGCGGTCGCAAATTTTTGATGTTTTACAGCTAAACTCAGTATATGCTATTAAAAATAAATCGAGGTAGGTATTATCCAAAACGCAGTGAAATCTTACCATTTTAATTGGGGTTGACCTGAAATCCAAAATAAGAATTATCTCTAGCAAACCGCCATGTTTTATTCGTGGAAAACTTTGTGAATACTCATTTTCAGATTTAGTTTTAGCTGCTATTATGCTCTGAAGTCCACCGCTGTGGTCTCGAGGTAGCGTACTGCCTTGTCACGCAGTGGATCCGGGTTCGATTCCCGGTCCGGACAAGTTTCTGGGTGACGTTTCTTTCGGGGTTTTTCTCACCTGTAAGACAAATGTCAGGTAGCTTGGAGACCCAAACTGTCCCCGAACTTCATCTGGTCACCATTATCATCCCCGGTGTAGAAAGCAACGGGAAGAACTGTACTAGTATAATTCTCTAGTAAAGCTGGAAAGCAGAATAACAAATGCTATGATTGTAGTGAAGGACCTGCCCTAGGTCAGAACACTATAAAAATGCTTATAACAATGGGTGTAAGAGTTCACCTGAAACAAAAATTTAAAAGTTATATTTCATTTATTTAGGCGTAGCAGCGCACTCCAACCATTAGTTACTTGAATATAGAAAAACTGGATTAGTTATGTCAGTGATAGGAAGCGTTAAATAAATCTCTAAGAAGACCGAAGTATTCAACTAAATGAAGTTGCAGTGTCTAATAAGAAGTGTATTTATTACTGTATTCTAATATTAATTATTTGTGCGCATTTCCTGCAGTCTGTATAATATATGTATTCAAACTTACCTAACTTCCACATACCAAAACCCAAGGGTTTGATGACCGACATACCAGAAAGATAGCTTTCCATCAGAAAATTTAAACCATTCAATCGTTGCTAACATTAAGGCCGGTATTCTTGAAACCAACTCTCCTCTCGAAGTGAGTGACATGTGAGTGGCTCCGCCTTCCTATGACGTCGAGAGTATTCTTGAAACCAACTCTCGCTCTCGACTCTCGTTTTGGCCACGCCTTACTCACTTTTAAATGTCAAATTTTAAGTCGGCAGTATTCCCGTCTTTCCCTTTGTTCTGCTCCACAGTAGAAATGGCGGAATTCCAAAAGTGAATAATCTTTTGGGTTTGGAGGCACAGAAGTTAATAGAAGATGTGGAAATTGAACAAAATCTACGGGATCAAGCGAATCGCCGTCGCCGCCTGTACTTTCAGGATATTCCCCGATATACAGGTAAGTCATGTAATATATGCTGTATGATTCATTATATTCTAACTTCTTCAATATGCATCGTGAGACTTCTTAAAATCTAGTGTTGTTTATTACAAACGTGTATGGAAATACTATATAAACCGATTACAAATAATTCATGTAGAGAAATAAAATATCACTCTCGTGTATAATCATTAACATGATCGTTTTTTTGTTTGTATATTACACGCAAAAAAGTGAAATTTTTATTAACTCCGGTCACATAACGAACAAAATTGGATAATAATTAGTAATTCAATAGTACGATATATATGTGTATGTATATATATAATATAAGGAAAATGCAAATAATGAAACATCTTCATTCAAACTACTGTAGTAGAAATTAATAAAACAATATTTCTATTAATTTTTTAATACTTAACATTATTATTATTTAATTTAAAGAAATTAACTTCATTTCGTGTGTTTTTGTTGGGACAAGTTAGTATACGCATGATTAGTTTATTGAATAATATGCAAGCAATTTATTTTGTTAGGTTAGGAAGAGTGTAATGGGTGTATGTCAGTTTCTCATAAACTGTTTGGGAATTTATTAAGAAGGTTAGTTATTTCGATTTCACATTTATATCCTGCCACCTGGTGAAGGTTACATTAAACATTCGCGCATGTGCAGTGCGATTCTGTAGAACTTATTCATTGAATAGATGAGAGTCAAATACTAAAGTTTACCCATAATTTGCTTCACTCTTTAAATTATGCACATGAAAGATTATCTGATAATGCTTAATTTAATTTTATGCTAAACTCCTCGATTCAGGAACAAATACTTAATCAAGGTGTGGCCAGACAAATATTAAATTTATTATGGCATAAATATTGTGTCATACCAATTGTGAATTTATTCAATTTGTTTATTAATTCTATTCACAGGAAGTATGCAGCTTGTAGTGGCAGACCTCCCTGGCATCAGCCAAAGTACTGTGTCACCTGTCATCAGAAAAGTATCCACCTCTATTGCAGAATTGAAACTACAATTTATAACATTCCCTAATGGAGATGAGGTTCGTCATCTCCATTATGAATTTCATAGAATTGCTTGTTTCCGTGGTGTAGTTGGATTCATCGATGGCACGCATATAAAAATAAGGAATCCTGGAGGAGAATATCCCGAAATCTTCAGAAATAGCTTGGGCGTATTCTCCTTCAACTGTCAGGTATGTACAAAAACTAGTTAAGCAAGTATTTTGTGTGTTATTATTATTATTTTATTTCACTCCCTCTCTCCAAGCGCAACAGGCCTAGAAGGCCCTTATGCTCTTTAATTGACATCATTAGAGTTGTAATTCAAAACTGATAATGAAAGATCCAACTAATTTTTTTTTTAGAAGCTTTATTTTTAGAGTTCAGGTTCTTCTACGTGTCGTAAATCTACGACATGTGATCCATGGCTTCAGTTGCCTTGATCAGTATTGTAAGAAAATTGAAATAAAGCCATTAGTTGCACTGTCTTAAATATATAGCACATAAAAGCAGACCTCCAAGCAGCATCTGTGAACCATTTTAGGTGAATACTTGATTTATGATGCTTTTTACCTAAATAATTTGTGCCAAGTAGGAGATTTTGTAGACCAATATCAGTGAGAAACATTTTGAAAATGTATTGTGTTAATATTGTTCTAGATTACTACCTCATACCATTTATCCCATAACATAACATAGATTTTTGCATAAATAACAAATAAAATATAACCATATTTTAATTTTTTTCATGTTTTTATTAAATTTACACTTTCCAAACCTTAATTTTTCTTCCTTAATTAATCTAGGTTGGAAAGTGTTAATTTAATAAAAACTTCAAAGTATGAAGCTTTACCGTTCAAAAGTAATGTATAAATTCTCAATAAAAGTACTTCTGAATAAAAGATTCCAATTGGCATGTTGGTATTGATGGTCTTCGGACGAACGAGAATTGTATAAGTAGAAAGAAATGTTGACATTCTTATCGGTGCTCAGATGGTGTAATTGGTATTGTACTAATGTACAGAATCAGAGATCCAGGGTTCAAGTCACAATTCAAGCATTATTTTTTCTTTCTTTATTAAGGTACAAGTAAATTTACGGAAAAACTGCACTTAAACTAGCATGAAATATTTTCAAAGTCCTATAGAATAACAGTGTGCATGCGCCAGAGTTTGAGAGCCACCAATAACCCACAATCGAACCATATTGATTATCATCCTCGATTACAATCCATCGCTATGAAATTTAAATGACCAATATTTGCAATAAATCCCCAAATCTATGTTAAAAAGATATATTAATAATATTAAAATTACCAAACGTTTATTAAAAATGGGTGTACACTTACTTATCGCTCCCTAATGCTGATCCAACCAGCGATAACCCAAAACAGCGATAGAAAAATCATAGACTAAGTAATATACTCTGTGGAGAAAATAGCAGTTAGCATCACAATATTTCTAACAGTGTCATAAAATTGTGATTTGCACATTTAAATAAATACTTCGAAACTGTCTAATAATGTTATAAAAATTGTTTGAAAAAGTTTAAAATATTAGGAAATACAAAATAAGTGCTATAGTTTACAATAATATAACTGAAAAATCAAGCGCTAGTAAAAGTGCAGTTGAGCCAAATTTACTTCCAATAAAACAATTGACGAAACCATCACAATTTTAACGCAATGACAAAACTGAAGTGCTTGTAATGGCTATGAATAAAAAATTAATAGTTTTTCGTCAGGAACGGCATAGTTTATAGTAAGAATTTTGAATATGAAAAATTGAATATATATATATATAATCAATTGAGTTGGTGTTTACTTGATGAAAATCCATATTAATTAATTAAATAAAAATAAAACTTAGTTTCATTCAATTTTCATATTTATTAAGATATAATTCAGTGACAGCTGTTTCGGTACATGTCTGAAGAAGGTACAGTGTACCGAAACAGCTGTCACTGAATTATATCTTAATAAATATGAAAATCGAATAAAACTAAGTTTTACTTTTATTTAATTAATATATATATATATATATATATATTGCATTGAGAGTAGCTTTTTATATCTTGGATTTTTTTTTAATTTTCAGGCCATTGTGAACTTCACTATGGAATTCATAAACATCGTTACAGGCTGGCCAGGATCTGCACACGACAGTCGTATGTTCAAAAGTAGCATGATCTGTGGCCAATTTGAAGAAGGAGAAGTGTCTGGCATTCTCCTGGAAGACAGTGGGTATGCGTGCCATCATATTTTAATGACACCTCTCCTCAACCCACAAACACGAGCTGATTTCAATTATAACTCAAACTTGAAACGACGACGACTGTTATAGTTGCAACAACTGTGTTACACAATATAGCGAGGAGGGCAAACGATGCCGAAATAGAGGATCTGCCACCAATAATGCTATTCCAGTTGTGAATGATGTTTATGATTTGCCAAATGGATTGACAGCCAGAAGGGCTCTAATAGATGTCCACTTTTAATAATAAGTAAGGTGAATACCGAGTCATCCTTCCTCATAACTGGTGTTCTATTTGAAGTAGTTTTGATATTTCACGTATACCATCGTCAGCTTTTCCAGACTGTTGAAATTTAAGTTGTCAGCTCTGGACATCGAGGGAACGACAATGTTAATTTCAACATTCTGGAAAAGCTGACGATGGTATACTTTATATACAGACACTAGTTCAAATAGAACACAACAAGTTATGAGGTAGAATAACTCCGGATTTACCTTATTTGTTATTAAGAAGGACCTAATAGAGTTACTTACTTCCCATTGTATTTTTACTTGTAATTTTAGGATTGTGATTGGACAAAATTATATGAACACTTTCTTTTCACTACACTATCATGTATTGTGCATTTTTTTTTGTCTTCTATACTTCCTCTGCTGTAAGGCTGTGAACATATTTGTGTTGTGTATATAGACCATTATGTGTTAAAAATGCAGATTTCCTCGTCTAAATTGTTGGTGCATCTGTAACACTATATCATTTTGTCTAATCTTAAATTTTATTTGTTCTAATATGTAATTTAAATAGGGCCCTATTCCATGTGACATATCAGCTATAAACTTTGTAATTGTCCTTTAAGTCACTAACGCTATCATTTATTGGATAACATAAGTTAAAATGCGTGCACATTTATTCACATTTCTGGTATAGCCAATTGTGAACATGTTTATTTAATTCAGTTTGTTTGTTTTATGTCCCGCACCATAGCTGAATGGTTAAGGCAAGATGCTTTGTCAGAGAGTTACCGGACTTGCGCTGGTTCGGGTCTCCATGGGGGAAAACATTTTTTCTTGTGATTTTGGCCAGTATTGGGCCATTGCTCACTCAGCATCATGAGGCATTTGGGTAGCTACAATAAGTAGCGGCTCCAAGTTCAGAAAATCAGCTATAATGACTGGGGGACCTGACATGCTGACCACATATCAATCCTACACTGGGTGAATGATCTTCTATCTCTGTGATCAACTCATGTGGAAGTGAGTCCAACAGCCAGCTAGTAGGCCAAGAGCCTTCTAGGCCTTTCAAGCCATGGGTTTTTTTATTATTTTATATTCCGTTAAGTGAGTCAAATAAGTTATTACATGTTACCTCATAAAACTCCGTGATCTTCACAGGACTGGTTTCTGAAGCTATTGCTTGTATCATCAGCCAAGATTCCATTAACTCTATAGTCTGAGTTCTGGTTGACGATAGAGGAAATAACTTCAGAAACCGGTCCTGTGAGAATCACCCAGTTTTATGAGGTGAGATGTAATAATTTGACTTACTTAATTTATTTGCCTGATAATGTAAATTCCCATCATAAAATTTCATTAAAGTAATTTAGATTTGATTAAGTAGGTAGATCCTTGGCAAGCTTTATTGTTTTGTTATCTTGTTTTCCGTAAGTTGGGTATGGAAACTTAAAAGCCTTATGATCCATCCATCCATAGTAATTCTGCCCAAGGGTAGGTATTTCACTGCAATCATAGCATTTTCATGCTATGATTTGCTAGGTAATTATAGGTGTGGTAGCTTCCCGTTGCTTTCTTTCCACATCGGTGAAGGATGATGATGATGACCGGATGATATTTGGGGACTGTTGGTCCCTAAGCTTCCTGACATTTGTCTTACAGGTGAGGAAAACCCCAAAAAAACCTCTCCCAGGAGCTTGTCCCGACCAGGAATTGGACCCACTGCATGACAAGGCAGCACGCTACCTCGAGACCACAGTGGTGGACACGATGAGGTATTATATTCTAAAAAATGTGTAAATAGTAATGTTTCACAATAATATATAAGGTATTAGTGTTACAAATTTGTGTGTTTATGTACATTGATAGCTGTGTAATGTTCATGTATGTAAATCCATATTGATTCTTGTATATAATTGTTATGAGTAATTATGAATGCTGATAATAATAAAAAGCAATGTTTTCAAATGAAACATATTTTGTATTTATTTCAGGTGTCATACATATTAATTCCACAATAAAATATAAGTATGGACTGTTCTTTAATTTCATTTTCCTGCATTGTCCAAGTACTAGAATTCACTTCTGTTTCTTTTATCATGACATACAAAACTCATGTCCACCAAAAACAGATGTTTATTTCCAATATGCAGTTCCCTAAGATTCATCCAAATATCCTCCCATCTAAACCTTCCTAATGGTATTTTCTCAATAAAATAAATACATTTGTCGCTATAAGTTTTATAAGTTTGTTATGGGTTGATCATGTAGATTGAATAGACAGTAGAAGAAATTTTTACTGGATTAAGTTCGTTGAGGAAAAGGTTCAGTGGAGGGCTTTAGTGAATGTGCCATTTATCTTATGTATTTCATAAAGCCCTAGAGCTTGCAATATAAGTAGTAAAACCAATCAGCTATTCAAGGGGACATATTTGAAAAAAATCATGTTGACGTGAGGATGAGGTAAAACAGTAAACTGAAATGAAGTTTCATGCAATGACTACATATTTTAAAGATGGTTGTTTATATAAATGCCCTTATAGGACTGTAGGGCAAAGTAAGTGGGCATATATATAATACATATAATGTCCCATTTTTTGTTTTGATATAAATTTTAGAATAACACTGATAGAGTATCAAAGTTTATAAATTATGACTATAGTCTTGTATCAGGAGAAGCATTAATGACCATAAGGAGAAGAGACAATACTAATAATTTACATAACATGGTGATTAAAGATTTGTGGTGAATTACAGCAATAATTAATACATAGTTACTTAACAGTGTTTCTATAAACGGAAAAACTGCACTTAAACTAGCGTGGAATATTTTCAAAGTCCAATAGAACAACAGTGTGCATATGTCAGGTTTTATATAGCCAGCGATAACCCACAATCTAACCACATATCGATTATCATCCTCGATTACTATATGTCGCTGTGAAATTTAAATTACTAATATTTGCAATATTAAGAGAAAATAGCATCATAATATTGTCTACCAGTGTCATAATATTGTGATTTGCATATTTAAATAAATACTTCAAAATTGTCTAATAATGTTATAAAAATTGTTTGAAAAAGTTTAAAGCATTAAATAATGTTAGTTAATACAGAAGAAGAGTTTACGACAATATAAATGAAAAATCAAGCGCTAGTAGAAGTGCAGTTGAGCCCTATACCATATGTATATTTTTTACCATAAAATGCACCATCAAAAATTGATTAATAACTTTGTATTTATTTGATGTATTTACATAACGTGGTGATTGTAATTTCTTACCATGTTCTTAAAATATTATCTTCATAGTGTAATTTCGATAATGGTTTTCTATTAACAATTACAACAATAAATTAATACATAGTTACCTATCAATGATTTTATAAACCATAATAATAAATTATTATTTTGCTACAATCTCGACTTTTAAGGTTAGGCCTACAAAATTATTAGGACCTATAGTATTACCTGTTATGCATAAAGGTATACCTATTATCCATAAAGATAACATAATAAAATAAAATAGACCATCTCAAATGGATCACTAATACTGTTTTTAATTTGATATAAAATAGATCACGTATATTATATTAATTTGGTTTGTTGATATCCCATAACGTACATATAACGTACGCTTTTCTCCATCACAATACACATGTATAAAATATAAAAGCTGTGGAATGTTACAATTTGACCTTTTATACTTTTCTTACTATATTTATCAATAATATAAGCCTATTCAGATAACTAATTTTATAAGGGATAACTGGGCAATATATATTTTTTACTTTCATTGTTGGACATTTCTATATGTAGGAAATCCTAATTTTGCCATGAATACGTTTTGATTACACACATATATTTTATGTTTAACCTCAATCAGATTCTATTTCCTCATTTTTGTAATAAGTTTAATTTATTTTAGGCAAACAATCACATTCCCATAACCTTATACAATTGCAGACGATTTTTAAAAGACGCCATATTTCACAATATCATATGGATTATTTCTCTATGCATTTTTAAAATCATTGCCAACATGCGCATTTTTCCATCTCGTCTCCATCTCACCTGAGATAGAGATAAGATCGGATAAGATGGTTTCAAGAAAACCATCTCTCACTCTCGTGGTCAGACTCAACTTACGGAAGTGAGAGAGATGGGGGAGAGGAGAGTTGGTTTCAAGAATACCGGCCTTAAAGTGGTCAACAAAAAATCTTCTCCAACACATATAGAATAAAACTAGAATTATCAACAAAAAGAAAATAATCATCATCATCATAATACATTCACGAATTTAGGCCATTTGTTGACCTGTTTCGGCCTCAAGAGAAACACCATCCAGAAGTCTTTTGAGTGGACGTCCTGGTCTTCTTCTTCCTGCAGGTTGATATCTTAACATTAGTTTGGGTATTCTGTGATCTTCCATTCGATGAACATGTTGTATCCATCTTGACTTATAATCAGAAATTTTGTTTTCTAAAGATTCCATGTGTAATTCTTCTAAGATGTCTTCATTTTTTTTGTGATCTAGTAGTGTGTATCCTGCAGTCCTCCGAAGATATCTCATTTCAGCAGATCTAAGTCTCTGTATATCCTTCTGTTTCAACGTCCATACTTCGCTACCATACAAAAGAGTTGGAAGAGCCAGTGTTTTATACACTTTCAGTCTTGAATGCTTTTGGACTAACTGTGGCTTGAAGATAGAATTTATTAACCCTAAAATTCTTAAAAATTTAGATATTTTTGCATTTACATCCTTTTCTTCTTCATATGAGATATTGCATCCTAGATATGTAAAATTATTCACCTGCTCCAAAATTTTATTGTCCAGTACAATTTTACTTCTGACAGGATCTACACCTTGAAATGCCATAATTTTTGTTTTTTCTGTAGATATCTTTAATCCATATTCTTCTGTAATTTTGTTAAGTTCATACAGACCTTTCTGTAGATTATCTTCGGAATTTGCTATTATTATTTGGTCATCTGCAAACAATAGGGTGTTTAATTTTCTATTTTCTGATATTCTTATTCCAAATTTATATGTTTTGTTCCAGCAACATATTACTTCATTGGTATAAATTGCAAAGAGTGTTGGGGATAGGGGGCAGCCTTGTCTCACACCACGATTTATAATTCCTTCTTCAGAAAATCTGTTATTTAATTTAATCTTTATGGTGTTGTCTTTGTAAATATTTTGTATGTTCTGCCGAAGTAAATTTGGTATATTTCTGTCTTCCAATATATTTAAGAGTTTTGATCTCTTGACTGTGTCGAATGCTTTTTCAAAATCTATGAAAGCAAAATGTGTTTCTAAGTTGAATTCTCTTCTTTTTTCAAGCAATAGTTTAACAGAAAATGCTGAATCAATACAAGATCGTCCTTTCCTAAATCCATTTTGACATTCCATAAGGAATTTTTCACTGAAACTTTTCAATTTTCCATTTAAAATGTCTGCATAAATTTTGTAGCATGTGTTTAACAAACTGATTCCCCTATAGTTGTCCATTTTTCTCTTGTCTCCTTTCTTGAACAGGGGTATAACAATGCTTGTCTTCCATTCTTGTGGTATATCTGCATTTTTTAATACATTATTAAAGAAGGACAACAGTCTTTCATGGAACTGTTTGCCTGCATATTTGTACAATTCAGAATTCAAGCCATCTGTGCCAGTTGCCTTCCCATTTTTTAATTTCTTTAAACTATTGTTCAATTCTTCCAATGATATTATGGAATCTGTCTCATTATTATTTCGGAAAATTGTATCTTTCATAGCTATTGTCAGTCCAAAGACTTTTATAATAATTGAAAAAATCTTCTTTTGTTTCTACTCCGCAATTAATTTTGGTAGATTCTTTAATATCTTTATTCAAATGTTTTAATATTTTGAAGGCATTAGGTTGGAGCTTATGCAAATCTGATTCTAAATGTGTAACAAAATTTAACCATGTTTTCCTATGTCTCTTTCTTATTTCCCTCTTAACAATAGCTCTACAGCGTTTGAATTCTATTTCATTTTCTACTTTCTTTGTGTTCAAATATTTTTTATAAGCTGCATTTTTTCTTCAATCAATTGTTTTATTTGATCATCCCAGATTTTTAGAGTTCTATTTCTTCTTTGTTGTATATTTACTTTTCCTAAAGTTTCATTAGCTGCATTTTGAATTATCATTTTAATGTTTTTACATTCTTCTTCGACATCATTACTTTCTGGAGTTGTAGCCATATATTGCTGAATTCTTCTCGAATATAACCATTTAATGCTGTCATCATAAAATAATTTTACCTTGTACTTTTGTTCTATGCTCTGTTGTTGTTTCTTCTTTTTTAACCATCTTGGTGGAAATCTTATTCTTGCTTCTACTAGGTAGTGATCTGAACCAATATCATATCCTCTGTAGGCTCTGACATCGAGAAACAATTTAAAAATCTTATTATTTGCAATGAAATAATCAATGATTGATTTTGAGTCCTGACGATGCCAGGTATACTTATGTATGTTTCTATGATTGTAAAAGGTATTCGTTATTTTCAGTTCATTGTAGATAGCAATGTTACCATCAAAAGCGTGGGGTGCTCTATATCAATTAATATATTTGATAATAAACAGATATTGGTAAAAGTAAAGTCTCTAAGAAGAACATGTAAAAATCATAAAAGGCACCCCACGCTTTTGATGGTAAAATTATTTTCTTTTTGTTGATAATTCTAGTTTTATTCTATATGTGTTGGAGAAGATTTTTTTGTTGACCACTTTAAATTTATCCCAAGCGTGTTGGAAATTAAAATTATTTTTCATTTTTGAGTTCGATTTTCTAATAAAGCGTGCTGTTTTAGTTTTTTAAAACTATTATTTATTTTTTATTTTAATAATACAGCTAAAATTATTACTCTTCTAAAAAAAAATCCTCCCCAGCCGGACTCGAACCAGAGACCTATGGATTACTGAAACTATATACCACTAGTTCACCGCTCTACCAACTGAGCTCTGACAACGATTGACTAAAAAGTCGACAAGTTCGTAACCTATTATACCAGTTTTAATGTTTTTTGATTTTCTGATGATTCTGGCCAGAAATTTAGAAATAAAATATGAAATTATTATAGTGTCACGGGTCCTTTACAAGCATACAAAGTTGCAAGTCGATCCAATGCTTCTAAGTGGGTGAAAATCGTGTTCAAAGATTCCGTTACATAGATACAAAAACACTTTTTTTGATTTTATGATGATTCTGGCCACGATTTTAGAAAACAAATATGAAATTATTGTATTGTCACGGGTTCTTTACAAGTATACAAAGTTTCAAGTCGGTCCAATGTCTCTAAGTGGGTGAAAATCGGGTTCAAAAATTCCGTTACATAAATACAAAAACACTTTTTTTGATTTTCTGATGATTCTGGCCAGGATTTTAGAAAATGAATATGAAATTATTGTATTGTCACGGGTCCTTTACAAGTATACAAAGTTTCAAGTCTAGCCTATGTTTCTAAGTGGGTGAAAATCGGGTTCAAAAATTCCGTTACATAAATACAAAAACACTTTTTTT
This sequence comes from Diploptera punctata, assembly GCA_030220185.1. Lineage (NCBI taxonomy): Eukaryota > Metazoa > Arthropoda > Insecta > Blattodea > Blaberidae > Diploptera > Diploptera punctata. The sequence goes on along the minus strand of JASPKZ010001962.1, from coordinate 1,034,455 downwards.
GATTTTCTGATGATTCTGGCCAGGATTTTAGAAAATAAATATGAAATTATTGTATTGTCACGGGTCCTTTACAAGTATACAAAATTTCAAGTCGATCCAATTATTTTAAGTGGGTGAAAAACGCGATGAAAGATTCAGTTACATAGATAGATAGATAGATAGATAAATACAGGTCAAGCTAATATAAAGCGTGTAAAAATGGATGTATACAAACTTGTCCCTGCATAAGCTAATGAAATAAATTATATATACACACTATATAGTAAACTATAAACTAATCTGATGTACACTAAATTGACCAATTGGAATCTAACAAAATGAGGTGATTGAACATTTATTTTTTAAAATATGTATTGGAATTAGATGCGAATGTTTGTCATTCACACATGTCCTGCCATCTGGTGGATTTAATTTTATTAGCGTTCGCGCATCTAAAGAATCACTGAGAGAAAAATTCATAATTTGCGTAGACTTTTAACTCATGCCCCAAATGGGAGTCATGACCAATCACATTTCAATGATTTTTTTAATTTACAACCAATCATAATAAAGAAAGCACCTCCTTTTTAACATTCTCAATAGGTCATAGCATTATTTTGCAGTGACTGACTCTCTAAGAAATACGGCTACCAGATTGTATATATAGTGCATGAATGTCAACACGTAGCGCATACTCAACACGTAACGCATACGAGAGATAATATAAAAACATTTGTAACAATTGATTATACCACAAAAAAAAACACTGTTTGCACTTTCTTAAACGAATGTTACGCTGGAAGTTAAGCCCAGTCGTAACGTAGCGTAAAAAGGATCTCTAAGGTTTAAGTGGTCTTTAGCCCGAGCGGTTGGCGGTTTTTGGTGGGAAAAATTCACATATAAACACATTAAAACAAAATATTGACATAATTTATTAAATAAAACAATCATAAAGTGACATATTGAAAATCATCATAAAAAATAATAGTTATAGTTAAAAATCGCCATGTTGAGTTGAGCCAAACAATTAAACTTTGTTAATACTCAGAGAGAGAAAACCATTTAATAAAAATCAACTTTAGGTTATTATTCATCTTGCTTGACCTTAGGTCTTCTTATAATCATTCATATTCTTAACAATTAATAAAATTATTCTAAGTTATTTGACCCTTTGGTCTTCCAAATTATTTTAAGTTATTTTGCTTCTGAAAATGACCATTTTAGAAAACTTGAATTTTTTAGAGTATAACATGTTGTTTCTTACCCATGAAGAAGCTGCACTACTCCCAGGAGGACCGAAGGCTTCGGTCCCCCACACCGTTCTCCCTTCTCTCCCAAAAACCCAAGGTTTTTATATTATAATTTCTACCTTTCTCCATTCTCAAAATTAGTGGAACATTTCCCCCCGCCTACACTAGGGCCTAAGTGCCATAATAATAAAATACGAAAAAAACCGATAAAACATATACACAATATACTTGTTTATTATACCAAAAGATAGGGAATAAATAATCAACTTTAATATGCTGATATAATCATACTCGAAATTTATACAAGGGCTTTAAGTAATAAACGAGGAAAAAATTAATAAAATATTAGAATATCTTGGAAAATACATGTCACAACCCAACAGGACAGATTTTAAATCAACATGTTTTCAAACTATTAGGACACACTTACGAAAGATTAGAATAAGCAGAAAATATTGTACCTTTTGAATAACACGTTATATAAGGGAAGCAAACATCTTATACGACTTGGCCCTGACAGAACTAGGAATATTACGAAAGATTGGGTAAGGAAAATAGGGTTTCCACTAATTTTGAGAATAGAGAAAGGTAGAAATTATAATATAAAAACCCTGGGTTTTTGGGAGAGAAGGGAGAACGGTGGGGGGGGGGGGACCGAAGCCTTCGGTCCTCCTGGGAGGAGTGCAGCTTCTTCATGGGTAAGAAACAACATGTTATACTCACTCTAAAAAATTCAAGTTTTCTAAAATGGTCATTTTCAGAAGCAAAATAACTTAAAATAATTTGGAAGACCAAAGGGTCAAATAACTTAGAATAATTTTATTAATTGTTAAGAATATATATATATATATATATATATATATATATAAATTATAAGAAGACCTAAGGGTCAAGCAAGATGAATAATAACCTAAAGTTGATTTTTATTAAATGGTTTTCTCTCTCTGAGTATTAACAAAGTTTAATTGTTCGGCTCAACTCAACATGGCGATTTTTAACCATAACTATTATTTTTTATGATGATTTTCAATGTCTCTTTATGATTGTTTTATTTTATAAATCATGTCAATATTTTGTTTTAATGTGTTTATATGTGAATTTTTCCCACCAAAAACCAAAGCCAACCGCTCGGGCCAAATACCACTTGAACCTTAGAGATCCTTTTTACGCTACGTTACGACTGGGCTTAACTTCCAGCGTAACAACGAATTATTTTCCAGGAAATTACGCAGAAAAATATAATTAACATATTTACAATATAGGACATCAGAAATTAATTAATACCTATAACGTTGGTTATAAATCTCTCCACTAGGGTGCATTCTTATAACATTGCGATCTTTTGGCAATAAATAATATTATGATCTTAAAATATAATATATGTAGTCAATATGCCCATTTCACCAATTAATGTTTTAAAATGGTCAACAAGTTTCTACAGCCAAGCTGTCATTCTCAAGACCAGATATCTGGTCTTGAGAATGACAGCTTGGCTGTAGAAACTTGTTGACCATTTTAAAACATTAATTGGTGAAATGGGCATATTGACTACATATATATTTTAATATTATATCACCAAGAAGATCACTTGTGTATTAAATATTATGATCTGGTTCTAGTGATCGAACAAAAGAAGCAAATGAAGCGTATCAATCGTTTCTCATTTGTTTTCAAAAATCGCCGTTTACATTAAATATATAAATATTTAAAAATAACTATAGTTAAATAATGATTTGTAAGTATACAGCTTAATTTTATTCGTTAAATAGTCCTAACAAATGCCACTCTTGATTTCCAAATTCTCTAGATAAATTCACTCCTCACTTCGTGAGCCGTGAATTTATCGATAATTTAGAAATCACTCGTGGCATTACTTATGAATAATATCAGAGGATTGGAGGAAGATCAATAGATGGACAGAGAGGAATTGGCGTTTGGTTTCCGTAAAGGTACGTACACATATGCGCGCCGCGCGCGCGTGTTATGTTCGTCGAAATTATTAATTTCAACGAACCTCCTGCGATCCATAGGAAACCCACAAACCTTCAGTAGACATTTTGCAGAGCAGGTGTAACCAACGATGTCTATTCCCTTTCCGTTCTCCCGCTTGACCTGCATTCTTTCCCAAAAATAGGGACATTTTTTTTAAATACCACGGGACGCGGGACAAACTGTTAAAAATCGGGACTGTCCCGCCAAAATCGGGACGTCTGGTCACGCTTATTACTTATTACATCTTATAACTTTATTTATACTTTTTCAAATATTATAGCATTAAAGGAATTTTAAAAAATATATGATTTGTATATCCATCCATATAATTCTGCCCGAAGGCAGGTCCTTCAATGAAATCATAGCATTTTCATGCTATGCTTGCAGCTTTACTAGGGAATTGTGTAGGTGTGGTAGCTTCCCGTTGCTTTCCACACCGGTGAAGGATGATGAGATGATGATGATATGATAATGATAAGGATGATGATGATTGCCATATGATTTCGGGGACCGTTTGGGCCTTAAAGTTTTCCTGACATTTGTCTTACAGGTGAGGAAAATCCCCGATAAAAACCTCACCCAGAAAAACTGCCCCGACCGGGGATTGAACCCGGGCCCCGCTGCGTGACAAGGCAGCACGCTACCTCGAGACTACATCGGTGGACATGATTTGTATATATATGTTTAAAATTATTAAGGATCTATCTCACCATAACATGGCCTTAATTTTTAATAAAAATGTACATGATTATTATACTAGAGGTGTACTTTATTGCACAAAGATACTAGTTTCTAAAAAAAAAAGGTATAAAAGGGATTCGTTATGCATTAATCAACCATTAAAATAACTACTTACCTATTGAATATCAACATTTCACGAATGTTAAACATTTTTCTAATTGTATTAAAAAATATTTTTTCTCGTTGCTTTCTTAGTTAATTTTGTTAATTTTATTATTATTAATATTATCCTGTTTAAATATTGTATTTATATGTGTATATATATTGTGCATCTATAGTAGTTTGTATTACTTAAACTTATGCCTGAATTTGTTTTCTTGTTTTTATTGTTAATTGTTTTATGGCCATTATTTTTTGTATATTGCCCCTTAACATGAGCAGTCTTGCTCTTTGGAGTCTTTGAAGAGATAAATAAATAATTAGCAATAAATGTGTTTATATATTGTATTGTTTTGTGATACTTCATACATAATATTATGAAATGAACGTCTTAAATAAATAATGTTTTCTAAATAATTCTAATTTATTTATACAATTACAGTACACACGAAAAAAAACACATATAATTGAAAAAAAACAGGCATCTCCTTTCAATGATTTTTTAAAATGATCCTTATATTGTGGATCCCACAATAATTGCTTGCTTCTATAAATGTCAACAAGTTTTAACACGTTTTCCTCTGACCACTCCATACTCAAATAATAGGTGCGCACCGAAAGCAACGAACCTCTCAGGTACCCGTCCAAATCTAAACAGCGAACCATCAAAGTGTTTGTGGAAAAACCGACAATGAGTGGATCGTGGTGAGAGACGCGCGCGCACCTTAAAACCCCGTCCAAATCTGACGAACGTGGTGCGGCGCGCGCGCCGTTCGTGTTTGCGGCGCGCAGGTGTGTACGTACCTTAAGACGGCGGCAGATGCCATATGATACCGGATGATGATGTTGAATGGACCGCTGCATGCAGCGGAACCGCCAATTTCAATTTGTTCATGGGCTCATTACTCATATTACTACGCGATGCCACTGAAATTAATCATAATAGTAATAGGGTTATACAGAATTTACGATTCATTTTAATGTGAGTAATTTATCAAACGGACGAATAGGTCGTTTAAAATAGAATATTATTATAGCGAGAAAAATATTTTTTTTATTGAGATATCAGGCGGCTCCGTGACGCAAGCGATTGGACGCTCGCCTCTCACCACTGCACAGCTCAATGGGCCAGATACGAAATCTAGCTGGAAAAAAGTGTTTTACTAACTCTTACTAATTAATATTTCTTCACTCTAATATGACTGTTCTTAACTTATCTGCAAAGGAGGGTAGAATTCTAAAAATTATGTAGACAATATAAAAATCGGAAGTTGCCGATAGTTAAGAAATTATCTGGTCCACATCGCAGTTGTGTTCTGAGCCGTAGAATTAAATACGTTTTGTATTAAAGTTCAGTGAGTTATTCTTCTTATTCTATATGGATACTTTACCTCAAGGTTTGTACTTTTCATTGATATATTTAATATGTTTCTACTCAACCAGATATTGTGTTAAATACACGTGGAATCATACCTTCGAAACACTAAAAAAAAAAAAAAAAATACACAATCATCTTACTATAAATTGAGCTACGAAAATAATAGTTCTGAACAGTAGTACAAATTTTAGTCAGAATATAGAGTGATTTATGGACTTTAATTCCCGCACAATAACAAGTGTGCAAATTATTGCGTTTTTTTTTGTAATTCGCTTTTTTATTATAGCAGGCGGCCGGCAGCTAAGGCCTACCGTCACGCGCAGAGAATTGATTTAATATATGAAGAAAAGTGATTAATAGAGGTAATAAGTGACCGTTCGTTATTAAATTAGAGTTTGGGGATGTTCGGAGAATGTTTAAAAATATATTTAAAAAAAAAATTTGAAAAGCGATTTTCTAAAATATAGGAAGTTGTACACAAGAAAAAAAGTTAGATTTCTACTGAAATATTCTGATTGGCTAAAAGTAAATGTTAACTTTCTCGTTATTAAGAATTTAGAACAATGACAGTCCATCTGCTTATGGAATTGTAAGACCCAAAATATCTTTTGAAGAGGCTAGAATAAAAACTAAAAAAGAAAAAAAAGATAGTATCATTTCTTCTGTAATGTCTGTCTTGGGAAAGGTAGCATAACAAATTTACCTCCTCAGTAGCATTATAGGGTGGATAAAATATCACAACCACTCTTTTTGGCCCCTAGTCTCAAGTTAATATATCGACGTATTGATATTTTATTGTCAAAAAAGACAATGCTTCTTCCGACATAGAAGATGGGAAAGTTAAAACGGGGTGATTTGTAATGTTTCTTGTTATTTTGAAGCTATTTTTGTGTTTTTTTGAGTAATGTCTTTAAAACATCAGCAGTATCCCGTTTACCATATGACCAAAAGTGATATTTCTGTTGCAAGAGCAAGTTCATCGCAAGAGAATTCCTGCTTAAGTGAACTTTTTTTTTAAATTCCAGCTTCTTCAAAAGTTATTTTGGGTCCTCTAATTCCATAAACAGATGGAACAGGATTTTCCAAAGACTGTCATTATTCTAAATTAATTCTTAATAATGGGAAATCTAACATCCACTTCTAGCCCACCAGAATATTTCAGTAGAAATCTTCTTTTTTCTCGCGACCAACTTCGTACATTTGAGAAAATTGCTTTTCAAAAAATATATTGATTTTTACTATAATTTAAAACATTCTCCTAACATTCCCCTAACCCTAATTTGGTTACTAAATGATAACTTATTGCCTCTATCGAATGCTTTTATCCATATTAAATCAAACATTTATTCTCTGCGAGCAACGGTAGGCCTCAGTTGCTGGCCGCCTCCTGTAATGAGAAATCTAATTAAAAAACACAATAATTTGCACATATGTTATTATGTGGAAATTAAAGTCCATAAATTACTCTATATTATAACTAAAATTTGTACTACTGTTCAGAACTGTTTTTTTTTTGTAGCTCAATTTAAAATAAGATGGTTGTGTAAATTTTTTAGTGTTTGTGTACCGGAATTGTGTGCGGGAATTAAAGTCCATAAATTACTCTATATTCTGACTAAAATTTGTACTACTGTTCAGAACTATTTTTTTCGTAACTCAATTTAAAGTAAGACGATTGTGTTTTTTTTTTTTTAGTGTTTTGATGGTATGATTCCACGTGTATTTAACACAATATCTGGTTGAGTAGAAACATGTTAAATATATCAATGAAAAGTACAAACATTGACATAAAGTATCCATATAGAATAAGAAGAATAACTCACTGAACTTTAATACGAAACATTTAATTCTACGGCTCAGAACACAACTGGGATGTGGAACAGATAATTTCTTAACTGTCGGCAACTTCCAATGTTTATATTGTCTACATAATTTTTAGAATTCTACCCTCCTTTGCAGATAAGTTAAGAACAGTCATCTGGCAATCATATTAGAGTGAAGAAAGATTAATTAGTAAGAGTTAGTAAAACACATTTTTCCAACTAGATTTTGTATCTGGCCACTTTGCACTAGGGTCTCTACAAACTGATTTATAACATGTATTGTTAGTTTAATCTTATTAATTTGTGTTTTAGTAAGAGTAGCTTTTTTAACTTTATTAGAGTCTCGGTCACTATATGTGGATTTCGTAGTGGAGGAAACGGAGCTATGACAGTTTTTTTTTGGTATTCTCCCATTTTCACCTACCACAGTTTCATTCCATCTTTCCCCATACACCACTGGTTCGAATCACCATGAGGGGAAGAAATTTTCTTGTGGAATTTCGGCCAGTATGGGAGCGGTGCCCACCCCACATCGTGAGGCATTTGGGTAGCTACAATAAGTAGTGACTCCAGGTTGAGAAGACCAGCTATAATGGCAGGAGACCCGATATGCTGACCACATCACCCCTACACTGGCTATATGATTGTCTACCTCTGTGATTAACACATGTGGATGTGAGGCCAGCAGCCGGCTTGTAGGCCAAGGGCCTTCTAGGCCATTTGCGCTTGGAGTTTCCCCATACCCATCTGATCCATCACACGTAGTCAGCCTGCACCTTTGTTATTCACAGACCTCTGTAAATATAGGGACTTAATCTCATCTATCGATCCAATCCAGAGTTGGACACAACTTGATATTATTTTATATTAAAATATCACTCCTGCAAATTCCTTATATCATGTATATCTTGCTCCTTTGTCATCACATAACATATATATTTCATAACCACACTAAAAGGATTGCCAGGTGGGCTATTGGGACAAATTTTATTCAATTGTTCAGCCATTTTATTCATGCCATTTCTTACACAACATTTGACATTTTTAGGCCTATATTTAAATCTATGAGGTTAGGAGTTACATTAGAAAACACAGGAAATATAGGCATATGTAAATAGTGCAAGACAAGCAACCAAACAATTATAAAAAGGAAGGCATCATTATATTTTTTCAACCTCAAACATACTTCATCTTTATTTTTAATTTGTTAAGGAATAGGAATGAAAACATTGAGGAATACCAATTTATAACAATTTAAATACAGTTCTCTTAATAATTAATTTTATTCTTTTGCATCATCTGAAAACATTAATTACTTATAAGAGAAACTACCATAACCTTTATGGCTAACGTAAAAACCATAAATTATATGTAATTTCTTACTATATATATATATATATATATATATATATATATATATATATGAAATTCTGTCATAACAGCAGTTAATTATAGATAACCACTCACTCACCATACTTACTTACTTACTCACTGGCACTATCGAACCCATAGGTTCATGGCCGCACGGACATAAGCTCTCCATACATCCCAATCCTGAGCTAATGCTTTCCAATCATTCCCTGTATAATCTAATGCCCTCAAATCATAGTTAATGTTATTCTCCCACCTCATTCTTGGTCTACCAAGTGGACGTTTTCCCCCTGGCTTTCCTACAAGAAGCTTCCATGCAAGTCTTTCATTCCCCATACGTGCAACATGTCCTGCCCATCGCAGTCTACGAACTCACTCACCATACTTAAAGAAATTATATACCGGTAACATAATCTCTAACATTAACAATGTAATTTTCTTAGTAAAGTTAAATGTTACACAATATATCATTGAATCATTTATAATATATGAGAAACATTTACCACTAAGGTTAATGGTAGTGTACAGTGAATAGCAATATCACATAAGAGAGACTACATGTATTTGAATTATAAGACCAAATTTTATTTTACAAGAAATTGGGAATTAAAGTGAAAATTGAAAAATATTCATACCTGGTTCAAGTAATGACTCTCTGTATCTCAATGACAGGACATAGTATATAAAGTTTGAGATTAAATAATGGATCAGCTGTGATCAAAATCCTATGTTGAGCACAAATTTTTCTGCTAATACATTAACCAACTCTGGCTGTAATTTAATTTTATTAATGCACATCACACTAGAGTATTCGTATCTTCACTGTCAAATTTAGATAAGAATTCTAGAATATTGTAATATCTCAATTCAATTCATGGCCGATACTTCACAAAACTCTTTATTCAGAAAATAATACAAATATAAGATACACATCTCTTTGTTCATTAGATAATTTTCATATTGTGTTACACATTTAAAGAAGAGTACAGATGCTGGTTTTATGTGTAGAGGAAATTGGTTCCACAACCACTGTAGGCACTTCCACAAATGACCCCATGAACATAATCATAAGATTATAATTTATTTTATATATCTTGAAATTAAAAATAAAAATAATTAGTAACTTTGCACAAGGTATCAGCGAATGAATCATCTGAATATATAATTTCCATAATAAAAAGTAGTGGTTTGTCAATAATACAATGATCTATTACCCATCCAAGTGTTTTGTGCAGGCGGAAAATATGTTAACTAGCAAACTGTCTTTCTCTTTCCCTTCCTTAGTATGTTGCCACTTCCTGTCCTTTGTATTATGTTGTCTAATTGGCAGGTAGAGAGCTGACAAATACTATGTATTTTAATGATCTGTCGTTCTGCGTGGTCAGTAGCAGAATGACTAACTTGACAACCCTGTTACTTTTGGGGTTACGTCTAGGAATGAGCTGTCCCTCCCTTGCTCTTCTCATTACATGTTGCCACTTGTGATTTATTGTGAAGCTGGTAACAGAGAGACAACAAATACTGTGATTTTAAATGATCCGACCGCTTGAGCAGTCCGTGTCTAAATGACTAATTTGACAACCATGTTAAGTTCTTTCACACGTGTTTAGAGATTCTCCCCCCACATTTGAAGTTGAAAAATTTCAATACGTGATCGGATGTACAATTTTCTCCTACATCCCTTCCACAGATTCAGTAGATCGGCGACACTAGCGCTAAAACTCTTCCCCTCCACCCGCGAACAGTTAACTTGGATGTGTAATACATGCAAAGAAGAGGTTATAATCGTAAATTCTTGATGGCAACTCTTAAAATTATCACTGTCTTTAGTTTTACTTAATATATCACTTATATTCGTCTAAAAGGGTTAGCCACCTAGAATAACTCATATGTTAATGTCCAGATGTAAATAACACAAAATATGTACATCAAACATAAATTGTTTATGTACAAAGACACCATATTTAAACTGAATGAAACATATTAATCACAATGCATGCAGCGGTTTCGTCTGTTACGACCTAGATTATATTAGGTCATAAGGTAGCGTCCCATAAGGGATATTACTTTAAAATGACTCAATATTTTCAAATCGACCTTGGCCCGAGTGGTAGGCTATCGGTCGTGACAGTGAAAGTGCTATAATCACAACTAACAGGACATCCGTTGGATATGTCGGAAATATCTGTAAACGGGAACATCATAGTGAACATAGGAAAACCATAAAACAAAAGCACATTTATTATAAATATTAACATTACATAAGACATATCCAATAATAAACAATTATAAACACTTGGGCAAAGAAGCTAATGAATCGCCATGTTCGAGCGCGCCGAATTTGAATTAAACTTACTATTTACATGAGAGAGCTCGACTAAGTCAACTGTATATTATTTAAATCTTTATTAATTTTAACTTCAACTATTTATTTCAACCTTTTGGTCTCCTTATTTTACTAATTCATAGTTATTAAAATTGACCCAAATTGATCTAGCATTTTTAGTGTTTTTTTTAAACTTTATAGTTTTGAAGTTAAGTCGATGGTCCACCATAGTGATGAGAATTAAACTTATACTCACACATGAAGAGGGATGTATATTCCTGGTCCTAAAGGAAACTGTAGTGAATACTTCAGTCCCTGCCTCCAGACAGACTTTTTGTCTCAAAATCGCGGGTATATATTTGATTATTTTTTCCCTTTCTAATTTCTAAAATTTGTGGAAATCTTAGTTCCCCTTCCACCTTTAACCTAATTGTGGGAATTTCTCATCGTCGCCTTACTTTCCAACTTTTACCTAATGTAGTCCAACTTTCCAAAAATTTTACCTAATGTGGAAATCTCTGGTCTTTCTGTCAAAACATGTTGATATTTTTGAAACTACATCCTGGTGTTGTTGTGACAGTTTTCGACAACCACAATGAGTCCAGGATACTTTATTATAAAATATTATAAAATTCTACTCATTTTTTATTTCCTACAAGCCCTTGGTATGGACTTTCAATATGACTATTTAGTATTTAAGGGTGATTATTTATTTCCTATCCTTCGGTATAATTAATTAGTATATTTCATTTATAGTTTTTGTAATATAATTAATAGTCCTATTTTTTATATTATCATTACTATTATGATCTGTTGCAATACTGCCTGTCTGAAGCATACTTTTACTTCTCTGCAAGTCCGCTAGAGCGTTTTATTGCCAGGTGAATGGTACGCTGCAGATAAAGTGATTTTGCAGTGCTTTGGCCATTGAATGCGCCCATAAACTCTTCGTTTGTTTTTAGCAATTACACCAATGTGTACAGACAATACTTCTGTATTCTTTGGAAATGCTGGCAAATTGCATCCGGAATTCAAGTAGATCAAATACACAATGCGTCACGTCAACGTAAAATTCTCACATTAGTACTCCACGTTGTAGAGAAACCATATATCTCACTGGCACTATCAAACCCGTAGGTTCATCGCCGCTTGAACATAAGCTGAGTTAATATTTTCCAAACATTCCCTGTATAATCTACTTCCCTCAAATCATGGTTAATGTTATTCTCCAACCTCATTCTTGGTCTACCAGTTGGGCATTTTTCCTCTGGTTTTCCTACAAGAAGTTTCCATGCACGTCTTTCATTCCCCATTCATGCCACATGTCCTGTCAATTACAGTCTATGAGACTTAACTGTTCTCATTATATCTGGCTTCCTATAAAGACCATGTAGTTCACTGTTATGTAGTTTCCTCCATTCACCTGTCTGTTCATCTCTCTTTGGTCCAAACATTTTCCTAGGAACTTTATTCTTAAATACTCATAATCTTCTTTCCTCCCTTAAAGTAAGCATCCATATAATATAACTGGGATAATAATTGTTTTATATATTTTCAGTTTAATGTTCTTTGAAAGGAGCTGGGTCATCTAGAGTCCCTGTAATGCATTTCCAAAATTGAGCCTATATTTAATTTCTTTGTGCATGTCATTCTTATTCCATGAACCTATGGGTTCGATAGTGCCAGTGAGTAAGTAAGTAAGTATCTCATTCCTATTTGTCATTATTGTTCCTAGGTATTTGAATTCAGCCACTTCCTCAAAATTTCCCTTATTTGTCATTAGCTGTCCATTTCCATTATATAATGTATTTCTATGTGTGACCATATATTTAGTTTTATTGACCCAATTATGTATAGAGTCCACCGCTGTGGTCTTGAGGTAGCATGCTGCCTTGTCACGCAGCGGGCCCGAGTTCGATCCCCAGTCAGGGCAGTTTTTCTGGGTGAGGTTTTTATCGGGGTTTTTCCTCACCTGTAAGACAAATGTCAGGAAAACTTTAAGGCCCAAATGGTCTCCAAAATCATATGGCTATCATCATCATCCTTCACCGGTGTGGAAAGCAACGGGAAGCTACCACACCTACAATTCCCTAGTAAAGCTACAAGCATAGCATGAAAATGCTATGATTGCAGTGAAGGACCTGCCTTTGGGCAGAATTACTATGGATGGATGGATATGTATAGAGGCACAGCACTGGAGAATAATATATTAAAAATCTTTACAAAATTACTAACAAGAAAATTAACGAAAATTGTTCAAAACCTGATCCTGGAATGCCAATTTGGCTTCCGTCAAGGAAGAAACACGATCCAAGCAATAGAAAATATACATCAAAGCCACTATGCAAACACAGAAAGGAAAATAGTATGCAGTCTTAATAGACTACAGGAAAGTTTTTGACATGATAAACAGGCAAATATTAATGGAAAAACTTGAAAATGCAAACATCAAAAATCCTCATATTAATGGAGTAATCGAAAGCATTGTTTCATACAACCTGGTCCAAACTGAAGATGGAATAACTTCATTGGCGTTCATAATGCAGATGAAAGGGGTACTACAGGGAGATCCATCAGCCCCCTACTATTTAACATCGCCACCACAGACATAACTAAAATAGCAATGGATCTACCACAAACAAATATGATTATGTTCGCAGATGACATGGTATTGGGATCTCTGGACAAGGAGGAGTTACAGGTAGCACTCAAAAGATTGGAAAAATGGGCAGAGGACATCAATGAAACAAACCTGTGCAGATGATTTTCCGCAAAGAAGGAAGATAACCGCAGAATGATGGCCTAACGCCATTTGGAACACCATTAATAACAGTAAATAACTTCAAATATCTGGGAGTTACATGTTGTTGTTTTCAAATGCTGAGCCTTGGCAATGAAGCCATTAGAGTTCTTGCTCTCCAATATTTCTCTATGGTGGATCCAACAGGTAATACTTCACAGGTTTGTAGATGGTCTTCGTTCATTTCTTCGTCTTTGTTGCATACTTACTTACTTACTCTTACTTACTGGCACTATCGAACCCGTAGGATCATGGCCGCGCGGACATAAGCTCTCCATACAACCCTATCCTGAGCTAATGCTTTCCAATCGTTCCCTGTATAATCTACTTCCCTCAAATCATAGTTAATGTTGTTCTCCCACCTCATTCTTGGTCTACCAACTGGGCGTTTTCCCTCTGACTTTCCTACAAGAAGATTCCATTCACATCTTTCATTCCCCATACGCACAACATGTCTTGCCATCGCACTCTACGAGACTTAACTGTTCTTATTATATCTGGCTTCCTATAAAGACCATGTAGTTCATTGTTATGTAGTCTTCTCCATTCACCTGTCTCTTCATCTCTCTTTGGTCCAAAAATTTTCCTAAGAACTTTATTCTCAAATACTCGTAATCTCCTTTCCTCCCTTAAAGTAAGAATCCATGTTTCGCACCCATATAATATAACTGGTAGAATAATCGTTTTATATATTTTCAGCTTAACGTTTTTTGAAAGGAGTTGGGACATCAAAGGTCTCTGCAATGCATAATAGCATGCATTTCCAGAATTGAGCCTATGTTTAATTTCTTTGTGCATCTCATTCCTATTTGTGATTATTGTTCCTAGGTATTTGAATTCAGCCACTTCCTCAAAATTTCCCTCATTTGTCATTAGCTGTCCATTTCCATTACATAATGAATTTCTACGTATGACCATATATTTAGTTTTACTGATATTTACTTTCAGTCCTAATTTCTTAGTGCTACTCAATAGTGTGTGCATGTTGGCCTTTAGTATCTCTTCGCTATCGGCCAGTAGTACTACATCATCAGCATAAACTAACACCTTATTAATACCATTCAGTTGTAAGCCTTTCTCATTCTCTAAAGATTTAATGGCATGCTCTAGTACAAAATTAAATAGTAGAGGAGATAGTGCATCTCCTTGCTTCAACCCATTCTGGATTACAAAAGTGTCTGAAAACTGTTTGCCTACATACACCCTACTCTTTGAGCCATTTAGACACATTCGTATAAGTCTAACTAACTTTTTAGGAATTCCGAACTCCAGCAGGATACTATATAACTTCACCCTCTTAATTGAATCATATGCTTTTTTGAAGTCTACATATAGTTGATGTACAGTACCATTATATTCCCATTTTTCTAAAATCTGTCTTATACTAAAAATCCGATCTGTTGTAGACCTGTTTCTTCTAAATGCACATTGATGATCTCCTAGAAAGTCATCAATATAGGGACTAAGTCTGCTTACTAATATATTCGTTAGAATTTTGTAGGAAGTTGAAAGTAATGAGATGCCCCTGTAGTTGTTGCAATCAGTTTTATCTCCTTTCTTATAAATTGGTATGATAATTGATTCCTTCTATTCATCTGGAAGAGCTTCTTTTTCCCAAATCATACTAAGCAACCAGCGTATCTTGTCCATCAATTTTTCTCCCCCTGATTTTATCAGTTCTGCTGGAACCTCATCTGAACCTGATGATTTATACATCTTCAATTTTTCAATTGCCATTTCAACCTCTAATGCACTTGGCTCTGCGACTAGCATTTCTGCTGTCTGTAACTTATCCTCCTCCTCAATGTCCTGTCCTGTATGTACATTTAATAGCTGATTAAAGTAACTTTTCCATCTATTTAATATACTCCTAGAATCTGCAATCATATCCCCATTTTCTTTCCGAATTATGTTTGTTCTAGCCTGAAATCCTTTCTTCTCTATACTAATTCCCTGATATAATTCTCTAATGTTCCTATTTTTTGCATTTATTTCAAGATCATTAATCTTCTCTCTCAAATATTCCCTCTTTTTACTCTTTAGTAACTTGGTGGTTTCCTGTCTAATACTACCCAATTGCTCCAAATTTACCTCATTTGGCTCGTGTAACCATTTCATTTTTGCTAGCTTTCTTTTCTTTACAATGTCGGCACATTCCTCATCAAACCATTTCTTGTTTTGCCTCTTTTTTAAACAACCAATTTAATAGTATCTCTTATAAGCCTTCCATTCTTTATTTATATCAGTTTCTTCTTCGTTTGCCACATTGTCATCAGAAGATTCCAGTACTTCAAATCTATTAGCAATTTTGATTTGGTATTCTTGCCGCATTTCATCATTTTGCAAGTTTTTTAATTCATATTTTACAGAATCATCTTTAGTGTTTGTTCCTCTCACAAGCGATAGCCATTGTCTGATTTTCACTCTGACCAGATGATGATCCGAATTGCAGTCTGTCCCTCTAACTGATCTAACATCAATGATGCTACTGTGCCAGCGTTTATCCACTAATACATGATCTATCTGGTTCCAAGTTTCTCCATCTGGGGACGTCCAGGTGTATTTATGAATATCCTTATGCTGAAATGTTGTGCTCTTAACAATGAGATTCTTTGATGTAGCAAATGTGACTAATCTAACCCCGTTGTCGTTGCTATCTTCATGAAGACTGAATTTGCCTACTGTTGGTTTGAATATATCTTCCCGCCCCACTTTTGCATTAAAATCTCCTAAGACAATTTTCATATGATATCGTGAAAGGCTATCAATCGTCTTTGTTGCATAGAGGACAATTTGGATTCGTGTAGATTCCTATTTTATATAAATGTTTGACCAAATAGTCATGTTCTGTAAGCAGTCTAAATTTTGCTACTGCAGTTTTACATGGAATTTCTGGAATAATATATGGCTTCTTTACTAAAATATTCCATTTTTTGTCTTTGGCTTTATTACATACGTCTTGGTTTTGTTTGGTTTTATATTTGTTTTTAATTATTATTTTTATGGATGTGAAAGGTAAGCTTTTAGTAGTATTCTGAATTAGATTGGAGCCTTTTTTGGCAAGAAAATCAGCAGTGTCATTCCCAGCAATTCCACAATGTGCAGCTATCCATTGCAATTGAATTCTTTTCTGTAGTTTTTGGAGTTGTTGAATCATTTTGTAGCACTCTTTAATTTGTATTGACTTCATTTTGTGTGAATTTATTGCATATATTGCTGCCTTAGAATCAGAGAGTATGACAGCATTTTGAAATTTATGTATTCTGTATAGTAATTGTTGGAGTGAAATATGAATAGCCGTTACTTCTGCATCAAAATGTGTTGTGTGGTATCCTGCTGGTTGATAAAATGAAAATAATGCATATGTAATTCCTGATCCTGAGTTGTTATCAATAGTAGATCCATCTGTGTAGACATGTAACCATTCTTCTGGTGGATATCTCTTATTCACAGCTTCTAATGCTAGAGCTTTTAGTACAGGTGTGGGAGTTTCAGATTTTGTAACTGGTTCTTCTAGATTTAGCTGAATGTTAATTGGTTCAAAAGCAAGAGGGTTTTCTCTGATCAAAATATTTTCTTTAGATTTAGGAAGATTTAAATCTGTTTTTATTTCTGTTACTTTGGACAAGAATCTTGTTTGTGTTTTCAACTTGGTTGCTTGTAACTGTCTTTTTTCCCATTTTGATGTTGTTAACCATAACATTTTTCCATGTTGTGTTATTGCCTGTTCCTTTAAAGTTAGACATATTGGAGGGTTCTGAGTTAGTGCTTGCATTGCTGTGATTGGGGTTGATTTAGCTGCACCAGTTATAAGCCGTAAAGCCTGATTTTGGCATACTTCTAGGCGATTCAGGTTAGAGTTATTTGCTGCGATTATTACCTCTCCGTTGTATAGAAGTTTGGCTTGATGAATGTTTTATATGTGGTGTTCAGAGTCTGGTGATTACTACTCCACTTTGCTCCAGCTAATCTTTTTAAGATTGAAAATCTTATCGTTGCTTTGTTTACTACTGCTTCAATATGTTTTCTCCAAGATAATTTTGAATCAAAAATTGTCCCTAGATATTTTGTTTCATTTGTTTGTCTCAGGTTTGTTTTCTTGAATTGTAGATTTAGTTTTGGGACTTTTTTCTTCAAGCTAAATATTTGAAATGTTGTTTTGTCTGTATTAATGGCCATTAAATTGTTGTGGGTCCACTTTTCTAATAGGTTAAGAGCCTTTTCCATAGAAAATTTAGATTTTTCTATTTGTGAGGAAGATGTCCACATAATCATGTCATCTGCAAAAAGAGCTGTGTGTGATATAGCTGGTGGGAGATCGTTGATGTAGATGTTGAACAGGGTTGTACTTAGTACTGCACCTTGAGGGAGGCCCATTTTTATTTGTTGGAATTTGGAAGTACTGTCATTGTATTTTGTAGCATAGAAATGTTGTGAAAGGAACTGGGTGATCCAGTTTAACATATTGTTTTGAATGCCTAGTTTTGTGAGTTTTTCAAGTAATTTGTATCTCCATACTGAGTCATATGCTTTTTCAAAATCAATGAAAACTGTTAGTGTATCTTGATTTTTGTTGAAAGATTCTTTAACATTACAACCAACAATTTTGTCATTCAGGATATGTATACAAGACAGGGTAACTGCTGCTATCAGAGCCATGCATGACATAAGGAACTTACAACTACTAGCATTTGATACAGCAATGACTCTATTTCAAGCGAAAATAATACCAATTGCAATGTATGGAATAGAATTGATATGGGAGAGACTGAAGAAAAACAACCTCAATGGGCTAGAACAAGTAAAAGGAAGATATCTCAAGAAATCTCTGGCATAGGGACAAACACCAAATCCCAGCTAGTTTATGAACTCGCCAAAGAGACCTTCTTCATGAAAGACATTAGACTGCAATCTCTGCTGCCATCCACTAGCCCAGCGGTACTCATTACGCGGCCCACGGGCCGCATGCGGCTCTTGAAGATATTTATTAAGGCTCTTGGAATAATTTTACCTTCATTACATTACATTTAAATTTTTATTGAAATTCTACAAAACTTGGATATCCCTGTGTCATTCCGAGCAGTACAGTACCGCACGTGTTCAACAATGCAATGCAATGCAATGGCCTGGCTAGTGTTATTGGTTTTGAATATGTGGACGTTTGTTTTTAAAACCGTTTAAACTTCTACATTGTCGTCCAAATCTTTCACAACGAAATATTATATAATTTAGTTTCTATGAACAAGCGACTGGATACTGTGTGTTACCTAATCAGTTGAAGTGAAGTGAAGTGAATTTCAGTGTTTAATAATGGCTGTGTTTTTTCGAAAGGGAAAAAGAGAAAACTCGAAGATGAAGGAAGAGTTTTCAAGATACTTGGGAGCATGAATTTTTCTTCATACCTGCTAAAAAGGAAGGCAGTGCGATGTTTTTATTATGTCGAGATGTAGTTCAAGGTTATAAACGATCTAATCTTAATAGGAATTATAAAACGGTGCATTCAAATTTTGAGTGCAAATATCCTAAAGATTCTAAATTGAGAGCAGAAAAACTAAAAACATTAAAAATGTCTATAGTGTCTGAACGGAAAATGAAGTTGGATACCGAAAGTGAAAATAAATTGATAACAAAAGCATCATATGAAGCAGCAGAAATTGTAGCACGCAAAATGAAATCGTTTGCCGATGCAGAGATTTTAAAGGAGTGTTTTCTAGTCATTTGTATCACATTATTTTATAAATTCCCAAATGCAAAACAGATAAAAAGTGACATATAAAAGTTACATCTTTCCAATTCTACTTGTGTTAGGAGAGTCAACGAAATGTTTGTAGACATGCTCCTTTGTACTCTCGATGAAATTCGTGAATGTGACTATTTCAGTCTTGCTCTGGATTCGTCCACAGATATTAGTTCCACCATTCAGTTGCTTTTATTTGTTAAATATGGTAATAAGATAGGGATAATAAAGGAAGAATTTTTAACTGTAATATCTATGACAGGTCAGACACGGGGAATAGATTTTTTGAAGCAGTTAAATCTTTTTTTTGACAAATACAAAATTGACCTAAACAAACTTTTATCAGTGTGCACTTACGGTTGTCCCTCAATGGTAGGTTGTCATACAGGATTAATTTCTCTGTTAAAGAAACATTTAAATAGAGACCACTTATTAACATACCATTGCATTTTACATCAAGAAAATCTTGCTGCTAAATTTGACTACACTTTCAGATCTGTGATGAAGAAAGTAATTAACATTGTTAATTTCATTATATCACGTGAACTAAATCATAGGCAATTCATAGAATTTCTCAAAGAGCTTAATTAACAGTATGATGATGTTATTTATCACAGTGAGGTCAGGTGGCTGAGTAAAGGAAGAGTTTTGGAACGATTTTTTAATCTTCGCCATGAAATAAAACTCTTTTTAAGTGAACGAGATAAAGAATACCCTGAACTAGAAACTCTTCTTCATGGTGGTAAAAAGTTGGCTTCCTGGCTGACATAACAGGAATACTGAATGATGTCCAAATTAAAATGCAAGGTACAAATAAACTTATTACTCAGCTCACAAGTGCAATTTTTTCTTTAGAAGAAAAATTAAAAATGTATACAGAAGAACTTAGTAATAATGATTTCACTAGTTTCCCATGTTTCCAACATCTTATTGAAGAATATTCAGAGGAAGAAATAAACTTGCAACCCATCATAGAATGGCTCACCGTACTACACCACGATTTCAGCGCGAGATTTAATTATTTTAGAAAGTTTCAAAACCCATTTCGATTAGTTCAAAATCACTGGTCAATAACGACAACAGATGTAACTGGATTGTCAATTTTTGGTCCTGAGATTATAAATCTAAAAAAATGAACTTATTAATCTCCAGCAGCATTCAGAACTGGAAGGTATTTTTCAAGAGAAATGAAAAACGAATTCAATTTTAGGGTTTTGGAATGCAGTTCCAGAAAAAACAGTTCGAAAACTTGGTGTCGTGTGCATATAAAATTCTGTGTCTTTTTGGATCAACGTTTGTTTTTTAAACGACTTTCAGTAAAATAAAGTTCATCAAGGGTAAACATAGATCTCGTCTCACCAATGTGAACTTGGAAAACCTGCTGCGGATATGTGTGGCAAATCAACCAGCTCGTATTGACAAAATTGTGCAGGAGAGTAGCAGAGTTTGACCATCAACTTCACAGCAGTAATTACACAACTGTAAGTTGCCTTAAAATTATGTACAGTACCGTAATAATAATAATAATAATAATAATAATAATAATAATAATAATAATAGTAATAAAATAATAAACAGTTAATTATTATGAAAAAAAATGACAGTAATCAGTAATTGTGTTTTGTCCATAGATGTAAAAAAAAAAAGCTGCGTGTTACCAAGACTGAGAACTGTGAAATTTGGTGCGGCTCTCGAACAGATATGGTTTCTTATATTTGGCTCTCTTGTAATTTCTAGTGAATACCACTGCACTAGCCCATACAATGAACTGATAAAAGAAAGGATGACAAAGAGGAGAAAGATCCATGAGGATTTTTATAGCTCAAGCATGATGCTGGACAGATCCTGGAGCAAAGGAAAATCAACCCCAGAGACATATTATCATAAAATTAGCGACCCATGGTTTCCATCACAAATTGTGAGAAAACAAAACAAAACAAAAAAATTACCACGAGCCTTGTGAAAGCTGTGCAAGAAAAAAATGTGAAAGATACCACATCCTGAAATGTGGAAAAAGAGAAAATCTATCTCTGAATTCAGTCAGATCAAAAAGCTGAAATACTCTTAAACGCCTTAATATTCATATTATTCATTTTTTAAAAAAACATCTTAATGATCTTATTTGAAAAGAAAAATGTACGCCTAGACTGGGGTTTGAACCCAGGACCTTTGATAGAGCATTGACACAGAGAGTCAAAGGTCCTGGGTTTAAACCCCCAGTCTAGGCGTATATTTTTCTTTTCAAATATAACTCTTAATGCCTATTCAGGCTCACCTTCTCTCTTTATATTATAGAGCCGATCAGTGATAACCCACTATGGAGCCGAACATAGATCAGGAATTGTTAATGCATTTCATTCTAAATGATTATTCATTTTGGCTTTCTGGCAGTATCAACTTTTTACAGAAACAGTACCGAATTAGAGGGGAGTTAATGAAACAATTATAGTCCTACACAAAATTGATGTCAAAGTACATTTTTTTTATATTCAATGCCCCAGGTTGTATTTCGACACACAGATTAGATAACATAGCAAACTGAATAGAGGTGCTCCTCAACGTTAATTTTTGGTACTGGAATTTACAACCTTAAGTCAAACTTTAGGCCCTTACCATTCTAACTTGATGGGAAAAAAGAACCAATCAGAATTGCTTTAAACTAACTGCATACTTTTTTGTGATTCCAGAGGTGCAATAGCATTAATAACCAATATTCAGACCCAAAAATAAACCTGATTAAGGAAATTCAAGATGAAATAAAAATTCTGCAAAAAAAAGTTGTGACACAGTGAATACCATCTCACTTGGTCTTGGTGGCAATGAAGGAGCAGATTTATTGACCAAAAAGGCATTAAAATTCAATAAATAAGTAAACAGGCCATTTCTTAGAATTAACAAATTATTAATAACAAATTTAAAGAAGTATTGAAAAACTAAAATAACATTTCATGTGAGCAAAAAATTTGGAAAAGCTAAGTAAATTCGTCAATGCCTGATAAACCTGTGCGGGTTGCAACCAAGCTCTCAGCTACCATTTGTGCGGGTTGTATAACTACTATTGATAAACCACGCTCTGCGCAACCATTTGTGCGGGTTGCAACCACGCTGCCTGCTACCTTTAGGTGCAGGGTGGATCGTCTTTCGTTTCCGTTGCTTCTACTAGCGTAGATTTTATTACATCCAAGGTTATAAATCACAAAGCTTTTTGCCCCAGGCCCATAGGAGGCAAAGATTGATTCATCTTTCTTTCCTAAGCACTTAAGCATAAATCAATAATAGTTCTCAAAACACCAGAGTAACTTAAAATGAATGTTTTCACTATAATTACTAATCAGGAAAGCTAGACAGAAAAATAAAGGGAGCCAGAATGATCTCCTAAATAAGTGAGTTTCCGTACAGGAATATCAAACAGCCACATGCACATAAATCACTTGAACATTAAATTGGATAAGTATAAAAATGATATTTAATGTAAACAAAAAGTCTGAAGTAAAAACATAACAAAGATAAACATTTGATCATTCAACAAAAGTAAATAAATAATAATGCTTTTACATGACAAAAAACCACATCATACCTCACACCACATTCATGCTAGAGTCCAAGCCAGGGTGGCTTTCCCCGGTCTTCAGGACCAACTTAAACTCCGCCGCTCGCGGCTCCAGACGACCTTGTCCACTTAAAGTTCCGATCGAATGAATGAATGAATGATAACGTTCTCACTGTGCATAACGTATTTGAGCATTCCGAGGTAGAAGGGGAGAAACAGCGCACCAGGAGAGGTAAAGAGGGAGAGTGGGGGTAGATGCATAGAGAAAGGATATTGGCATAGTTCACGAATCTTACTGTCCAGGGAGGATTACGATGCTACAGTAGTGAACCGAAAATCACACTTTCGGTTCAAACCAAGAAAAAATGCTGTGGCAACTTTATGGATGACTATAGGTCAAGACTGTTTGGCTGTCCACTTACATCAAATCTACATCCTACCATCTACACAGTGTCTTCTGTGTCAAGAAAGTGATTGTATTATGAACAAACAACTAGTGAAGTATTTAAAGTTAAGTGATTGTGCTACAGGCTTAACAACATTGTATTGGGAAGCACAATTGCAAATGAGAATATATCAAGTGCTTGAACACTAAAAGATAATAAATGTTGCACATATACTTTGTGACCCACATACACTTTACATTGAACTTAATGTATTATAGAACTTCAATTTTAGCACAATACTGCAGACAGATACATAAATTAATTATGGGGAATAACATTATGAGGTTTTTCAATTAATAAAATGAGTCATATCTCACCTCATGAGTCGTGATGCTGGCTGAAGATGGGAGGGATTCCTCTTGAAAACTGCAGTTCCCCTGCTTGAAGAACACGAAGTATGAGGTGAGATATGACTCATTTTATTAACTGCAGACAGAGTTGAATTTGTATCTCAACTTGGGAATTTCCACGGATGCCGTTGTATTGAGTTCACAATTCATGCTGTTGGGTCAGTCCCAAGTAGCAAAAGGAGTCTCTGATGTTGGCGAGAGAAGATGCAGGGAAGAGCTGTTAGTTTTCATGAAATGAATTACATACAGGGGCATAGTGTATCTTGCCAGGCCCAGACAGAACAATAGTTACGAAATTACTGAAGATGGAAGTGAAGGAGAAAGTTCTGGAACTAGTTTAAAAACAAGAAGGATGCGAGGTGAGTGAATAAAGTTTACCTAAATATAAATTCATTTTGTACTAAAGACATTTCCACATGGAGAGAAGAAATCATCATCCATGCAAGTATTAGGTCGTGTGGCCTGTTACAGTATCAAAGAGGAATTTTCCATCCAGCGCTTTTTTGGACATCCCAGCGATCTTTTGCCTTGTGGACAGTAGCAAAGTATGGCTTTTGGAATTCTTTGAGACGGCATTTGTAAAAGATGGGCTTTCCAGTTGTTCTGGTAGTTTTGTTTATGGTGAGAAGAAATATTGACTTAAAATGGGGAATTGGTTCTGAAGAGGGGTAAAAAGTAATTTCCAAATATAATTTTTTTGACATTATTACATTTTTAGTATAAATTAAGCATTCATTTGTTTTAAATTATTTTTAAATATCTTAAACATTTAATCTGAATTATTTTATCAATAACTCCTGAAAAATCATTCTACAATACCATATCCGACCTAAGTTTCAGTTGTACTGTAAACAAAACTTGCATAAGGTATTTCTCCACTGACTCCATCTATTTGGAGGAACCATGGTGCTACATTTACCTGCCATATGAATGAATTGTCTATGGAAGTGTTAATGACAGAAGCAATTTTTTTTAAGCTACATCGTATTTTACAGGAAATAAGACTGAATACAGGATAAGATGGTACCAATAATTAGTAACTTCCATTTCTTATTTATTTATGAGAAAAAATTACATATTGGCCCATCAAATCAGATGTTTATGCTTTTATGTTGACGGATATCCTTTATTTGCAATTTTATTAGGTCTACGAGCAGAATATATGTGCCATGCTGACTTACCTGTGAATTCTGCTGTTATTTTCACCACATCCTTAATGGCTAATGTAGGATATTTTTCACTAAACTGTTTGAAAATATTCAAAATAATTTGTTTCTCTTCACTTTTCAAAGGTTTTCGTTTTTGACATGGAGACCATGAAAGCCTGTAGCCATAAAGAATGTTGAGCCATAAACTGAATCTGCAATTTGCTTCAAAAATTGTATAGGAGAAGCAGCTATTTGAAACAATAGAAATTCCAAAGCATTCAGTATTGCACATGAGTAAGAATTATACAATGGAATGCTTGAAATTCATCAGCGAACATTTTTTGGCAACTCACCTCATAAATTTTGTGTTTTTCACAATATTGTGGTTTCAAACGTAATCATATTCATCTTCAGCCATAACTCCGACTGATGAAATTCTTTGGCCGTCAACTCTTCTATTGTCACCATCTTCAGTGCTGCCATCTATGGTTGAATTTATGAACTTCGAAATCAATTTTTTTTGTTAGGGTTATCAAAATTCATTGATGTATATTTATTTTTCTGAATGAATATCTTCTCCCAAACTGTCAATTCTAAAGGTTTATCCACTTGTTTTAAAAGTTTTGCTTCTCTTCCAATTTTATGATCCAATAAACTATATGCAGCAATTGCAAACTTTTCAATTTCATAATTTTTAATATTTCTAAAATGTTCTATGGTACAAGTTTCCAAATTCCTTTTTAGTTTTTTGGAAACTCGTACCAAAGAACACTTTAGAAATATGTGAAATTGAAAAGTTTGCAATTGCTGCATATAGTTTATTGGAACATCATAAAATTAGAAGAGAAGTAAAACTTTTAAAACAAGTGGATAAACATTTAGAATTGACAGTTTAAGAGCAGATATACATTCAGAAAAATAAATATACATCAATGAATTTTGATATTCCTAACGAACAAAATTTGATTTTGAACTTCACAAATTCAACCATAGATGGCAGCACTGAAGATGGTGACAATAGAAGAGTTGACGGCCGAAGAATTTCAGTCGGAATTGTGGCTGAAGATGAATATGATTATGTTTGAAACCGCAGTATTGTGAAAAACACAAAATTTATGAGGTGAGTTGTCAAAAAATGTTCCCCGATGAATTTCAAGATTATACCTCATAATGTTTACTTCCCAACTTTAATTTAATTTAATGAAATGCTTACTTTTTAGGTAATAATACTTCTTCTTCTTCACTTCCTGATTTAGGCAAGAGTTGCCTGTTCTGTCTTCACTAATAGATCTAAGACCATCTATTCCGAGGACGTCCGACATCTCTTCTTCCTCTCGGAAAATAATGGAAGATTTTATTTCGTAATCTACTTTCTTCCATTCTTTCTACATGTTCTTTCCACTGTATCTTGTTAAATATCTTTTCTTTTATGGAGTAGATCTGCAGTTCTTCACGGATATCCTCGTTTCTTATCTGGTCCATTCTAGTGCAGCCTTTTACTCTTCTTAAAAATTTCATTTCGGCTGCTTGGATTTTACTTTCTTGTTTGGTAGTGGTAATCCAAGATTCACTCCCATACAAAAGGACAGGGACAGCCATTGTTTTACAAAATTTTAATTTTGTTTGTTTATGGGCTTTATTATTCAATGTTCTATTTATTGTACCACAAATAGCTTGAAACTGATGTGTTTTGTGTTCAATATCTTTATCATACCCATAGCTGATGTCACATCCTAAATATTTAAAATGGGATACTTGTTCAATAATTTCGTCTCTAGGGCAAAGGTGGGAATGATGGCGCAGTGTATTAAGATGGCGCAGTCTAACATTTATCCTTAAAATCATAAGAAAACTCGTTTTTTACTATTCGTGCCTGTGCAGTCCTAAGAGAAGGTTATCGTGTGAAATTTTAGTGTTTGTAACGTTAAAAAAAAAGAAGAAATAAATATTTTTGTGAAGAGTCATATTTTTGGTAAGTTGAAGAAACTTTTAAAGGATTATTGTGGGTGCAGTTTGAAAGGGACTGAATACCGTTAGAAAGGAGATTGACATCTCTACATACAAAGGGACTTGTCCTTGTTACTAATAACATAACTTCAATGTCTTATTACAAAAATTTCCATCTCTAGTCTATGCACAAACATTTTTGTGTGAATCAGGAGAGATGGCGCACAGAAGGGTGGTAGAGTTGGCGCGCCTGGGTATTTAAATGATGCTCCGCTCTCACCTAAGATAGTTTCCATTTAACTTCAGTTACGATTTTTTTGTAAGTGAAATTGTGGGGTCAAAATTATAAAAAATACAAAAATATTTATTTAAATTTCATGATAAATTATCGATGACTTTAATTTGTAAATAATTTTTTTTTTATATAAACGTTAAACTAAACTATTAAAATTATAAAATAAATTAAAAAATAGGTCAATAAAATACATACAGACCTAAACGAAATGTAGTAATCTGACTCAAATTCATTATTATTTTAAAAACATAACTATTATATTGACAAGATAAACTTTCTGCACAGAATATTATATATGACTAATACAATGAATTTTTTTTTTTATTTCAAGTACAAATATTACGAATTATATTTTTTTTATAAAAATATATTCCCATTGAGAAATGCATAATATTGGTCATACATCCATCCAATATATTATTTGACTTTTTTTAATTCCGATTCCGATTGAGGGTCTCTCCACTTTTCAGCGGTTGCCCTTTTACCAGCCGGCTGCTGGCCCTTCACATCCACATGTGTCAATCACAGAGGTAGATGATCAACAGCCAGTGTAGGGGTGACATGTGGTTAGCATGTCGAGTCCCCCAGCCGTTATAGCTGGTTCCTCAACCTGAGCCGCTACTTATTGTAGCTACCCAATTGCCTCACGATGCTGGGTGGGCACCGGTCCCATACTGGCCGAAATACCATGAGAAAATTTCTTTCCCCATGGAGACTCGAACCAGCGCAAGTCCCGTAGCTCTGCGCCAAGGCTTCCTACCTTAACCGCTCGGCTACGGCGCGGGACTTTTTTTTAATGAGATCCAATTTGATTTCAATAAGTTATTTTTAAAATTATTATTAATAACAAATTGGGCTACAGACTTGTGCTGGTTAGAGTCACGATGGGAAAATAAATTTCCTCATGGAATTTCGGCCAGCTCTCAGGAGAAAAACTCAAAACAAAAACCACAGAGTAGACGCCGTAATATATCTACGTGTTCATCGACGTCATCTGAATCATTAATTCCAATACCAGAAAGTGATGATTCCACGTCTGACAATGAAAATCAGTGTGTCGAATGTTTTGAGCTGTATGAAGAGACAGTATCCAGAGCAGACTGGATAAAACGTATTAAATGTACGAGATGGCTTCATGAAACTTGCTCTATATATTCAGACAAGTGTTTTGTGTGGAAGAATGGAAAAGAAAAAAATAAGAAAGTCAAAACAGAAGTTTTAATGTAATTCTGCACGGCTTACTGCCACAGATATCTTTGCGCCATCTTACCCACCAGGGTGGGAGAGATGGTTAAACTTATGTATTTTTTTATTAAGTCAGATTTTCATTAAAACAATTATGCCATTGTTTTAAAAAGTAATTTTTTATGTTTGTAAAATAATTGTGATTATATAGTAATAATAATAATATATACATACCATTCTACAAAAGAGATATTGCATTTTTTACAAATGTGCGCCAACTATCCCCCCTCTACCCTAATTACTATTTTTGCGCGCAGAGTACTTCTTCCACAAAAGGCCATTACTTTTGTTTTACTTATTGAAATTTTAAAATTATAATCGCTACATATTGCATTCAGTTTGTAAGCAGCCAAATTGTAACAGATCTTCATCATGGTGTAGTAAGACTAAATCATCAGCGAAAAGTAAGTTATTAATACTTGAGTTATTGTTCAATCTAAGGCCATTGTCCATTATAATTTTCCATTGTTTCATAATGTCGTCGATATATATATTAAAAAGAGTGGGCGATAGACTACACCCTTGTCTAACTCCTTGATTATTAAATTTCTTCTGACCTTTTTCCATCAGTTTTTATCACAACTTTAGTTTCTTCATATAAGCCTTGGACTGATTTTATTAGATGGTGTGGATATCCTCGTTCCTTCATTATTTCCCATAGTATAGATCTATTTACTCTGTCAAAGGCCTTTTCAAAATCAATGAACAACAAATATGTTGGCAGGTTAAATTCTCTTCTCTTTTCAATTAGTCTCTTTATAATAAACACATTATCACTACAGGATCTTCCTTTTCTGAATCCTGCTTGTTCTTCTTCTAAGAGTGTGTCAGATATTTCTTCAATCTATTATTTATTATTTTTGCATATAATTTTATAAGTGGAGTTCAAAAGCTGATACCTCTATAATTTTTAGTATCTAATCTATTTCCTTTTTTGAAGAGGGATATGAGTTCACCTATCTTCCAATTTTCAGATATTTTACACGTCTTCCAACATTCGTTTATTAAGTTTAATAATCTTATTTCTGCAAATAAACCTGCATACTTTATCAGTTCATTGTTTATACCATCTATACCTGGTGCTTTTCTATTTTTCATTTCTTTCAATGCCTCTCCCATTTTTGCTTAGAGTAAATCTGTCTATTTCTGATTTATTTTCACTTTCAGAAGAGCGTTTTATAACTAATTCTTCTTTGTTACACCATAATTCTCTGTAGTGATTCTCCCATGTCTTCAGATCAATGGTATTTAGTTTTGCAGTATCTTTTTCTGTTGTATTTAATTGTTTCATTACTTTAAATGCTAACGATTGTCTGCCATGTACATCGTGCTCTATTTTGGAAATAAATCTTTCCCAGGAATCTTTATGAGCTGTTCGAGTTATTTGTTTTGCTCGATTTCTTTTTTGTTTATATATAGTTCTAGATTCTTCAGTTTCTTTTGTAAGTACTCTAAATAAGCTAATTTTTGTCTCGCACAGCCTCCTCTATTTCGTCATTCCATATCTTTAATCCTCTTTTGTTGCAAATCTTTTTCTTCTTTCCTATAGCTTCATTTGCAGCATTTATAATACATGTTTTCATATTTTCCCACTCTTCATTTAGATTATCATTAATTGATTTTCTTTCTAAGTGTTCTTGTAGCCTTTTTTGGTATAATTGTCTTATACTTTCTTCTTCTAGAAGATATACTTTAAAAACCTCTTCTTTTACTCTTTCTTGAGTTTTCGGTTTTTTCCATTTGGCTACTATAAGTATCGTGGCTACCAATAGATAATGGTCTGTATATATGTCACATCCTCTGTATACTCTTACATCTTGTATTTGATTCCTGAGTCTATCATTAATCATTATGTAATCTATTAAAGATCTTTGGTTTCTAGCGCACCATGTATATTTGTTTTTCCTATAGAAAGTATTCGTGATTTTTAGTTTATTATAGGTAGCAAATTGTCAAAGTTCTTCCCCGTTTCTATTTATTACATCTTCTCCAAACATACTTACGATTCCTGGGATTGGGAGATTACCAACTCTGGCATTTAAGTCACCTCCTAAGATGATACTTTCTGTGTTTTTAATACCATTTATTTCTTGTTGTAATTTATCATAGAAAATAACAGTGTCTTCTATTTTCCCTTCTTCTGGTGCATACACTCCTACAATGTTTAAGTAATTCCGATCTATTTTCAACCTTACTGTTATTATTCTTTCATCCACATATTTGTAGCTTATTATTTTTTATCTCCATTTGCTATTAATTAGTATAGCTACACCACTGCAAGCTCTTCTATCTTGAGGTATTCCACTGTATATTAGTATATAATTACCAATATCTTTTGTTCCTTTCAACTTCTTTTTGTAATAATACTTATAGGTATTATTTATTTAATCTATTAAAACTGTAATTATATATTTTAAAATTCTCCCATGCAACTTATATAGGCACGTGCTAGATAATATGTATTTTTATTATTTTTATTTTATTTATTTTGAGTGTTAGCGAACTACATTTTCCTGCATGCTTAAAGGTAAACAGTTATTCGACCAATGAAAATACAGTCCATATATCTGGAAAGCAACGGGAAGCTACCACACCTACACAATTCCCTAGTAAAGTTGCAAGCATAGCATGAAAATGCTATGATTGCAGTGAAGGACCTGCCTTCGGGCAGAATTACTATGGATGGATCTATTTATTTACATTACAACTGGAACTTAGCTCAAGAGACGTATAGTACATTTTATCAAGAACTACTCAAGGTAGGGCTATCAAATTTTCAGGACACTATACTCAGTATATGATTAAGCTCTCTTAGGAGATTCAGTAAAATAATTTTATAAAAAGATATTTTCATCATACAAACTAAAATATTTTTCTAAATTAAAATTCAATAATTTTCTGCATTCAAAATATTACAGATACAACAATAAACTACTAGGGCACATTTGTATATACAATGACTACTGTAGTTAAAATTTCACTTTCTTATATCTTATGAAAAAGGTACCTTAATATAGTATGTGATGGCAAAATTTCAGTTATTTAGAAATTACTTTAAACTGGTTTAAGATATCAAAACTACATGTATATTTTTAAAGCTAAATATGTCCTTAATTAACTCTAAAAATGTTTAATAATGTAATTTTGATTACGAATTACTTTTTATCCCTGTTCACATCCAACTTCCCTTAAGGATTTAATTTTAGGAAGTGATATTTTAGAGGTTATTTAAATTAAATTATTTTCAGTCTGATCATCTTACCTCAATATTAATGTTGATTTGTTCTTGGACATGTTTTAAAACAATTCTGTTTTATTGTCAGCTTGTCCAGACAAGACTAAAAGTAATTTAATTTAATTCCCTTAAGGAGTTTCACAAATTATTCAAATAAAACTGAACATTTATCATTTAAATAGCTAGAAAGTTAGCACTTTTATTATATTTTCATAAAATAAACATTTAGAATAATGTTTTAATTTTAATACAAAAATAATGATTTCTCAATGTAACTGTAGTAAATACAATTTTTTAGATATAGCTTATATTGTAAAAAAAAAAGATTGATTACAATAAAGAAAATTATTTTAATTAGCTTGTACCATTTTCTCTTGCTTTCTTGTAGAATTACCATGGGATTTATTTCCTTCATTTTGAATTAAACATTCTAGAATTTACTTTCTTAAATCCTTAACTTTTACATACCGGTATCTTATAATTTTTAAATAAAGTTATTAACAAATAAACATTTTATATTAAACAAAAAATTAACACATTGAAGGCCACAAATAAAAAGAAATCACGTCTTTTTTTAATTAAATTAAAAGATTCAAAAGGGAAGGTTAATGCAAATGAATAAAAAATTTGATGAATTATGATGAATAATTATTAACAACAAACAGGCTTTTCATAAAACAGAAAGAAATTCTTTAATCCTCATACACATATAATCTCATGCATACCAAAATAAGAGACTTGTTTAAAAGAAATCGTTCATGCTATGAAACACTTGACAAGATATTTAACTGAATAGAAGCTAATTTATATATACTATGTATGGGTCTCATTTTTTTTTCAGACATAATTTGTAGATGTGTGGTATGTCACTGTTTTAAATATGATTGGCATGTTACAAATCTGTTTGAGTGATCTGAAGCTATATAATATCAATGTTATAACAAATAAAGCAAAAGTGCATACATTCCAGATTTGTTACTTTCATATTTCTGGAGCCATTAAAGGAGTTGCTGAAGGGGAAAAATTCTATTCAATGTGAATTATCATATGCTTATCGGAAGTTTTAAAAATGTATTCTGCACTGAAATTAACAGAGAGGTAAGAGATATAACCACAAGAAATTTAATTATAAAGTTAAATTTTATTATCAATTTTCCACAAAAATTAATGAATATTTAGATCTCTCTATCTTCGGGTTTTTTTACAGCTGCTGCCGTCTTCCCGTGCCAAACCTCCAAAGCCTACGGTCTTGGGCATCTTCGATGCTTAGCCCTCTAGCTTGCATTACTGTCTTCATGTTTTCCTTCCATGTTAACCTTGGTCTCCCTCTTTTCTTCTTTCTGTTCGGATGCCATTCATATAGTTGCTTTGGCCATCGCTCATCTTCCATTCTTAAGACATGTCCTAACCACTTTAATTCCTTCTCCTCAATTCTTTCAATTATGCTTTCTTCTGCTTCCATTATGTTTCTAATTTCCTTATTTGTGACATGTTCTAATCTAGACTTTCTGGCACTTCTCCATAAATAATCCATTTCTAGAGCTATTAGTCTATTCTTGTAGTACTTATTGATTGTCCATACCTCACTTCCATACATTGCAACAGATTCCACCAATGTTTTACCAATATACTTTTTTGTGTCTTTCCAAATATGCTTATCCCGAATATTTAGATTCAAGGTGAAATAACATAACACCAGTCACCAACAAAGTTCTGAGGATGAGACAGTTATAGTCTCGAAATCGCGAACAACTTAGAAAATTTATATGAGGAGAAGTAAGAAACATTTAATTTCACCATAAATTAAACCATATAGTGATTAATTCCTATAAAAGTTAAATTTAGATTCAAACTTGTAAATACTTTTTTTTCTGTGACTCTTTCTATTTCTTGAGTTTCACATACTTGGAACTCTGTAACATGACATCTAAAAAGGGAACATCAAGAAATTGTCAAATTAGTTTCCAACTGACACTAAATTCCATTTGAAAGATCATATTAAAAAACAGATCCCAAAATTTTAGGGAAGATTTACAATAAATATTTAATTTTAGGAAGTTATATTTTGAGGTTGTATATACAAAATCAGATAAGGGTAACCAAATTATAATTCTGGACAAAGAAGATTATCAAAATAGAATGGAAGAACTTTTGAAAGAAAAAGAGTATGAAAAAATTAAGAATGACCCCCTACCAAAAACCATAAAAAAAGTGGAAAACTGTTTTAAAAATGTTAAAATTCTATCCAAGAAAGAAAAATTTCAATTAAAAGTAAGCAACCCAAGAAACCCTAATATACATGGACTTCCAAAAATTCACAAACCGGGAAACAAAATGAGGCCAATAATTAACAATATTGGATCACCAACCTACAAAATTTCGAAATGGCTGAATAATCAATTTAAAAGAATTAATAATTTTGAAAGTCTGCAGATTGAAAATTCATTGGAATTAGTTAAGAAATTAGAAAAAGTGGAAATTGAACCCACAGATAGGTTGGTTTCGTTTGATGTAGTTTCACTATTCACAAATGTACCGAAACAAAAAACTTTGGAGATATTGAACAATTGGTTAAGAAAAAACAACATAGACAGAGAGATCAAAGAAGATTATTTGAAATTAACTGCGTTATGCATTGATCAAATGTTTTTTACATTCAATGGGAGTTTCTATAGACAAAAATCAGGGCTCTCAATGGGAAACCCATTATCACCTTTTCTGGC
Source organism: Diploptera punctata (assembly GCA_030220185.1). Lineage (NCBI taxonomy): Eukaryota > Metazoa > Arthropoda > Insecta > Blattodea > Blaberidae > Diploptera > Diploptera punctata. The sequence continues at coordinate 1,000,020 of JASPKZ010001962.1, read as the reverse complement.
AAATTTATTTATGAGCGATTTTGAATGTAAAATCACCAAAGCACATCCCACAATGTTTAAATTTTGGAGTAGATATGTTGATGATATAATTTGTATTGTTAAAGAAAAACATGTAGAAGATTCCCTAAAACTATTAAATTTACAGAGTACAAACATTAAATTCACCAAAGAAATAGAAGACAATAAACAAATACCTTTTTTGGATCTTAAATTGGTCAGAAACGAAGAAAAAAGAAAAATTGAATTCAGGATTCATAGGAAAGAAACTCATACGGAAAATTTTATAAAATCAACAGGGTTCAATCCAATTGGACATAAATTAGCAGCATTTAATAGTTTAACTCATAGATTGGTAAACTTACCCTTAAACGAAGAAGATTTCAAACATGAGAAAAAACACATAATCAAAGTAGCAAGAGAAAATGGGTTTGATGAAAAAATGGTACATAAAAGGATAGAAAAGTATAAAAAACAAAAAATGATAAACAGAAGTAATCTTGAAAAAGAAGAACCACCTATGAAAAAATATAGGAAATTCACATATCACCCCTGGGTACATAATAAATTTCAAAATATATTTGAGAAGTTTAATATTAAATTAGCACCAAAAAATAACTACAGTTTAAATAAACTAATAAAAACCAACAAAAATGAAAAAAACTGATAAAAATAAAAAGTCAGGAATATATCAAATTGAATGCATGGGTTGTGAAAAGATATATATAGGGAAAACAAAAAGAAACCTAAAAATTAGAACCAAAGAACACATAAGAAATATTAAAAATGGAGAAATTGAAAAATCTGCAGTTGCTGCTCATGTTTGGTCTGAAAAACATAATATAAATTCAGACACTAAATTATTAAAACAGTTAGAAAATACAAACGAGCTGACTATTTGGGAAAAAATTTATATTCAGAAGAACAGAAACAGAGTTATGAATTTTGATATTCCGATGGAGGGTGACCTTGTTTGGAGGTTCTTTGGCCAACCACAGGATGGAGCTGACATCGACATCCAGGTGGTGCAACATAATGCAACATAAATAAAACCAGTCTGGGAAAGCTGAAGATAAAACAGAGAATTGTTTTGAAACATGTCCAAGAACAAATCAACATTAATATTGAGGTAAGATGTTCAGACCAAAAATAATATAAGATTTACAATTTTCAAGATAACTGATTCAACCATGAAGATGTACATATCTCATGTACCAATGTGAATTGGTGATAAATTAAAAATTTGTGACAAATTCTGGAAGCAATTGAAGTGTAATGTATAATATGTATGGTTTATATGGAAACATTGAACACTTCACATCAAAGAAATGACATACAATAACATCTATGTTTTATTCTTCCTGTACATCCTCCACTTTATTGTGAATTAACATTTAACTTAGTGTATACATTACAAGACTGTCTTTGTAATGCATACTTTAAGTGAAATGTAATTTAAAAATTACATATATATATATATATACCGGGCTTCCAATATAAACCCGGACCGGCCTCACGGGGTTTCACCCGTCAGGCAGCGCTCTCTCCTCGTCCGCATTTCACTCTGCCAGCCGCTCGTCCTTGAACTAGTCAGTTTACTATCGTTCGACAAGATGAGACATCAGCTGACATTAGAGCAGCGCATTTATGTGTGTAAATGTTATTATAAATACGAATCACCTCGTCGTGTTCGCGAGGAATTTATTCGGAACTTCCCTGGACAATTACCTCCTTCCAGATCGACAATCCATGATCTTGTGACTAAATTTGAGACCACTGGTTCAGTACAAAATAAGAAACACACGCGAAGGCGTACAGTTCTCACCGAAGAAAAATTAGACGAAATTGGCAAAAATTTGGAATGTTCACCACAAAAATCATTACCGAAATTAGCACAACAAGTTGGGATTTCAGTATCTTCTGCGCATACAGCAACAAAATTGTTAAAACTCAAACCTTACAAGTGTACACATGTTCATTGTCTAAACCAAGGTGATCCCATAGCACGTGTGCGTTATTGTGAGTGGTTTTTTTCATCAGTGACTGAAGGGTTAATCGACCCTCAGCTTTTGTTCTTTACAGACGAATCATGGTTTCACCTAAATGGTCGTGTGAACACTCACAATACTCGCTATTGGTGTTCTGAAAATCTAAATCGAATACAGGAAACACCTCTTCATGATCAGAAAATTGGAGTTTGGTGTGCGATTAGCGCAAAGCGCATAATCGGTCCGATTTTCTACAAGAAGACTGTAACTGCAGAGAGGTATCGAAATGACATTTTTACCCCATTTTTTCTTGAACTGACTGAAGAAGAGAAATTATATGGGTGGTTTCAACAAGATTCTGCTAAAGCTCATACAGCAGAGGAGTCCATGAATTAGGGAAGTGTTTGAAGATAGAGTGATTAGTGCTGGTGTGTGGCCCCCTCGCTCCCCAGATCTAACAGTGTGTGATTTTTATTTGTGGGGTAGCCTGAAAGACAAAGTGTACAAAACAAATCCGCACACATTGGAAGAACTGAAGAACAACATAAGAAATGAAATCAGAAACTTGACAGTGCCTGAACTACAGCGTGTCAATCTAAATGTGTTTACTCGGTATAATGCCTGTTTAATGCGGGAGGACAACATTTCCAGCATTTTCTATAAGGTAAGAAACAGTTCAAGGACGGGTGGCAGGCAGGGTGAATTGCAGGAGGAAGAGACAGCACTGCATGCCGGGTGAAACTCCGTAAGGCCGGTCCGGTTTTATATTGGAAGCCCTGTATATATATAATTTTATTTAATGTATTTGAAACAAAACTGATAATTTAGAAATGTAGTATTACCAGTGCTTGAGTTGGGATGAAAAAAGAAACGGAATAGTTTTCCCCATTTATTTATAGACATAATTATGAAAATATACCATGAGTGGTACAGTATTTGCTTCATTGACTATGAACATATTACAGTAGTTTAAAAATAGCATGCGTTAGAATAAAGTCAAGCATGCATTTCTCCATTTCACCAGTAAATTAAAACTGAAGCTAGATTAAAATAACAGTTCATGCAGATTGTCATCGAAGCAAAGATCTAACCAAAGATATCCTCAATAAAATTTTTGGCCAAATTCCCAGTGGTTGAATTAGAACGAAATAGCTGGCAGAAATAGCAATTTTTGTGACTATTCACTGTAAACACCTAACCTGTTGTAATCAATGGTAAAGAGAAAAATGTTTGCCTGAACCAGGAATCGAACCCTGAACCTTCAGCTTTCCGTGCTGATGCTCTGACCACTGAGCTAATTCAGACTACATTCCCATCCAAGCATAAATCCTCCCTTTACCTTATTCTCTTGGTCCCATATTTAATGCAATGACTCGTCATTCACAAATACACAATGAATGGCTTCTACATTAAGAAGATATGAAGGGACTCTACATAGCTATATCATTATTTATTAAATTAATGTTAATAAGCTAAAGCTATTACTGATTGAAGTAAGTAAATTAATGTACACAACTAAACTATTGTAATCAATGATAAAGAGAAAAAAAATCTCTTTACCATTGATTACATTAGTTTAGTTGTGTGCACTAATTTACTTATTTCAATCATAGTAGCAGCTTTAGCTTCTTAATATTAATTTAATAACCTAACCTGTTGCTTAAATGGAATGGTTTTTCACATCATTCTACAAGTGTTTCTGGATGTAAGAATATAGCCTTACTCATCATGAACCGTATTTGTAGTTATTTCAATATCAAATTCTTGTTCAATAAGAAACAATTCAGACGTGATATTAACAATAGAAATAAACAACTGGCATATTGGAAACAGTTGCCGCCTAATTTAAATGGGATGACAGACCTAGAGAATGGCTATATAGAACCTTAAAATAGGGATAGGAAGATGTCAAAAACATTGTTAAACCTGGAGATAAATAAAAATGTATTACAGGCCTTAAGAATGCTAAAATGAAGCTTGTACCAAGCTGACATAAGTAGCAAAAGGTTGTTGGCAAAGTGATTATGAGACCAGACAACCCAATTACATTTCATTTGAGGTATGAAATCAACACATCTATAAATTAACAGTATAAACAAAACATTTTGAAATAATATTATTGATATAAAACAATGGGATGCTTTGAGGCCATTTAAAAAAAGAACTGGGATACTAACCTGCCACATCCACCCTCCATCCCCTTCAAGCACAGATGAATAATTTGTATTGACTCAATTTTGTGGTTAACTTATTACACAAAATATATGCAGATATTATTCAATAAATACTATTATTACATTTGTTTTTGTTTCCTGGACCAATCCTCAGAAATCAGAAACAGATCTCATTTGAACCCATCTCTTAAAATGGTTAGAAATCCTGTTTTAGAAACTATGCATTTTTATATTACCAGTACATATTTGTCACAAAAATCTTAGGTAGGTTTAGCAGCATTCTTATTATGCGAGTCATCATCATCATCATAATTCATCAATACACATTTCAATCAAAATATTGCTTGAATTCTTCTGGAGCATAAAATAACAAAATTTACAATTTGTCTGAATGCACATATTTTCTCTTGACAAATGAAATTGTACTGACAAAATATTACATTTAACTCACTGTGTGTTGAAAGCTGATAATCAGTAGTGTACCATCTGCAGTGCTATTTCTTTTGACACTTCACTCACATGGCTTACCTAAGAAAATAAGCAACATTAGTTTGCAAATAAGTATGTAAAAGAAATACAAAAATACATCTAATATCTCAAGTGGAGTACACGAAAGAGGCATGACTAAAATAACTTGACAAACACAACATCATATTGGAAAAAAATGTGAATCAACAGACTATTATCAGATGATGATGTAATAAGACATTCCAAAGGTATAAGCTACAATTCTCAGTATTGCATATTTGTGTAAAACTAAAACAGTTATCAAGAAGTGAGAGACTGTCTGATGTGCTGATGTGTGTTCCAGTATAACTCTGGAGAAATTTCAACCAAATTTAGTACATATATGAATTACAAGCTAAAAAGGGAGGTGACGTGAAACTGACCACTATAAGATCAATTACTCTGGAATGCCTGTAGCAATTTCAACCAAACTGGTTATTCCATACATTACAACTGTTAACAGGATGTGAAGTTACACATTAGTTAATTTATTAACATTAATTAAATGAATCGTGATTTCTTCTTACTTCTATGTTTTTTTAAACACAGAACTGCAGTAGCAGCGACCCATTGTCACCATCATCAGCTGTTTTCACGACTGTCAATTTTTTCTTTTGCCGGTAATTATCCAAACTGCCATCTGGTGTTCTTTTGAAGGAATTATTTTCTAAACTATTTTCTAATTCCTTCAAAAGAACACCAGATGGCAGTTTGGAGAATTACTGGCAAAAGAAAAAATTGACAGTCATGAAAACAGCTGACGATGGTGACAATGGGTCGCTGCTACTGCAGTGCTGTGTTTAAAAAAACATAGAAGTATGAGGTAAGAAGAAATCACGATCCATTTAATTCTTATAAATTGAACCTTATAATGTTAAAAATTCCCAAATTTGATATATTAATTTATTAACATTAATTTACACAAACATTAATTGTAATATGACCTTGTACATTATGTACATTATTTGGTGCTCTGATACAACACAGATGTGGACAGAATTGTTTTTAATTTGAATGTCCTGACAATATCCATCACAAGAGATGAAAAATCTCTCTGCCATATTAGATCAAGTTTGGAACATTCTTATTTGAATGATCAAGACAGCTCTCCAGTTAAATTAGAAAATTAAAATGTCTATAAAACTTCAAGATGTAACTGTAAGAAAGATCATGGAAATTTTAAAACTATTACTCATTGATTAAGAATTATTTTTTAACAAGAAAGGAAATTCCATCCAGGATAAATCCAGCAGTTCCATAAGCAGAGGAAACGGCATAAAATTATTATATCCTCTTAGCACACAATATATTCCTCTTACTAATCACATGAATGAAGGTACAGTTTTCCATGGAACATTGCCTATATTTAAAGGGCAAGAACCAGGTAAGTCACTTTTTCCTTGAAACCTAGAAAACATACTTTTAGTTGTATAATATCCATACTTCTTCCTGAATGCCATATTTGGAGGCAAATAAACACATGATTAAACTGTATCATTTTCTGTTTTACACTTCTAAATTATAGTGCTTTCTATGCAGAATCTAAAGACATCTCAAACTCCATTTCAACAAAAAAAAAAGTTAAGTTATGTAGATAGGAAATAACACTATGAGATTTTTTAATATTGTTTATTTTTTATTATTTCACTCACCTCATACTTCATAATTCATAGCAGACCCTGGGTTTCTTCACATCTTTTGTGACATTCTCAATGCTGTGTCACGTTCACAACTGACGTCCAATGGCTTTCAATCCTGCAGACTGACCTCTGCGCCATCTGGTGGCCGACCGAAGAATTTCCAAATCAGTCCTCTCTCCTTATAACCGGGTATTTCAAAATTCATAGTTGTATTTTCATTCTTGCATATGTAAATTTTTTCCCAAATTGTGAGTTCCTTCGGTTTTTCCAATTGTTTAAGTAATTTTGTTTTGGTTTCTATTCTATGTTTTTCTGACCAGGCATGTGCAGCTATTGCAGATTTTTCAGTTTCTCCATTTTTAACATTTCTGAGGTGTTCTTTTAATCTTGTATTTAGATTCCTTTTTGTTTTTCCTATGTATATCTTTTCACAATCTTTACAATTAATTTGATAAATTCCCGATTTTTTGCAGTCTTCAATCTTTTCATTTTTGTTGGTTTTTATTAAATTACCTAAGCTGTAATCATTTTTCAGTGCTAATTTAATGTTGAATTTGTTGAAATTTTTTTGAAACTTGTCAAATACTAAAGGATGGTAAGTGAACTTCTTGAATTTTTTGCCTATATTTTTATCTGTCTGAAGAGTACTTTCATTAATGATTTTTTGTTTTTTGAATTTATTTATTTTCTTGTGTATCATCTTCTCTTGAAAACCATTATCCTTCAATTTATCAAATTAATTGTAAAGATTGTGAAAAGATATACATAGGAAAAACAAAAAGGAATCTAAATACAAGATTAAAAGAACACCTCAGAAATGTTAAAAATGGAGAAACTGAAAAATCTGCAATAGCTGCACATGCCTGGTCAGAAAAACATAGAATAGAAACCAAAACAAAATTACTTAAACAATTGGAAAAACCGAAGGAACTCACAATTTGGGAAAAAATTTACATATGCAAGAATGAAAATACAACTATGAATTTTGAAATAAGGAGAGAGGACTGATTTGGAAATTCTTCAGTCGGCCACCAGATGGCGCAGAGGTCAGTCTGCAGGATAGAAAGCCGTTGGACGTCAGTTGTGAATGTGACACAGCATTGAGAATGTCACAAAAGATGTGAAGAAACCCAGGGTCTGCTATGAATTATGAAGTATGAGGTGAGTGAAATAATAAAATATAAACAATAAAAAAAAAGTTATTTACCTGGTTCTTTCCTTGTACCATTCAACTCAAAATGATCTATTTTATGATATTTTTACAGCAGTGGTTAATGCCATGAAATTAAAAAAAATAAACAGTAGGAAAAATGAAAAATTCTAATTCTGAATGTTTCTTTTTGCTATATTAAAATTACAGATTCAATTAAAAACTAAAATGCCTTAGATATGTCAATGACAAAGGAGACAGAACATTTCATTGGATTTGATTATCACTGGTCTACAAAAAATACTTTATGTCTGCTACTGAGGAAATTCTGGCCGTTTTATGCTGAAAGCAATGCACTGATTCCAAATCTGTAATCAGATTTATCCTAGCACGTCACTTTTTGAGTTATGGGACTCTAAAAATAATTGGAAATCTTATTATTCAATAGTTATTTAGTTATAGTCATTTATCGTAAAGTCACTGGTATAGATTGAGTTTACCTTATTGTTTGTTTGTTTTCTAATGGTGAGATTTGATGCTTAAGTCATTTTCTCTCTGGCTTCTCAAGTACAAGTGAACAAGGTCTCTAGAGTGTTTGTGCAGTTGGATTTAAAGCTGGACAGACTAGAAGGTGGTGTTTGTCCATGGTCAGGTCCGGGTCTTTGCATATGACACATCTGTCTGATTGGAAAACATGTATTTTGTGGAGATGGTGAGCCAGGCAGTCGTGTCCCGACATCAGTCTGAATTTCACTACTGCTTCCTTGCGGCCTTTATGTTTTACTTCTGTGTATAGTGAGTTTATCTTATGTATATTGTTAAATTATATTACTTGAAATAAATTTATAAGAATATATAAACTTAAATTGATAGTAAGCACTAAAAATGTTAGAAGTGCTTAGGACCTTTTCTATTCCGCTAATGTTTGAATGTAGTTGATCACTGTAGAAACCAGCAGAAATCACCTATCATACTCGGGCAATATTGATCCTGGTACCTCAATTCCATCGTTGATAAATCCTGATTGAACCTCTCACAATGTTCATCACTCACAACCCCAAGATTTGTAGGAAAAAGTCAAGATGAGAATTTAAAAAGTGCATTTTTAAAGACATGCGACAATGCAGATTCTGAAATGCACTAGTTCAGCATAGTTTTCAGCTCGATAATTTCCTAGGAACCTTGTTGCCACAAGTGCAAATGAACCCCAAGCTTCAAGTTCAAGAGCATTTAGTTTTGTCCTGAACATTGTGTCACACATCAACTGTCGGATCTCTGGTCCAATGAAAAGTAATGCCTTCAATTTTGCATCACTCTTCATTCTCCCAAACTTCTCTTTCAGATACTTAAAACCTTCACCATCATGATTCAGTGCCTGCATGAAGTTCTTCATGAGGCCCAGTTTAATGTGAAGGGGTGGAAGAAATATCTTCTCTGCGTCAACAAGCGCCTTATGTTTCACATTGGCTTTTTTCCTATAAATCTCGGGGCTGTGAGTGATGAACATGGGGAGAGGTTTCAATGATGGAATCCAGGTATCAGGGTCAATACGGTATGAGTATGATGTGCAATTTCTGCTGGTTTTTAAAACAATCAACTACATTCCAACATAAGCGGAAAAGCAAAGGCCCTAAGTACTTTTAATAGATGTGTTTAGTGCTTACTACTAATTGAAAGTTTATATATTCTTATACATTTATTTAAAGTAATACAATTTAACAATATATAATAATGAAATTAAGGAGACATATCTAAAAACAAACAAAAAAAATGTAAAAATTAAAAATGCAATTATAATAAAATTGTGACATGTTAGAGAAAAACGAATTCAGATCTGTAATCAGCACACTCGAATTAGGTTAGATACACTTGTCTTTGTTCAGTAGCAAAATAACCGTAGACCAGTGTTATGTAAATGCAGATCGTTTAGCTGATGCACTTTGTAAACACGTAAAAATTGCAAATGAATTTGACTTCGAGTCAAAATGAATTGTCCATACTTATGATAGAGCAACAGTTATGACTGGATAATAACACACAACAATAAATCGTAACTTTTTGTCGCTCGCAGAAATGAAAATAGGTTTTTTTAGTTAATTGGCATGCGCTGATTTCGAATTTGAAGTCCGTTTTTCTCTATCACCTAACAGTTTTTTGCGAGGATGTGTTAAATTTGTTTTGTTACATTTTGCAAATTATTCCTTATCTGCACTTAGTTTCAATTTTTTTGCAATAATATTGCTAGAAGCAATTGATCTATGTAAAACTAAATCATATAAGATCCAAAAAGTTAAAACATATTCTTTCTAAAAAGGATAAATACGTATTTACGTTACAACACATGCTTAAATTGTAGCAAAATCTCAAATTTCAAAACTTCTTCCTGGACAACTTACGCAGATAAGATGGCTTCGAAACATCTGTGACAAGTTGCCAGCAATAATCAGCAAGCGTGTTGGTCACTGATTTCCCTTTGTAACACCTTTCCATATCTAAAATGTCTTGGTGGAACCTTTCGCCATGTTCATCACTGATGTCACCCAAGTTTGGTGGAAAAAATCCAAGTGTGAAAGCAGGAAGTGCTTAAGGGACATATGGCATCCCATTAATTTGTAAGCCCTCAACAAGTCTTCCACTATGTCTCTGTAATTTTCTGCTCTATAGTTTCCCAGAAAATTCATGCATACTGACTTAAAGGCAAGCCAGGCATTTTTTTCAACTGGATGAGAGTCCTCTCGAATAAGCATTATCAAGGAGATTGCATATTTGAAGACCTATAAAAATGCCTTCTTTTAGTTTGGCTTCACTTAACCTTTGAGATTTCGCCCTTAAATATTGGAAAGCCCTGCCTAATTTGTCTATTGCCTTCACAAAGTTATTCATCAACCCCAGTTTTATATGTAATGGTGGCAAAAATATTTTTAATTCATGTATTTTATTACATGAATCAAAATACCTGCCGTGAAAGTCTACAATTTTACATAAAAATATTTTTGTTTCAACAAAAAGCGGCTGGTTTTTCACACTCTTTTGTCCTACTACTCAAGTTTCTCTTGATGGCCACTCCCTAATTTCATAATGATTAATGCTTATCACAACTATCCCACCCACACAAGAAACAGCAAAATTTTGTGAATCCTGGCTGCACCCCTCTTATCATGTCTACTACTTATAGATCTGCCCAAATCTGCCAACCATGTTGTGGATAATTCATAGCCTTAAGAATTGTTCTCATACTGCTGTATGTTTCCTTCATAGTAGTGGAGTAGGCAACTGGTACAGACGGATATGCATTCCCGTAATACAAAAGAACGACCTTTAAACTCAATTTCGACAAGTCTATGAATTGATGCCATTCTTGAGGATTATGATCTCTTCCCAATACAACCATTAGCTCATTAATATCATTGCAGTAAATCAACTGTTCATTTTCTGTGAAGAGTGGTGACAGATTTAATTCCTGTTTTCTGTAAAGGCTGTAATAGGTTCCATTCCTTAAGTCAAGATGATAAAAGATCTGCCAATTGTTTATTTAGTTTCAAGTCTCTTACAAAATCATTTAATTCAGCTTGTGACATCAAATGTGGTTCTCGAGATACATTGAAGCCAGGATCACATAGGGATGGTCTGTCATCAGTAGAGGAACTATAGCCAGGAGATGTATTTTCTTACTCCAAAATCCATTTTTCAGGAGGTTTTGGAATTGGCAAAGAATTGCTATGTTTAACAGGTCGCATGGCTGACTTCAAATTTGGATACCGAATAGAATGTTTATTTTTTAAGTGAAACCAGATATGTTGACCATACAGAAATAACAGTTAGTGATGTGGTCTGCATGTTCCTCCACAACATTGGAATGGCAAATGGCATACACAAATGCAAACCTTTTAACCACCCTATTAAAATCCTTTGGCAGTTTGTACAGCAAGAATTGGGGGCCCCATATTTATCTGTATCTCCAAACTTACTATAGTTCCCAAAATATAAATTTTATGCCTTTATAACTAGTGGAGTGATAGTTCTGTGCTGAGATTTTGTACTATACTCTCCGCATACGTAACAGAATAAATTAGGAGAATTCTTACAGCAGCGAGAAATTGCAAAATTATAAAAACACTAAAACTTATGTATTAAAATACTTTTATAGTAGATTGTTTTAATTTAATTTCTTTATAATGATACACAATAATGCATATATCGACACTTCACAATCACAATGATTAATTCGTAATGTAAGACGAACTGCACAGAACAAGATATTACAAGCCACTACTTCACCTATTTGACAGTGGCAGTCAGAACATTCTGTATACCTGAGCATTCTTGAGGGTTTATCAACCGCTAAGAGCAATAAAACTGCACAAAAGAAAATGAAGGGTGACCAGTTTGAGAGGCAATAGCGCCTGCAACTCTCACGGAAATGAGCACTTCTGCTAAAGGGTGTGATGGAAATATCTGACTCCGGTTAGGTGATTAGAAAAAACTAATATCATTTTCGTCCTCTGTGAGTCCGAAAACATAGTTATTGATACATTTCAAGTCTGCGAGTAATTCTTTGTTGTTGTGTGTAATTGGTGTTCGATGGTGTGTACAGGAAATATATTCCTGTGCAACTTTTACTCATTGCTAGAGTCATATTCTAAATTTTATACTGCTTGCTCTATCAAAGACTGTAGAATATTTATTCAAAATACTATCTGGAATTTTGGAATTCTTTTTGATATCAACATAAGGAACCCAGGTGCTATGTACAAAATAAATATTAACTAGAACTGTGTACATTTGATGGAATTTCTGTTCATGACTATTGAATGCAGTTAACGAAATTAAAAATGAGTTAATATTTTTTTTTTCAGAAACTGTGAAGACTTGGACTCTGTATTTCACAAGTTCATTGATTTATTAAATTTCCCACATATTTTAAAAATTGTTTTCTTCTTTAAGTTTTTCCAAGAACATTTCATTGTACTGATAATCCAATTATGAAACTAAAGAGTGCATTCTACTGTGCAGTTGAGGCTGGTACAGACAGAATTAATGGATTTTAAGAAATATAAAATAGAGATCTCAGTCATCCTTAACAATCAGCAGTGTAGTTTTGTAGGAGACCTTTTGAAATTGATTATTGAGTTTGGTACCAAACTGAAAGCAGAAAATGAAACTTAAGTTTTCGAAAGGCCTCCTACAAAACTACACTGCTGATTGTTGAGGAAAACTGAGATCTCAGGTACTGTTTTATACTTCTTAAAATTTTAACATAGTGAGCTCAACGGAGTTTCATAATATATTTTAAAAATCTTAAGAATTATTCAAGCAAGATGAATATTATTCATGAATAAATTCATATATGGAATTAGTTAGTACCAGATTTCTTTTGCAAAATCTGAAGAAAAATAAAGAACTATCATAAGAATCAAATGAATCGTGAATTCTTCTTACCTCATACATCTATTTTTTTTTTTAAACACAGCATCGCAGTATTGGTGAACCATCTTCTGTTGTTCTTTAGCTGTTTTCATGACTGTCAATTTTTTTCTTTTGCCGGTAATTATCCAAACTGCAATCTGGTGTACTTTTGAAGGAATAATTTTCTAAACTGCCATCTGGTGTATTTTTGAAGAACATTGTAATCAAGCTTGGTTTATCCAGAATCTCGAAGTTCATGGTTATAGTATGGTTTTTTTTAATATATATCTTTTTCCAAACTGTTAATTCCAAAGATTTAGATACATGTTTCAAAAGTTTTGCTTCTTTTTCAATTCTATGATTCTTTAATAAACTATGTGCTGCTATAGCTGATTTTTCAATTTCTCCATATTTTCATGTTTCTAAAGTGTTCTTTTTTACGAGGTTCTAAGTTCCCCAGACAACAAAAAATCTGGAATTTATCAAATTAATTGCAAAGATTGCAATAAAGTATATATAGGAAAAACAAAAAGGAACTTGGAAACTCATAAAAAAAACACTTTAGAAACATAAAAAATGAAGAAGTTGAAAAATCAGCTATAGCAGCACATAGTTTATTAGAGAATCATAGAATTGAAAAAGAAGCAAAACTTTTGAAACATCTATCTAAAGCTTTGGAATTAACAGTTTGGGAAAAGATATATATTAAAAAAAAACATACTATAACCATGAACTTCGAGATTCCGGACGAACAAAGCTTGATTACAAAGTTCTTCAAAAATACACCAGATGGCAGTTTAAAAAAATTGCTCCTTCAGAAGTACACCAGATGGCAGTTTGGATAATTACCAGCAAAAGAAAAAATTGACAGTCGTGAAAACAGCTGACGATGGAGAAGATTGTTCTCCGATACTGCGGTGCTGTGTTTAAAAAAACATAGATATATGAGGTAAGAAGAATTTAGAATTCATTTGATTCTTATTAATGAAACCTCATAATGATAATGTCAGTATTAGACAGAACGCTGACCACGGACCACTCAAATGACATCTATATGAAAACAAGAGTAACTAAATTAGTATAGTTCAAATTCTTCCCTGTAGGGGGAGAGCGCCTAAATCTCTGTAAAGGGAAACATGGGCTTACAAGATACAAGAAGATAATGTTAAAATTCCCAAATTTATTATATTAAAAAAATAACTATCAGTTTATTTTTCAGCTTTACAAATTCAAACAACTTGCAACTGGACTCTATCCTCAGTAAACTATACCCAGATCATATTTCCAATAATATCCAGTTCTCTAAGATCCATTTATGCCTAGGCCCATCCTAATGATTTTTCTCCATGCATTTCACTATAAAAATTTTGAAAGCATTTCTACTGTCACCCATTGAATTATATGACCTGCCCATCTCAATTTCCTGGATTTAATAACCCTGACAATATGAGGACACTGAGAACTCCTAGTTAAGATTGGTAAGAAACCAGAAGAGACGATCATTAGTGTCACTAACATAAAATCTGTAATAATAGCTGCAATTGGCAGTTTAAAATTAGCAGGATAGGAATATAAGGGCCGCATGCAAATACATTAGTCTCTACTTCCAATCACTGGTGAGCTGACTCTCCGTGAGCAAGTGCAAAGATCGAATTAGCTACCCACTAACTGGTCATGCATGAAAGTCGTCGTTTTCGTAATATTGGTAAGAAATTACCCAGAATTCTCAGCAATAAAACCACTTCTGTTATTTTTGTCTGCTAGAGGAATGCAATTACGCTTGCGTCCCACAAATAATACCATATACGACAACGTCTGCATCACGCAATATTATGCCGATTCTCCTGTTCTTCCAGTTGAATTCTTTGGTAGACTCTATCAAATTCATCTTCTCCGCATATACCGAAAACATGATCAAAGTCTTCAACCGACATCTTGGATAAAGCAGCCAGGTACACGGCAAGGTTTCAAACTACATCGGTTACCATCGGTTCCCATCGGGTTGCTCACGATTCGATTCTCTGCTAAGTCACCTCGACAGGTAGCTTAGGAATTTCAACAATTATTATCGCATGAACAGATTTTTGAGTACGCAAAAACGTATTTGGATGCAACTTTCTCAGCTGAGTACACGCAGAGAACAACTTTTACGGTCTAATGTGTTCATAGATTTGAGCCTAAGTCTTAAGAAATTAATTAAATCTCATTAGAAAAGAAAATGTGAATATCATACCTTATTTACTTGTCTAACTGCATAAAACTGATTCCCAAATTGCAACATATCATCTGCATGTGTTGTCATTATAAATTGTGACTCTGATGAAAGTTTGCCAATTAGCTGAGCAAGTTTAGGTCTGTATTTGCAATCTAACATCTGAAATATGAAACAATTATTTTAAAAGTAAAAATGTCTTCAAGATCCTAAATGAATGAGCTAATTATGAACATAATATGGTAATTAATATACATAGACAAGCCATCTGAAACCAATATTGTTAATTGTAAATTTAAAATAAATTCTTTATCATCTCATATCCTGTCTTCTAATTAGACCTATTTCGAAAATTTATCAGTTCAATCTTCAGTAATATCATGACTCAATGAGTCATATTCTTATCTTACCTCATATTTTATGTTTTTTAAACACCGGATCTGCAGTTTTCAAGAGGACGTCTCTCTCATTTTCAACTGATATTATAACTACTAGATTCCAACGAAAATCCGGTAGTCATAACGTCGGTTGAAAATGGGAGGGATGTTCCTCTTGAAAGCTGCAGTTCCCGTGTTTAAGAAAACATAAACTAGGAGGTAAGATAAGAAATGACTCATTCATTCATTGAATTAATTTCCTCCCTATTGCATGTGAAAGAGTATTTCCTCCACTACTTATATAACTAGGGCTAATGAAAAAAAAAAATATATATACTAAGATCTAATGAAGAGTGGTGAAACATTCCTTAAAATCAGTGAAGACATATTTATTGGTCCACAAACAGAAAACTTTTGCAAGACAACATTTTTGAGAAAAACATAACTCTAAAGAATTACTAACATGGAAATATTTTGTATCTGTCAGCAAAGGATATTTAGGGAATCAAAGGCAGTAAATGTTTACCAATTATATTATTTTTGAAATATATATGTAGTCAATATGCCCATTTCACCAATTAATGTTTTAAAATGGTCAACAAGTTTCTACAGCCAAGCTGTCATTCTCAAGACCAGATATTGACTGAAGACAGAATTGATAATAAGTAAAGAAACAAATTCAGTTAAAAACAAACTACGTCACATGACGCAATCATTCATAAGTGAACAATAAAACATACTAAAACTAATCCTCTTTTGTTTCAAGTAGAGAAAAGAGGGCGCTGTACGGAATAGGGCCCTTGTCTTTATTCATTATTTTATCCTTATTTTTATAAATTTCCAAACTTTCAAGGACGTTAAGGAATTTGAAATCCCTGACCGAACGAACCAGCCTAAGGTTACTTTTATTGATAGCATGACCGTACTCAGAAATATGTTGGGCAACAAGAGATTTTTCAATTCTGTTGAGTCTGAAATGGGCAATATGTTCATTAAATCTAGTTAAAATGGATCTTCTGGTTTGCCCAACATATTTCAAGTCACAGTCATTGCATCCAATTTCATAAATACCGGATTTCTCTATACAATCGACTTTATCTTTAGGGTTTCCAAGTACACTATTTAATGTCAAAGTGGAAGTAAAAATCAATTTCGTATCTAGTCCTTTGAATATCTTGTTCAAACCTCTAGTTAAAGAGGGAACGTACGGCAAAATTGCAAAATTAGCTTTATTAATAGGAGAATGGAAGGCTGTAGAATCAGTAATAAGTTTTCTAAATTCAAATTTACGAATCAAATTATCATAAGTAATGCCACGAGTGATTTCCAAATTATCGATAAATTCACGACTCACGAAGTGAGGAGTGAATTTATCTAGAGAATTTGGAAATCAAGAGTGGCATTTGTTAGGACTATTTAACGAATAAAATAAAGCTGTTTACTCACAAATCATTATTTAACTACAGTTATTTAAAAATATTTTTATATTTAAAGTAAACGGTGATGTTTGAAAACTAATGAGAAACGATAGGTAGCCTACGCTTCTACTGCTTCTTTTGTTTATCACTGCAACCAGATCATACTATTTATTGCCAAAGGAACGCAATATTGTAAGAATGCTCTCTAGTGGAGAAAAAATGAAACACATCAATCTGTATATTAATTCATTTTTGATGTCGTATACATTTAAGAAAGTGCAAACAGTGGTTTCTTTTTTTGGTGGTATAATCAATTGCTACAAATGTTGACATGTAAGCACTATTATATACAATCTGGTAGCCGTATTTGTTATAGGCTCAGTCACTGCAAAATAACGGTCAGACCTGTTCAGAATATTAAAAAGGAGGAGCTTTGCTTAATATATGATAATCCTAACGTTGATAATTATTTCGTGAAACACGTCTCTGATTGGTTGTAATACAGAAATCATTGAAACGTGATTGGTCATTGACTCCCATTTGGGGCATGAGTTAAATAGTCAATAATATTTCCATTGAAACCATTACACTTAGCGATATATCTTTAATGGTTTGTAATTCCTTATTATATCTATTTTTACTTAACGGAAAAGTGGTAAGACGGTGAACTAAAAAATTGAAACTGGCCATTTTGTGTTGATTACAATGGTACGAATCTGCCGTGATATATCTAAATGTACTGGTTTCTTTCCTATAAATATCAAATTCTAATCTATAATTATTTCTAATTATTATCATATCTAGAAAGGGCAGCCTTCCATTCTCCTCCTCTTCATAAGTAAAATTTATGCTGGGAGTCCGGTCATTTAATATTTCAACAAATTCCTGTACATTGCATTTTTTGGTATCAAAAATAGCAAAAATGTCGTCAACATATCTGAGCCAGAACCTGGGAAAGTAATCTAATTCCTTCTCAAGCTCTGTCTCAAATCTGCTCATAAAAAGATCAGCTAGGAAAGGAGACAATGAATTACCCATTGCGGTTCCTTCCTTTTGTTCATAAAACTTATTATTAAATTGAAAATGTTCTGATTCATGCAAAGTTCCGTTAACTTGATATATTGATTTACAATATGGGGCTCCAATTTATTATGTAGTAGTAAGTCTTCCAAGTAACTCAGCGTCTGAGGTATAGGTATACTAGGAAAGAGAGATTTCACATCAAAAGAAATTAAAATCTCTCCATCCTTCAGCTCGATATTCTTAGTTTTCTCAATGAATTCCAGCGAATTCTTAACAGCAAAGCCGGACTGTGGTAGGGGTAGATTACCAAACTCACAACTCAACCATTTAGAAATATTGTAAGTGGGTGCAGATATGGCTGAAACTATAGGTCTAACTAATTTTCCAGGTTTGTGTATTTTAGGTAAACAGTACAATTTAGGTACCAATGGATTCGAAATATTCAATTTACGTTTTAGTTCCTTAGTAATCAGATGATTGCATGAATTCACAACATTAGTTACGTCCCTGATCATTTTAGGTAATGGATTTTTATTAACCAACTGATAAGGACCACTAATAATCATATCATTAACCCGATTATAGTAGTCCTGTTTATCCAAGACAACGACCCTATTCCCTTTATCAGCTTTCATGTAAAAACAATCCCTTCTTCTCAAACTCTTAATGACTCTCTTGTTTTGTATGTCAATGCTATTTAATGATTTCTTAGAAGTAGCCAAATTCTTAGTAACGATCTGTTTGCTAAATTCTCTGATATATTGTTTCGTGGGTTCATTGAAATGTTTAATTGAAGATTCGATGCCAGCAATAACATTTTCTATTTCGGAATTATGATCAGGAAAAGCAAATTTTAAGCCTTTATTTAACAACTGCAATTATTGGTCATTAAAAGTTTGTGAAGAGAGATTCTCCACAATATTGACCCTATCGGAGCATACCCCGGATCCCCTCCCGTGATTAAGAAGTTTTTTCAATTTGATCTGTTGGGAAGAACGTTTTTTCTGAACCTTAAAATTGATAGATCGAAACATATTTCTTTGAAATTCACACCAATCTAAAAATTCAAGTTCATTAAGATGTGCTGTTAATATTTTCCACAGTTTATAAGATTGAATTTCCAATCTGCTCCTCTTAGAATAAAGGTATTTAATTTCCGAATCTAGCCACTTTTGTTTAGTAAATTTGGTTATTCTCTCTCTCTATCTCTACAATTTTTTGACACATTTACCTGAATGAACCTTGGAAAAACTGATTCTTTTTTACAATTCTTCAAAAAGGCAATGTCCAAACCAATGAAACTTATTTTCATACTTATTTTATGGTATAAATTGTGATCAGGTTTCCTAGTCATCATATTGAAATCAGTCTAATAAATCACAATATCGGTAGCGATAAGACTTACAAGCACAATGTGGTTATAAGCTGAACATAAAGAAACCCAAGAGTAGAATACCAAAGTGTGGTTTAGTTTTGAAGTTGAAGAAATTCGTAGTCGTTCAAAAGTCGAATTGTATAGTGGCAGAAGATCCATTTTAACTAGATTTAATGAACATATTGCCCATTTCAGACTCAACAGAATTGAAAAATCTCTTGTTGCCCAACATATTTCTGAGTACGGTCATGCTATCAATAAAAGTAACCTTAGGCTGGTTCGTTCGGTCAGGGATTTCAAATTCCTTAACGTCCTTGAAAGTTTGGAAATTTATAAAAATAAGGATAAAATAATGAATAAAGACAAGGGCCCTATTCCGTACAGCGCCCTCTTTTCTCTACTTGAAACAAAAGAGGATTAGTTTTAGTATGTTTTATTGTTCACTTATGAATGATTGCGTCATGTGACGTAGTTTGTTTTTAACTGAATTTGTTTCTTTACTTATTATCAATTCTGTCTTCAGTCAATATCTGGTCTTGAGAATGACAGCTTGGCTGTAGAAACTTGTTGACCATTTTAAAACATTAATTGGTGAAATGGGCATATTGACTACATATATATTTTAATATTATATCACCAAGAAGATCACTTGTGTATTAAATACATTGGACATCCAGGTCAATTCGATCTTTATTGACTATTGACAAATAATATAGCTATGAGTATTTGATGTTTTGACATATTGTTATCAGTCGGATTTGTGCACCGGACCCTGCTTGTGAATTTTAAGTGTGTAATTCAGTGTTGTATTTCATCAGTGGAAGAATCTACGATTTTATTAACTTCAATTAATCATCTACACAGCGGATTTATAAATCTTCAGCAAATATATCACCTTGCCTGTTTTAATTCTGCCACTATACAATTCGACTTTTGAACGACTACGAATTTCTTCAACTTCAAAACTAAACCACACTTTGGTATTCTACTCTTGGGTTTCTTTATGTTCAGCTTATAACCACATTGTACTTGTAAGTCTTATCGCTACCGATATTGTGATTTATTAGACTGATTTCAATATGATGACTAGGAAACCTGATCACAATTTATACCATAAAATAAGTATGAAAATAAGTTTCATTGGTTTGGACATTGCCTTTTTGAAGAATTGTAAAAAAGAATCAGTTTTTCCAAAGTTCATTCAGGTAAATGTGTCAAAAAATTGTAGAGATAGAGAGAGAATAACCAAATTTACTAAACAAAAGTGGCTAGATTCGGAAATTAAATACCTTTATTCTAAGAGGAGCAGATTGGAAATTCAATCTTATAAACTGTGGAAAATATTAACAGCACATCTTAATGAACTTGAATTTTTAGATTGGTGTGAATTTCAAAGAAATATGTTTCGATCTATCAATTTTAAGGTTCAGAAAAAACGTTCTTCCCAACAGATTAAATTGAAAAAACTTCTTAATCACAGGAGGGGATCCGGGGTATGCTCCGATAGGGTCAATATTGTGGAGAATCTCTCTTCACAAACTTTTAATGACCAAGAATTGCAGTTGTTAAATAAAGGCTTAAAATTTGCTTTACCTGATCATAATTCCGAAATAGAAAATGTTATTGCTGGCATCGAATCTTCAATTAAACATTTTAATGAACCCACGAAACAATATATCAGAGAATTTAGCAAACAGATCGTTACTAAGAATTTGGCTACTTCTAAGAAATCATTAAATAGCATTGACATACAAAACAAGAGAGTCATTAAGAGTTTGAGAAGAAGGGATTGTTTTTACATGAAAGCTGATAAAGGGAATAGGGTCGTTGTCTTGGATAAACAGGACTACTATAATCGGGTTAATGATATGATTATTAGTGGTCCTTATCAGTTGGTTAATAAAAATCCATTACCTAAAATGATCAGGGACGTAACTAATGTTGTGAATTCATGCAATCATCTGATACTAAGGTACTAAAACGTAAATTGAATATTTCGAATCCATTGGTACCTAAATTGTACTGTTTACCTAAAATACACAAACCTGGAAAATTAGTTAGACCTATAGTTTCAGCCATATCTGCACCCACTTACAATATTTCTAAATGGTTGAGTTGTGAGTTTGGTAATCTACCCCTACCACAGTCCGGCTTTGCTGTTAAGAATTCGCTGGAATTCATTGAGAAAACTAAGAATATCGAGCTGAAGGATGGAGAGATTTTAATTTCTTTTGATGTGAAATCTCTCTTTCCTAGTATACCTATACCTCAGACGCTGAGTTACTTGGAAGACTTACTACTACATAATAAATTGGAGCCCCATATTGTAAATCAATATATCAAGTTAACGGAACTTTGCATGAATCAGAACATTTTTCAATTTAATAATAAGTTTTATGAACAAAAGGAAGGAACCGCAATGGGTAATTCATTGTCTCCTTTCCTAGCTGATCTTTTTATGAGCAGATTTGAGACAGAGCTTGAAAAGGAATTAGATTATTTTCCCAGGTTCTGGCTCAGATATGTTGACGACATTTTTGCTATTTTGATACCAAAAAATGCAATGTACAGGAATTTGTTGAAATATTAAATGACCGGACTCCCAGCATAAATTTTACTTATGAAGAGGAGGAGAATGGAAGGCTGCCCTTTCTAGATATGATAATAATTAGAAATAATTATAGATTAGAATTTGATATTTATAGGAAAGAAACCAGTACATTTAGATATATCACGGCAGATTCGTACCATTGTAATCAACATAAAATGGCCAGTTTCAATTTTTTAGTTCACCGTCTTACCACTTTTCCGTTAAGTAAAAATAGATATAATAAGGAATTACAAACCATTAAAGATATCGCTAAGTGTAATGGTTTCAATGGAAATATTATTGATAATTTGATTCGTAAATTTGAATTTAGAAAACTTATTACTGATTCTACAGCCTTCCATTCTCCTATTAATAAAGCTAATTTTGCAATTTTGCCGTACGTTCCCTCTTTAACTAGAGGTTTGAACAAGATATTCAAAGGACTAGATACTAAATTGATTTTTACTTCCACTTTGACATTAAATAGTGTACTTGGAAACCCTAAAGATAAAGTCGATTGTATAGAGAAATCCGGTATTTATGAAATTGGATGCAATGACTGTGACTTGAAATATGTTGGGCAAACCAGAAGATCCATTTTAACTAGATTTAATGAACATATTGCCCATTTCAGACTCAACAGAATTGAAAAATCTGGAGTTGCCCAACATATTTCTGAGTACGGTCATGCTATCAATAAAAGTAACCTTAGGCTGGTTCGTTCGGTCATGGATTTCAAATTCCTTAACGTCCTTGAAAGTTTGGAAATTTATAAAAATAAGGATAAAATAATGAATAAAGACAAGGGCCCTATTCCGTACAGCGCCCTCTTTTCTCTAATTGAAACAAAAGAGGATTAGTTTTAGTATGTTTTATTGTTCACTTATGAATGATTGCGTCATGTGACGTAGTTTGTTTTTAACTGAATTTGTTTCTTTACTTATTATCAATTCTGTCTTCAGTCAATATCTGGTCTTGAGAATGACAGCTTGGCTGTAGAAACTTGTTGACCATTTTAAAACATTAATTGGTGAAATGGGCATATTGACTACATATATATTTTAATATTATATCACCAAGAAGATCACTTGTGTATTAAATATTATGCACAACCTGGATGTCGATGTCAGCTCCATCCTGTGGTTGGCCAAAGAACCTCCAAACAAGGTCACCCTCCATTGGAATATCAAAATTCATAACTCTGTTTATGTTATTCTGAATATAATTTTTTTCCCAAATAGTCAGCTCTTTTGTATTTTCTAACTGTTTTAATAATTTAGTGTCTGAATTTATATTATGTTTTTCAGACCAAACATGAGCAGCAACTGCAGATTTTTCAATTTCTCCATTTTTAATATTTCTTATGTGTTCTTTGGTTCTAATTTTTAGGTTTCTTTTTGTTTTCCCTATATATCTTTTCACAACCCATGCATTCAATTTGATATATTCCTGACTTTTTATTTTTATCAGTTTTTTCATTTTTGTTGGTTTTTATTAGTTTATTTAAACGTAGTTATTTTTTGGTGCTAATTTAATATTAAACTTCTCAAATATATTTTGAAATTTATTAAATATTAAATTAGCACCAAAAAATAACTACAGTTTAAATAAACTAATAAAAACCAACAAAAATGAAAAAACTGATAAAAATAAAAAGTCAGGAATATATCAAATTGAATGCATGGGTTGTGAAAAGATATATATAGGGAAAACAAAAAGAAACCTAAAAATTAGAACCAAAGAACACATAAGAAATATTAAAAATGGAGAAATTGAAAAATCTGCAGTTGCTGCTCATGTTTGGTCTGAAAAACATAATATAAATTCAGACACTAAATTATTAAAACAGTTAGAAAATACAAAAGAGCTGACTATTTGGGAAAAAATTTATATTCAGAAGAACAGAAACAGAGTTATGAATTTTGATATTCCAATGGAGGGTGACCTTGTTTGGAGGTTCTTTGGCCAACCACAGGATGGAGCTGACATCGACATCCAGGTTGTGCAACATAATGCAATATAAATAAAACCAGTCTGGGAAAGCTGACGATAAAACAGAATTGTTTTGAAACATGTCCAAGAACAAATCAACATTAATATTGAGGTAAGATGTCCAGACCAAAAATAATATAATTAAAATAACCTCAAAATATAACTTCCTAAAATTAAATATTAAATGTTTACCAATTTAGAGACATTATTAAGAAACTATCAAACAATGAGCTACTGTATGTCACTATAGATCCAGTTCCTACATTCATATTTGCAATTACTTAAGATATTGCTACAATGGAGGAAGTTATCAAAGGATATGGGAATTTTACATTATGATGTGCAATTATTATTGGATTTTTAAAAAGCGAAGATTAAAGTTCTCATAAGAGAACAATGTTATTTAATTTTTACTCTTTTTATTCAGGCATAAAAAGGGTTTCACAGGGAGTTCATTTGGCTATTGTGGACTTCAGAAAAGCCTTCGACAAAATCAATAGTAATTAAATAATTAAATTAATGTTTTTATTACCTCACCTCATATCCTTTTTCTTCTATACTGCAGTTTTGGAGCTTATCTCCATCGTCAGTAGTCTCTGGTCGACCGGTGTTATGTCGTTTCTTGGCGGTTTCCTTCTTACTTCTATCGGTGGACCGATGAACCTCTGGATCAGGTCAAAATTTGCGGGAGTTTCAAAATTCATGAGTTTGTCCTTTCTTGTTTTTTTTGGATGTGGATTTTTTTCCCAGACTGTGAGTTCCTTTAGTTCATCTGTTTGTTTGATTAGGCTAGCTTCTGTATCAATTAAATATTTTTCAGACCAAGCATGGGCTGCTACAGCTGACTTGTCCACTTCACCCTTTTTTACATTTCTAAGGTGTTCTTTCAATCTGGTTTTTAAATTTCTTTTTGTTTTTCCTATATAGATTTTGTTGCAGTCTTGACATTTTATCTGATATATTCCTGATTTATATTCTTCTCCAATTTTTTTCATTTTTGTTGGTTTTAATTATCTTGTTTTGGCTCTATTCATTCTTTGGGGCCAATCGAATGTTAAACTTATTGAAAATTTTCTGGAACTTACGGTGTTTTAAAGGATGGTAAGTGAATTTTTTGAATCTTATGTTCTCTTCTGTTTGTTTTTAAGTGTGCTTTCATTAATTAGTTTTTGCCTTTTAAACTTATTTATTTTCTTGTGTACCATGTTTTCTCCATAACCATTTTCTATTGCTACTTTAATTATGTATTCTTTTTCTTCTTTATATTTTTCACGGTTCAGGGGTACATTCACCAATCTATGTGTTAGACTATTAAATACAGCTTCTTTGTGAGCGAAATGGTTGAATCCTGATGCCTTAATGTAGTTATCTTTATGTGTGTTCTTTCTGTATATTCCAAATTCTATTTTGTTTCTTTCGTTTCTAGTTAGGGTTAGATCCAAAAATGAGATTTGTCTGTCAGTTTCAGTTTCCATTGTGAATTTTACAGTTTTGCTCTGAAGGTTCAGGAGTGTTAAGGCATCTTCTATTTGTTTATGGTTTATAATGGCTATTATATCGTCAACGTATCTGCGCCAAAATTTGAAAGTTAATGGGTGTCCCCTTGTGATTTTCTGTTCAAAACTACCCATGAATAAATTGGCCAGAAAGGGAGCTAAAGTTAAAAAAAAAAAATCAATAGTGTTGGAAATTTTAGCTGACAACAATCTACCACAACATCATATTTTAAATATAGTGGTATACAATATCTATAAAACAAATTTGATTTCAGTTTGAATCAATAACACACAAACAGAATGGGAAACAATAATACGCAAACAGAATGGACCGAAATTAATAAGGGCATAAGACAAGGATGTGGCCTCTCACCCTTGCTCTATATCATATAACGGATAGAACACTTCAAGATTGGCGACAGATGAGACATGGTTCTATTCAAATTAATAGAAACCTAAAAGTAGATTCCCTGCTTTTTGCAGATGATTTGGTATTAATAGCTCCAACAAAAACAGATTTACAGTATTCTATACACAATTTTAATATAATTGCAAAATGTACAATATGGGAATCAATACAAATAAAACTAAAGTAATGGCCTTTTGTGGAAATACCCTTTATCTATCAAAATTGTTTTGGATGATGAAATTTTAGAATGAGTACTGGTAAATGCTTTTAATTATTTGGGATATAATTTAACATTTTTCAAGATAAAACTGATATAGTAAAGAAAATCACAAATTTCACAAAAACAATGGATCAACTTTTATAATATTCATGATGTGTTCCGTTGAGGTATTATTCAAAATTAATATATAATTATGGAATATTCACCTGAAAGGTCTGTCTCCTCAACTTAATTAATCATTTAACTGTAGCGCTTTCGGGACTTGTCCCATCATCGGCAGGATTCAAAACTGGTGTTTCACTGAAGATCTGGTAGAGGGGGTATGCATATGCAACACCCTCTACCAGATCTTCAGTGAAACACCAGTTGGGGGTATGCATATGCAACACCCTCTACCAGATCTTCAGTGAAACACCAGTTTTGAATCCTGCCGATGATGGGACAAGTCCCGAAAGCGCTACAGTTAAATGATTAATTAAGTTGAGGAGACGGACCTTTCAGGTGAATATTCCATAATTATATATTAATTTTAAAAACAATGGAGATAATTAATAGTATTATGAAACCATCTTTAGTACAAAAGAACACAAGATTTTGGCTTTATAAGGCTCTTGCAAAACCAGTATTAAGATATGGTAGTGAAGCATGGACAACATGAAGAAGAGATGAATGCCAAATATCAGCAAATGAGATGTGATTTATGCGCCATACAGCAGGCTATACAAAGTGGGACCATAAAAGAAATGAGGAAATTATGGAAGAGTTGGATGTAGAATCCATTCTCCATTATATACAAAACTACCAGAACAATTGGAAAGCCCATCTTCAATGAATGCCATCTCACAGAATTTCAAAAGCTATGCTTTGTTACTGTCCTCAAGGTAAAAGATCGCTGGGTTGTCCAAAAAAGCAATGGATGGAAAATTCCTCTTTGAGACCGTAACAGGCCACATGGCCTAATATTTGCATGGATGATGATAATGATTAAAAGCTTGTTGATGATTAATTTATCAATTTTATCATAACTAAGAATCTGTTGCAAATTTTCACACCAAAAATTAGATAAAGTTAATTTATAATATTTAATGCCACTAACATTCTCCATTCCCCTTCCCTCCCCTTCATGCCATTTCATTTCATATCACACTTCACCTCATCTCATGTTAGGTAAATAGTTTGATTGGCAATCCGCAATTACCGAAAATTGTGGTTGCAAGGATCTAGTGGGGAGGCGTACCAGGATGCTGCTTCATGACTCTAAGCCTGAACAGTAAAAAAAAAAGGGGAGCAGAAGGTATTAACAGGAGGGTTATAACTCCCCTCATGGACATGGGCCAACTAAAAAGTTGTGGAAAAGCGATAGTAGAAAAACTTGATGTATCGGACCTAGAAAACGACCTCAACTTGCATAACACTATATAGTAGACTTTCATTAATTTCCATAATACTAGGATAGAATAGATTAATTAACTACTATTCTATTTTATTTTAAGAAGCTCATTCAAGAGAACCTTGATTTCTTTATTTTATGTCACGGTATCCATGCGAGTTTGTCCTCCCAGACTGAATAAAGAACTTAAGAATTAATTTTTAACATGCCAAAAAAAAAAAAACTGATTTTTCTAAGTACTGACTAAAGATATATAACACAAAAGTGTGAAATGTTATGAACATTTAACTGTTATTTTCATATTCAGCACATGAAAATTAGTTAAGATCAGCTTGTTTCATATTATGAAAAAAAAAATGTTCAAATTTTGTTTACTTGTATAGGAAGACAGATATAATAAGAACAGTTAAGTCTCATGGACTGCAATGGGCAGGACATGTGGCATGTATGGGGAATGAAAGAGGTGCATGGAAGCTTCTTGTAGGAAAACCAGAGGGAAAACACCCCAGTTAGTAGACCAAGAATGAGATGGGAGAATAACATTATCCATGATTTGAGGGAAGTCGATTACATAGGGGATGATCAGAAAACATTAACTCAGGATAAGGATGTATGGAGAGCTTATGTCTGCATGGACATGAACCTATAGGTTCGATAGAGCCAATGAGTTAGTTAGTTAGTGTTATTACTTCTCCAAAATTTTGTTGCCCTTATTGTTACTCGTACATTCTCTATAATTATAGCAATATGTATGTGTTCTAATGCCATCTGCTACACTTTTTATGCTTCAGGTCCTGCACTGGGTGAATAGATCATGTTAATGTGATCTATTTTCAATTTATGCACTACTTCAGCAAACCAAGATGTATTCTTACATTGTGTATAGAGAGAAGGGTGTAGGATGACTGTACATTTATGTGTTTGTGCAATGTAAGGAGTGTTGTATGTGGGATGAATGAAGGGAGAAGGTGAAACCTGGTGCCAGCTGTACTCCTATTGAAAAGCATCAAGAGAACTACCAGGCTTAATGTCCCTATCCGACAGGTGAATTGCTATCGACAGTATCATAATGTCTTCCCAACATATGTAATGTGGAGGGATTTGTAATTTAATGCAGGAATCTGGTGCACAATCTAGTGATTAAAAATTGTACATCACCATTCGTTCTGGCACCAAAATTTTACTACTATATTACATTACAATTTTCAATTCAATCAAAATTAAAGTGGGAAGTAACACTATGAGGTATTTTCAATTTATAAATGAGTTGGAGAAAATGTTTTTACATCTCATCTCATAAAGTTATGTGTTTTCACAATACCAGTTTCAAACATAATTTTAAAATAACCTTTGAAACCTGTATCATGAAAAAACAGAACTTTATGAGGTAAGATATAAAAACATTTTCTCCAACTCATTTATAAATTAAAATTTTCAACCCTACTAGGGAATTGGGACTGGAAGTAAATATCAATAAAACTAAATATATGGTCACACATAATAATACAAAGAAAATCCGCAGTAGCAACATTCAGACTGCTAATGGGACATGACTGCCTGAATTGGCATAACAGATTCACCTAAATGCCCTTTTAGCAATTTAAATGAAGATATGGAGAGAAACCATCTCCTCCATTGTCCAGCTTTTGTAGAAGAGACCAGCCTTCCTGCTAAATATTGGAGTGCAAGAGAGCGAACGATTTTATTATCAAGTGCTCGACATTAGATACCAACCACATTATATAATGGAAATGGACAGCTAATGACAAATGAGGGAAATTTTGAGGAAGTGGCTCAATTCAAATACCTAGGAACAATAATCACAAACAGTAATGAGATGCACAAGGAAATTAATAGGCTAATTCTGGAAATGCATGTTATTATGCATTACAGAGACTCTTGTCTTCTCAACTTCTTTCAAAAAACATTAAAATGAAAATATATGGATGCGAAACATGGACTCTTACTTTAAGTGAGGAAAGGAGATTACGAGTATTTGAGAATAAAGTTCTTAGGAAAATTTTTGGACTAAAGAGAGATGAACAGACAGGTGAATGGAGAAGACTGCATAACAGGGAATTACATGATCTTTATAGGAAGCCAGATATAATGAGAACAGTTAAGTCTCATAGACTGTGATGGACAGGACATGTGGCATGAATGGGGAATGAAAGACATGCATGGAAGCTTCTTGTAGGAAAACCAGAGGGAAAAAGCCCAGTTGGTAGACCAATAATGAGGTGAGAGAATAACATTAACTATGATTTGAGGGAAGTAGATTATACAGGGGATGATTGGAAAACATTGGCTCAGGATAGGGATATATGGAGAGCTTATGTCCGCGCTGCCATGAACCTATGGGTTCGAAAGTGCCAGTGAGTTAGTTAGTTTTACTAGATATTGATCCTGACCTCATTGCTCAAGAAGCAAGCATGTTACCACTTGAGCCAGCAAGGCTGACAATTTTAACAATACATATAAGAATCAAATGAATTGTGAATTTTTCTTACCTCATACATCTATTTTTTTAAACACAGAACTGCAGTATCCCAAAATACATGATTCGCATCTTCAGCTTGTTTTCACAACTGGACTGCGATGCTGCAGTTCTGTGTTAAAAAACATAGATGTATGAGGTAAGAAGAATTCACGATTCATTTGATTCTTATTAAGAAAACCTCATAATGTAAAAATTCCCAAATTTATTATATTAATTTAACAATACATATTAAAAAAAAATACATTGAAACATAAAGAGCCATATATAGCAACATCTGAAAGTGTATGTAATATTATACTTACAGAATCAATTTCATCAAATAAGAATAAAGGTATTTGAGATATTGCCTGTACTGTCAAAATTAGTGTAATAGCAAGCACTGATTTCTGACCTCCAGAAATTTGTTTGAAGTACTGAGTCTCTAAAGTGTCTCTATTGAAACTCACTCTTATACCAACTCCTTTTACCTCGGTGACATCAGTAATCTGCAAAAAGAATAAAATAAAAAATAAAATTTGAAATACATAAACCAACTGGCCAAAAATAAGCTTCACTTTTTATAAAAAATCTATTGTGAAAAGTTCCCACTCTGGCTTTTACAATACTTCATACTGTATGCTATTTAAAATGTGCCCTTAATTATCATCTTCAAATATAAAAAAGACAAAAATTAACTACTTCATTACATGAAGCTGGTGACATTTTATATTGCAGCATTGTAAATCTCGATCAAAATTGTATTTATTTTTTCATATGTTTGTAAATTCAAGACTTAAATACATTTTCCTTGACTTTCTGGAAGTATATTAATAATTGTATCTTGGACTGCTTTAAAATTTTTCCTGATAAACTGTGAAAATCACCTTCTCCACTCATTTTTACTTCAAATTTACATATGAAACTAGCACCCAAAATTGCAGAACATAACAATTTTTCTTGATTTAGAATGTCTTTTTTTACAAAGCCCACATTACTCTTTCTCTAAACATATAATTTCTGCAATAAATAAATTTAATTAAATGCACTAAATATACAACATATACAAAAATACCCTGAATGTAGATAAAATATTGTAGACAACATGTTACAAAATTACGTTTAGTAACTTGCTGCTCTTCGGTCGTGTTCTGACTTGAGCATCTCATTACTACACCTCTACTTTTGTAACTAGTCATCTAAATAACTAATGTCATTCAGTAAGAAGTGACACATTTAAAATAAAATATTGGAAAAATAAAACATATTCTTTTCTGTATACCACTATACATCTGACAAGGCTACTTACAATTTCCCTTGCAAGTGGTTGACCTTCAGCATCTTGCATAACTAATTCAGCATGACCTTCTGGTACTATTTTTTTGAATATTTCAGTGAATTTTTCACAAGATATTTTGAACATGTAAAGAATTGCATTATTTCTTCTAGCTTCTAAATTTTGTATCATTTGCATTAATTCGTCATACCTGTAACAAGCAGTATCATAATATAATTCATAATTCTAATAACGTAAATATAAGATTAAAGGCTTTACACAACCAGGATCTTCATTGTTATTACAGTGGTTTTCCAGGCGAGCATATCCTTGAATTTTGAACCCTGATTGGTGCTTTTGGAGGTGTGTATTTTAGTAGGCATACAGCAAACAATGCCCAAATATCGAACAGGAGGTACCATGCGAGAGTAAGCAATGACCTCAGTATGCCAGTGTAACAATCATCTTTGTTTAACCCATTCGCTTCAGATATAAATGCTCAATGCATTTTCCTAGAAACTGGATTTAAGTTACCGTAAATTATATTGTCTATTTTCAGACATTCATAACAAACAAAAGATAATGGTACTTGAGATCACAATAAGGGTGAAGGCAAAAACACATTCCTCTAAAATTCAATTGATGTTAACAAAAGATTACCCTGTCAAGGGATGTACAAAATATTGCAAAATATATCGTCTTCTGTGTTGAAGGCCATTTAACTGCCGGTGAGTCTCCCTCGTCTTTTGAGGCGAATGGGTTAATAATCCAGCAAACTTGAGTGGAGAAGTTGATGAGTATTTATGGTCTGTGTTTAAGTCAATTTATATTTATTTGTGAAGTATTTTAGATCTATAATTATGTTTAAATATACAGTTAAAACATTCTGAAGTGTGGTTGATGATATTTTCAAGAAATTAATAGAGTTTTATTAATATAATTGACTTTACTATTTTAGATTTTGGTAACGAAGGTAAACAAGCCTTATTTACCCATATATTTGAATATCATCAATCCATGCAAGCATTAGGCCATGTGGCCTGTTATGGTCTCAAAGAGGAGTTTTCCATCCAGCACTTTTTTGGACTTCCCAGCGATCTTTTGCCTTGTGGGCAGCAATGAAGCATGGCTTTTGGAATTCTATGAGATGGCATTCGTTGAAGATGGGCTTTCCAGTTGTTCTGGTAGTTTTGTATGTGGTGAAGAATGGGTTCTACATCCAACTCTTCCATAATTTCCTCAGTTCTTTTATGCTCCCACTTTGTATAGCCTACTGTACGGCACATAAATCACATCTCATTTGCTGTTATTCGGCTTTCATCTCTTCTTTGTATTGTCCATGCTTCACTACCATATCTTAATACTGGTCTTGCAAGAACCTTATAAAGCTGTAATCTTGTGTTATTCTGTACTAAAGATGGTTTCATTATACTGTTAATTATAATTGTTTCTGTGAAATATGTTATTTTCTTTGATATATCAGCTTCATCTTGAAATGTTACATTATAACCCAAATAATTAAATTCATTTACTCGTTCTAAAATTTCATCATCCAAAACAATTTTCAATATCTTAATATATAAAAATTACGTGTCATGTTGTTTGTCCGCGATGGAATCCTAAACTACTGAACCGATTTTAATAAAATTTTGCACACTGTGTGCAGTTTGATCCAACTTGAGACTTTTAGGGTAGTTTATAACTAAATTTATAGTTGCATTATTTTTTATTGCAAATTATTTGTTTATTATTTAAGAAAGAGTTATAATTATCTGTGAGTTCCATACGATTATAACAGATGACGGTGTAAGGTAATTGGTTTATTATTTAACCAGGTGGCTGTGCTTTTTGTTGCAACCGCAAATTGCAATTCAATTACAAATATTAATTATTTCATAATTTAAGTGTGTTTGTGTTTATTTTATTTTCAATATATTGATAATAATATTAATTTTGTGTGTAAGTATTAGTTTTAAGTAATCTGGCTGAAAGACAGCAACTTAATTTAAATTTAACTGGACCGAGAAGGGACATTGAACAATATGGCGAATCAGTTCTAGAGACCATGAATGATAAGATATCAAGTGAATTTCTGCAAATTGGTATAGGCCTATGTGACATAAATCTTACATTTAAGAAGAATGTCAATTTAAAAACATATGAAGGTCCTAAGGAACGGAATAACAGAACTGTAAGTAAGTCTGTTAGTTATAATAATATGCCTAATATTACAGAAACAATCTCCATGCCTCAATTAAATGAAAAACAAGATGACTATAATATATCACAAGATGATATTACTATACAGAGACTTCTTGATGATGATGAGAATCCAAACTGCCAACAAGTTCGTAGAAAAAAACGAAAGTATAATGAAATCAGCAAGCCTCCTCAAAATATTCCATCAATAAATGTATATAATCCTTATGATACACTTATGGATGGATGATACTGAGAATGCAGACAACATAAATTCATCTCAATCAACAAAACCACTTCCACATAAACCACCACCCATATTTATACCGGGTGTAGTTAACGTACCAGAACTAAAAAATTGTGTAAAACAAAAACTTTCTGATTTAGATTTCTCACTTAGTTTACTACAACATAATTTAACGTATACCTTAGCCACAGCAACGCGTGGCCGGGACTTCTATATATATATAAATAAATATATATATATATAACAAAGTCGGATTAGTTACACTATTTATAACTCAAGAACGGCTGGACCGATTTTTATGATCTTTGATTTGTTGGATTTGTTTCTCCCCGAATAGCAGATAACTATTAAAACATCGGAAAAATTAACTTAAAAATATTTAAAGGTGATACTACGTTCGCCGGGCCAGCTAGTTTGAATATGGTTGGTATCTAATGTCGAGCACTTGATAATGAAATCATTCGCTCTCTTGCACTCCAATATTTAGCAGAAAGGCTGGTCTCTTCTACAAAAGCTGGACAACGGAGGAGATGGTTTCTTTCCATATCTTCATTTAAATTGCAAAAAGGGCATTTAGGTGAATCTGTTATGCCAATTCTGTGTAGGTGTTTATTCAAGCAGTCATGTCCCGTTAGCAGTCTGAATTTTGCTACTGCGGATTTTCTTTGTAATGTAGTAATGTCATAAGCTTGTAGATTTTCCCATACCTTTCCAGATGTTTTGGTGGTGTATTCTTCTCTAAGTTTATTGATGTATTTATTTGAGATAATTCTTTTGATAGAGTGAAAGGAAAATGGAGCAGAAGTTGGGTTTGAAACAATTTTGCTACCCTTCTTGGCTAGAAAATCGGCTATTTCATTGCCTGTCACTCCACAATGGGCCGGAATCCATTGAAGTACAACGTTTTTTTGTAGACGGGATAACTGTTTTATCATTTTGTGACATTCGATAATTTTTATGCTTTTGGGTGTTGTGTCTCGTGTTATTGCAAGAATGGCTACTTTGGAGTCGCATAGAATTACAACTTTTGTAAATTTTTGGATGTGATATAAAAGATTTTGTAAACTTAAGAAAATTGCTAGAATTTCGCCATCAAAGTTTGTTGAATTTGTGTTTAGTTTACGATAAAAGGAAAAAAGTGGACATACTGCACCAGCACCAGTGCCACCGTCATTTGGTAGGCTGGAGCCATCTGTAAAAATATGTATCCATTCAGGAGCTGGGTATCTTAGATTTATTATTTCCAGTGACATTTGTTTTAAAATATATGGAGGAGTTTCAGATTTCTTGATGTCTTCTGTTAAATGAAGGTTATATTCGATTTCCAAAAATTCTAGAGGGTTGTTTCTCATCTGCATATTTTCTTTTGAATGTGGAAGTTGCAATTTCTGTTTGATTTCTTGTACAATGCTTAGGAAGCTTTGCTGAGATTTTAAACGTACTTGTGGTTTTCTTTGGGTCCAGTTATTATGGGGTAGCCTTAAAAATTTTTCATACTGTGTGACTGCTGTTTTCTCAATTTTCAAATGCTATGTTTGGGTTATTTGTTAAGATTTGCATGGCAGTGATTGGTGTTATTTTAACGGCTCCTGTTATCAGACGGAGGATTTGGTTCTGCAATTTATTAAGTTTTTCCACTTTAGTAGTTACTAGGATTTCTTCACAATATTGAAGTACAGGTTTTATGTACATTTGGTAGAAGGTGTTTAGGGTTTGTGTGTTGCAACCGCACTTTTTCCCTGCTAATCGTTTTAATAATGGTAACCTTGTTTCTATCTTTGTACATATATTCTCCATGTGTTTCTTCCATGTTAATTTTGTGTCCAGAGTTATTCCTAAATATTTTGCTTCATGTGTTTGAGTTAATAATTCACCCTCCAATTTCAGAGTGATGGGTAGTGGTTTCTTTCTTAATGTAAATAGTTGATAATTTGTTTTCTGTATATTTATTTATCTTCATTAAGTTCTGGGATGTCCAATTCTCTAACTAGTGATTGTTGGGCTATGGTTATTAATTGTTGACTTTGGTTTTTCGGTTTGGAGACCCATATTACAACATCATCAGCAAAAAGTAGGGTTTTTGTTTCGAGCTTTTCTATATGCTTAGGTAGATCATTAATGTAGATATTGAAGAGAATGGTACTGAGTACAGAACCCTGTGGTAAACCTCGATGTGTTTGTTGGTATTTAGAGAGGTGATTATTATACTTTGTAGCGATGAACCGTTGGATGAGAAAATTGCTGATCCAGAGTAGCATATTCCCTTGAATGCCTAAAGTCTGCATTTTTTCTAATAATTTATATCTCCAAATAGAGTCATATGCTCCTTGGAAATCAACGAACATTGCCAGAGTGTCTTCTTTTCTGTTGAAACTGTCTTTAATAGCTTGACTTAGGTGTACAATTTGTTGATTTGTTGATTGAATATAAGTTTAAGATATAAACACAAAATATCGAGATGGAGGTGAATCATGATGTTGGTGAGCTACATCGTTCTACAGAATATGAAATAAGTTACATTATAGAGTGTTTGAAAATGGATAAACGAACTCATTAAAAGTGAACTCAAAAGTACTGAAGTCAGTTATTAATTATCCAAAGCAACCTGAAGGTCGTTAAATCATTAATAGAAACTAAAGAAGAGGTAAGGCCAGTAAACTATGTCAATGCGTTATTTGATGAATTACCAAAACAAAATGGATTACAGCGTACAATAAATATTGTCATTTTATCTCCAAAAAGTTCTGATGTTATTAAAGACAGTTAGCAAAAGCTAAACCTTGTGCAATCGACAACAGGAAACGAATTGGGAGTTGATATTAAAAATTTTAAAAAGATCAGAAATAAAAGTGTTTTATTTGAACTGGAGACCAAAGAAGATTGTAATGATTTTTCACAAACAATAAAATACAAGTGCAACAATGTTATTGCAAAAATGCCAGAGAAGAAAAATCCACGCATAATAATTCACGGGATTGATATAGATTTCCCCGAAGATGAATTGATAAATAACATAACAAAACAAAATCCATAGTTACTTCACAACATGGTTGATCCTACTGTGGTGCTTACAAAAATATTTATGAAGCGGTCCCAAAACGGAAAAATACAATATGCAGTGATAGAGGTTACATCCAAGATCTACCAAGCAGTGAAACAGAGGGGAAAGCTATACATTGGTTATAACTGTTGTCAGATAGATGACCATCTTCATGTGATACATTGTTATAATTTTTCCGTATTTAGACACATCTCCTCAGATAGCTCTTTACCGAAGCAAGGCGCAAATTGTGCAGATAATCATGCTTTCAGTAAATGCGATAAAACAAAACTAGAATATTCGAGTTGTAAAATGTACAACATTAAAATGGCTAACAGAAATAATTTTAGACTAATTCGAACTGATCATTCTTCCTTGTCCCATGTGTTGTCCTGCTTATAAGAAAGTAGTGGAAATTATCAGGTCTAAGATTATCTGATGGCTCAATTGATCAGATATCAACAAAACTTGCAGAAATCTATAGTACCGACTGAAGAACTTATCTTTAATTCAAATATGATACTCAGGACAATTAACGAGTAATAAGCAGTACTTTATATCCGAAGATCATAGCGATGAAGATTGTGGAAGAAGGGGTGCTTCTATAATTATGAGATGTTCTAACTCTGAAAACGTTATTAAGATAGAATAAATTTGTAACTCAGACAGTTTTCATGAAATGGTAGTGCACAGGTGTACACTTGTCTCAACTGAAATATAAATAGTTATCAAAATAAATACTAAAATAAGTTAAAATGAGTAATCTAAAAATATATCAGAAAAACTGACACCTTACACCGTTCACTAGTGCCGACAATAAAATTAATAAATAATTCTGACTTTCAAAGAGACACGTCTAATATCTCCATTCTTTGAGTGCAGGAACCTCACACTATAAATAATAAGGTCAATGGTTTCACTTCAGGAGGTATAATTTATGTGTCTAATGACAATACAGTAAGGGTACAGGCAGCCATTATAAGTAAACGTTGCACAATCCTAAAAATGGCACAGTATTTTACTCCTGATCGTGTGGTGATTAATGCAAGTATTGGTGTACTTGATGTATATATATATATATATATATATATATATATATAATGTATATTGCGACCCTTTATGTGATTTAGAAAATATTTTTAAAAATCTACATAAGATTTGTTCCGAATTAAGAGGAAAACATATTCTTTTTACAGGCGATTTTAACACAAAACACTCAATGTGGTACAGTCCTATAAACGATGTTCGAGGTAAAAAGTTGGTTGACTTCTGCAGTGTAAATAATTTACATTTGAAACAGGTCTACAACAGATCAGATTTTTAGTATAAGACAGATTTTAGAAAAGAAATGGGAATATAATGGTACTGTACATCAACTATATGTAGACTTCAAAAAAAGCATATGATTCAATTAAGAGGGAGAAGTTATATAGTATCCTGCTGGAGTTCGGAATTCCTAAAAAGTTAGTTAGACTTATACGAATGTGTCTAAACTCAAAGAGTAGGGTGCGTATAGGCAAACAGTTTTCAGACACTTTTGACATCCAGAATGGATTGAAGCAAGGAGATGCACTATCTCCTCTACTATTTAATTTTGTACTAGAGCATGCCATTAACTCTTTAGAGAATGAGGAAGGCTTACAACTCAATGGTATTAATAAGCTGTTAGTTTATGCTGATGATGTAGTACTACTGGTCGATAGTGAGGAGATACCAAAGGCCAACACGCGCACACTATTGAGTAACACTAAGAAATTGGGACTGGAAGTAAATATCAGTAAAACTAAATATATGGCCACACGTAGAAATTCAGTATATAATGGAAATGGACAGCTAATGACAAATGAGGAAAATTTTGAGGAAGTGGCTGAATTCAAATACCTAGGAACAATAATCACAAATAGGAATCAGATGCACAAAGAAATTAAACATAGGCTCAATTCTGGAAATGCGTGCTAATATGCATTGCAGAGACTCTTGATGTCCCAACTCCTTTCAAAATACGTTAAACTGAAAATATATAAAACTATTATTCTACCAGTTATATTATATGGGTGCGAAACATGGACTCTTACTTTAAGGGAGGAGAGGAGATTGCGGGTATTTGAGAATAAAGTATTTAGGAAAATTTTTAGACCAAAGAGAGATGAAAACAGACAGGTGAATGGAGAAGGCTACATAACAATGAACTACATGGTGTTTATAGGAAGCCAGATATAATAAGAACAGTTAAGTCTCGTAGACTACGATGGGCAGGACATGTTGCACGTATGGGGAATGAAAGACTTGCATGGAAGCTTCTTGTAGGAAAGCCAGAGGGAAAACGCCCAGTTGGTAGACCAAGAATGAGGTGGGAGAATAACATTAACTATGATTTGAGGGAAGTAGATTATACAGGGAATGATTGGAAAGCATTAGCTCAGGATAAGGATGTATGGAGAGCTTATGTCTGCGTGGCCATGAACCTACGGGTTTGATAGTGCCAGTGAGTAAGTAAGTAAGTAAGTAGTGGGGATAATACCAGTTATGTTAATATCACCATTTGTACGACATCCCTTACACATCTTATTTCCAATTGGACAATTGGAACTGTACCGAGTCGATCGGACCATAAACTACTCATTACAGAAATAGAAACTACTTCCTCTCATATAAGAAATAATAACACCAACGCATTAACATGTAAATATAGGACAACAAATGTTGTCTGGCATCATTTTCATATGGCAGCTTCATATCAACTTCTGCCTCTCCTTGAACAGGTTCGGTCTTCCAATACCAAAGACAATGTAAATTAGTGTCCATTGTCTAAATTGACCAAAATAACACAAAAATATCTGTGAAGCTCATCTCCCTAAGATATCACCAGTACCTGCAAAAAAACATTGGTGGGCCCCTGATATAGCAATAATGAGGAAACATGTATTAGCAAGTTACCATAGATTGAAAAGAACACATTGTGAACTACTCCGAATACAATATGAACAGAAATACAAGTTAATAAAAAATGATTACAGAATAACGATAGTGAAGGCTAAACTGCTCAGCTCAAACTCACAAAAATCCATGGAATATTGTCTACAAATCCTGTCAAAAGCCACAAAACTATAACAATATCTTAACCACACTAGACACAGAAGAAGGATTTACTACTAATAACAAGGAAACGGCAAAAGAATTTGCCAAAAAATTCTTTCCAAGTGATACAGCTGATGGTAATTTACAGAATACAGAAGAGTATCCGTACTTCTATCGAAACGTCGCCCTATACTAGCGACGACATGACTTTCTCCTTTAGTGAAGTAGATCATGTTATTAATAAACAAAATGATATAAAATCACCAGGTATTGATCATATATCAGCCAATATAATTAAAAATGTTCACATATGTCATCCTACTTTATTTACAACACTGTTTAACAAATGCTTAGAATTAGCAATATTTCCGGACTGCTGGAAATGGGCAATAGTAAAGATATTGCCAAAATCTAACTCCCAAAATAAATGCTCAATCTCTTCTTACAGACCCATTAGCCTACTTCCTGTTATGGGTAAATGCCTTGAAAAATTAATCAATGATAGATTAATGCATCACTTACTTCAGAACGATATATTGAGAGAAATCAATTTAGATTCCTCCCCCAACGCTCAACGGAAGATGCAGTATGGAAGGTAGTAGACTGGATGAAAATAGTTTTCTCCAAGAAAGAAATTGGAATTCTTGTATCTCTTGATATTATTGGAGCATTCGACAATGCCTGGTGGCCAACTAATGAACTAAAAATTGCCCTAAAAACATTTACAATCTAATAGCCGACTATTTTAGACATCGCAAAACTCATCTCACCATTGGTAATGCAACAGTAACCACTAACATCACAAGAGGATGTCTGCAAGGATCGGCCTGCAGCCCAGGATTTTGGGTCATACTGTATGACAATGGGGGCATTCAGTAGCCAAAGCGCTGCAAAAGCGCTTTAGCGCTTTATCTGCAGCATACCATTCAGAGGGCAATAAAGCGCTCTAGCGGACTTGCAGCTACTGCAGCGAAGTAAAAGTAGGCTGCAGACAGAAAAAACCGCTGCATCCATTGTGATTGGCTGGTTCATTCAGTTTAAACATGGCGTCTTTGTCCATAAACAATTTATGTTTGATGTACAAATTTTGTGTTATTTATGTCTGGACATTAATATATGAGTTATTCGAGGTGGCTAACCGTTTTAGACGAACATAAGTGATATATTAAGTAAAACTAAAAACAGTGATAATTTTAAGATTATTATCAAGATCAAGAATTTACGATTATAACCTCTTTTCATGCAAATCATTGTGTTATTGACGAGTGAATGTTTTTATTATGAAAATTGTATCCGCAGATGATTCATTCGCTAATACCTGGTGCCAAGTTAATTATAATTTTTGTTTTCAAGATATATGAAATAAATTAGAATAGTATGATTGTGTTCATGGGGTCATTTCTGGAAGTGCTACAGTGGTTGTCGAACCAATTTTCTCTACAGATAAAACGAACATTTGTACTATTCTTCAAATGTGCAACACAATAAGAAATTTGTGTAATGGACAAAGAGATGAACTGTGTATCTTATGTTTGTAATCATTTCTGAATAAAGAGTTTTGTGAAGTATCGGCCATAACTTGAATTCAAATATTACAATATTCTAGATTTCTTATCTAAATTTGACCAGTGAAGATACAAATACTCTGTGTGATGTGCACGAATAAAATTAAATTACAGCTAGAGTTGGTTAATGTATTAACAAAAAATTTTGCACTCTGCATAGGATTTTAATCACAGCTGATCCATTATTATTTAATCTCCAACTTTTTATATACTATGTCCTATCATTGAGATATACTGAGAGCCATTTCTTGAACCAGGTATGAATAATTATCACTTTAATTCCCAATTTATCGTAAAATGAAATGTGGTCTTATATATTTTAATTCAAATGCATGTAGTCTCTCTTATGGGATATTGCTATTCACTGTATACTACCATTAATCTTGGTGGTAAATGTTTTTCATATTATTATAAATGATTCAGTGATATACTATTTAGTGTAACACTTAACTTTACTAAGAAAGTGGCATTGCTAATGTTAGTGATTATATTAAATAATGTCTTTAAGCATGGTGACTGAGAGGTTATCTATAATTAACTGCTGTTATGACAGAATTTCACATATAAGGTTGGAAATTACATATAATGTTTTGGTTTTATTTTAGCCATAAAGATTATGGTAGTTACTCTTACAAATAATTAATATTTTCAGATGATGCAAAAAAATTAATTAATCAATTATTAAGAAAACTGTATTTAAATTATTATAAATTGATATTCTTCTTTGTTTTCATTTCAATTCCGTAACAAATTTAAAATAAAGATGAAGTATGTTTGAGGTTGATGCCTTCCTATATACAATTGTTTGGTTGCTGTACTTAGGTCATGTCTTGCACCACTTATATTCATTTTGCACATATGCCTATATTTCCTGTGTTTTCTAATGTAACCCCTATTCCTCATAGATTTAAATATAGGCCTAAAAGTGTCAAATATTATGTAAGAAATGATATGAATAAAATGGCTGAACAATTAAATAAAATTTGCCCACAGCCCACCTGGCAATACTATTAGTGCGGTTATTAAATATATGTGTTATGTGATGATGAAGGAGCAATATATGCATCACATAGGGAATTCGCAGGAGTGATGTTTAAATATAATAAGATAATTTCAAGTTGAGACCAACTCAGGGTCAGATCGAGAGATTAAATTAAGCCCATATATTTATATAGGTCTATAATTAACTAGGGTGCAGGCTGACTACATCTGATGAACAAAATAGATTAGATGAAAATGGGGAAAGGTGGAATAAAATTGTGGTAGGGGAAAATGGGAGAAACCCCGAAAGAATATGCCGCAGATCCGTTTCCTCCACTACAAAATCTATGTATAATGACCGAGACTAATCAAGATAAAAAAAGCTACTCTTACTAAAACACAAATTAATAATATTAAACTAATAATAAATATTATAAATAAGATTCTCGAGAAACCAGCGATGAGAGGCGAGTGTCTAATCGCTTGCGTCACGGAGCCGCCTGATACATTAATAATTAAAAAAAAATACAAATTTTCTCGTTATATTTTATTTTAAACGATCTATTCGTCAATTTCATAAATTACATACATTAAAATAAATCGTAAATTCTGTATGTCCCTATTAGTATTATGATTAATTTCAATAGCATCGCGTAGTAATATGAGTAATGAGCCAATGAATAAATTCAAATTTGGCAGTATAGCTGCATGCAGCGGTCCATTCAACAGACCCCTTAAATTTCCGCTGCAAATGGCAGCCATTTTTGCTAAAGCGCTAGAGCGCTTTATTGGCAGCTGAATGCGCCCAATCTACTGAGGGAACCTCTCCCAAAAGACAGTGTCATATTCGCATATGCAGATGATGCTCTATTGTTAACTAAATCAAATAATTTCACTGAGCTACAAAATAAAACTAATAAGGCTTTAAGAATTACACTCATTTTTTAGAATATTTAGGAGAAAAGAAATGAAGAGATCCCCTAGGCCTCGAATACTCTAATACCATCAGGTTCAAAGGAAACAAGAGTTCAGTCAAGGGAGACTGAATAGGAAAGTTGAAAGAGGGAATTGGTACATGTAAAGGAAGAAATACCAATTTAAATATAAAAAAAAAAGATAAAAGGAGCAAAACACAAGTAAGTGGAAGCAATGATTTTGCTCAGGTTGGGCACCTTGTGGTCGCCATCCACATATCCCCTAGATGAGGATCCCTAAGGTTTGCTGAATGTAATTGCTTTTATTTCACTGTTTTATTTGATTCTAGACACATCTGATTATAGTCTTATTATCTTTCCAACTGATTCCACAGGAGTCACACTCTATCCTTTAATCTTGCAACCGAAAGGTATAAAGCTGTTTACTTACAATGTTAAAACATCCAAAATCTGGAGATTTCTTTTCAAAAATTGTATTGTAAAATTTTACTTTTGTCTTAGGCTTGTATTGAGGCTTAAATCCAGACTGACCAAACTTAAATTTTGTATTTTCTTTGTTTATCAAGACAAATTATTGTAGATTAGAACTTTATTACCATAATTAATTTCAACATACCATCATCATAATTGTGTAATATCATTAAAATTTCTCCAGGAATTTATTCAAAAAAGAAGAAATTATGTTTACATCTCAATTATTTTGCTATGTATACACAGAATAATAAAAGTACAATTGTAAAATATATCCAGGAGTACACTTCAGAACTTTATATCAAATCCTATTCAAAACAA
This sequence comes from Diploptera punctata, assembly GCA_030220185.1. Lineage (NCBI taxonomy): Eukaryota > Metazoa > Arthropoda > Insecta > Blattodea > Blaberidae > Diploptera > Diploptera punctata. The sequence continues at coordinate 956,067 of JASPKZ010001962.1, read as the reverse complement.
TTTATTTTTTACTCTAGTTGTGTTACAAGCAATCACGTACCAAGAAAGAAAACTTTATATTACTAAGTTATGTAGGTAGGTAATAACACTATGAGGTTTAATATTTAATTTTAGGAAGTTATATTTTGAGGTTATTTTAATTATATTATTTTTGGTCTGGACATCTTACCTCAATATTAATGTTGATTTGTTCTTGGACATGTTTCAAAACAATTCTCTGTTTTATCTTCAGCTTTCCCAGACTTTCTCAGACAAGCTGAAGATAAAACAGAGAATTGTTTTGAAACATGTCCAAGAACAAATCAACATTAATATTGAGGTAAGATGTCCAGACCAAAAATAATATAACTATGAGGTTTATTTTAATTTATTTTGAGTTGAATTACTTACTCATCCTTCATATTATCCCTGAATTTTTGATTATTTTTTATTTTCACAATGTGCTGATCATATTGAAAACTTGCTTGCATGTTGATACAGTCAAATTCTTTAAGTCTTGCATTCAATTCAGACAGTGTTTTCATCATCTAAAAAAGATAAAGATTATAAACTTTACTAATTATACAATTTATAGGATATTTAACATAGTACTGAAAATTCAGCAGTGATATGATAACGTGCCAAAAATATTAATATTTTGTCAAAAGAAGAATATGAAAGAAGTTATAACTGATATTTTTATTATTAATTTAACACTTCTCACTGAAGGATAAATTATATTTGAAGAGAAAAATTTTTTCGCCCAGACCGAGACTCGAACCCGGGACCTTTGGCTTTCTGGCCAATGCTCTACCAACTGAGCTACCGAGGCGAGTTGCAATCTCAAATTTTTTCTCTTATATATGTTGTAATTCCCTCGTGCCAAATGCTATGAAACCTTTGCTTCTATCTTTGCAAATGGTGGCTTCTTTATTAAGAAGACATTTATTGGGAATTTAAACACTATTTTATAAAGCCAGTTGGACTTCTATTGATGTTTTTATTATTAATTTAACACTTCTCACTGAAGGATAAATTATATTTGAAGAGAAAAATTTTTCTCTTCAAAAATAAAAGTTATAACTATCCGAGCTAAGTTTTGGTTGTACTGTAAACAAACTTCCATAAGGTATTACTCCCCTGATTCCATATATTGTGAGAATCATGGAACTACTTTTACCAGCTATATGACTGAATTGTGTACAGAACCGTCATTGATAGAAAAACATTGTTCTCAGGCAACATTGTATTTTACGGGAAATAAGACTGAATACAAGGTAAGATACTTACTTAATTCTTAATACAGGCTTTCCACTTTACAGCAGTTTGCCTTTGATTCCATCCTCCATACCCCTCTTCATCATGGCATCATATATTCCCTCATACCATGTTCTTCTACTTCTCCCCTTCTTCCTTCTGCCTGGTACCATCCAATCCAATACCTGTTTAGGCCACTGGTCTTCCGATATCTGTTGTACATGTCCACACCACTGTAGAGCTCTCTTTGTTATCCTATCGATAACAGTCTCTTGTGCATCCATTTCTTGTCTGATATATGTATTTCGAATTATGTAATTATGTTGTAGCCTGGATATTCTCATACTTCCCATCCATTTCTGTCGCCAAGATTCTTTTCTGCATACTTTCATTTATTGTCCAGCTTTCTGATCCATATGTAAGTATACTTTCTATTATTGTCTGTATAATCTCTTTTTTTGTTTTTTTGGTCCAATTTCTATTCCATAAAAGACCATTCAAGGATCTAATCGCCTTTCTTGCACAATTACTCTGTTAATAATATCTTTTTCACAAGTACCAGATTTATCTATTATAGATCCAAGATATTTAAAATCTTCAACACGTTTAATTATCATATTATTTATTTGTAGGTCTTCTGAATTTGCTCCGATTACCATATATTCTGTTTTAATATAATTTATCTTTAGTCCACCTTCCTCAAATGCATCAACCAACTTTCTAATCATATATTCTATATCTTCTTTATCTTGTCCTATTAAAATCTGGTCATCAGCGAATAATAAATTGTGCAGTAAATGGCCATTAATGTTGATTCCCATTCCCCGACACGACTTATTCCATTTATTCATTATTCATTAATACATCTTCTAAATATATCTTGAACAATGTTGGTGACATCCCGCCTCCTTGTCTTAATCCTTTTGTTATATCGAATCCTAAGGATACTCTATTTCCAACCTTAATACTTGCTTTACATTCATACATTCTTTTTATAAAATGTATGAGAGATTTAGGTATTCCAAATTTCTCCATTGCCACCCAAAGCTTGTTGATGGGTACAGAGTCATATGCCTTTTCCAGGTCTATAAATGCCATATGGACTTCCTTTCCTTTAGCCAACATTTTTTCTGAGATCTGCCTAATCACAAATATATTATCAAGGCACGATTTACCTGCTATGAAACCTGTTTGTTCTTTTGATATTTTATTTTGTATTAGTTCCTCCCATCTAATTTTAATAATTGTACTTAACATTCTACTATTTGCTGCCATAACACTGATCCCTCTATAGTTTGCTGGATCTCTTTTATTCCCTTTATTTTTGTATATTGCACTAATATATGATAACTTCCACTCATCTGGAAAAGGGCCTCCTTCTATCACTTGGTTAAAAAGTCTACTTAAAATTCTTATAATTCCTGAACCACCATATTTAATTAGTTAAATGGTTATTCCTCCTGGACCGGCTGCTTTTCCATTTTTTGCTGTTCTCAACACGTTTCTTACCTCCTCTTCTGTTATAGGTTCTATTAAGTCACCATTTCCATTATCCAGTGTAGCATAGTCTATAAATTCTCTCCTAGTTTCTGTTAAAAGCATTTTAAAATATTCCTGAAAAGTTTTCAATGGTACTAAATTAAAACTCTTTGGTACCAATAATTAGGAACTTTGTACATTTTTTATTGATTTATGACAAAAAAATTATACTTACTTCCTCACTGACACTATCGAACCCATAGGTTCATGGCCGCGCGGACATAAGCTCTCCATACATCCCTATCCTGAGCTAATGCTTTCTAATCATTCCCTGTATAATCTACTTCCCTCAAATCATAGTTAATGTTGTTCTCCCACCTCATTCTCGGTCTACCAACAGGGCGTTTTCCCTCTGGCTTTCCTACAAGAAGATTCCATGCACTTCTTTCACTCCCCATATGTGCAACATGTCCCGCCCATCGCAGTTTACGAGACTTAACTGTTCTTATTATATCTGGCTTCCTATAAAGACCATGTAGTTCATTGTTATGCAGTCTTCTCCATTCACCTGTCTGTTCATCTCTCTTTGGTCCAAAAATCTTCCTTACTTACTTACTTACTTACTTACTCACTGGCACTATCGAACCCATAGGTTCATGGCCGCGCGGACATAAGCTCTCCATACATCCCTATCCTGAGCTAATGCTTTCCAATCATTCCCTGTATAATCTTCGTCCCTCAAATCATTGTTCATGTTGTTCTCCCACCTCATTCTTGGTCTACCAACTGGGCGCTTTCCTTCTGGCTTTCCCACAAGAAGTTTCCATGCACGTCTTTCATTCCCCATACACGCAACATGTCCTGCCCATCGCAGCCTACGAGACTTAACTGTTCTTATTATATCTGGCTTCCTATAAAGACCATGTAGTTCATTGTTATGTAGTCTTCTCCATTCACCCGTCTGTTCATCTCTCCTTGGTCCAAAAATTTTCCTAAGAACTTCATTCTCAAATACTCGCAATCTCCTTTCCTCCCTTAAAGTAAGAGTCCATGTTTTTGCACCCATATAATATAACTGGTAGAATAATAGTTTTATATATTTTCAGTTTAACGTTTTTTGAAAGGAGTTGGGACATCAAAAGTCTCTGTAATGCATAATAACATGCATTTCCAGAATTGAGCCTATGTTTAATTTCTTTATGCATCTCATTCCTATTTGTGATTATTGTTCCTAGGTATTTGAATTCAGCCACTTCCTCAAAATTTCCCTCATTTGTCATAAGCTGTCCATTTCCATTATATACTGAATTTCTTTCTACGTGTGACCATATATTTAGTTTTATTGATATTTACTTCCAGTCCCAATTTCTTAGTGTTACTCAATAGTGTGTGTGTGTTGGCCTTTAGTATCTCCTCGCTATCGGCCAGCAGTACTACATCATCAGCATAAACTAACAGCTTATTAATACCATTGAGTTGTAAGCCTTCCTCATTCTCTAAAGATTTAATGGCATGCTCTAGTACAAAATTAAATAGTAGAGGAGATAGTGCATCTCCTTGCTTCAACCCATTCTGGATTTCAAAAGTGTCCGAAAACTGTTTGCCTACACGCATCCTACTCTTTGTGCCATTTAGACACATTCGTATAAGTCTAACTAACTTTTTAGGAATTCCGAACTCCAGCAGGATACTATATAACTTCTCCCTCTTAATTGAATCATATGCTTTTTTGAAGTCTACATATAGTTGATGTACAGTACCATTATATTCCCATTTCTTTTCTAAAATCTGTCTTATACTAAAAATCTGATCTGTTGTAGACCTGTTTCTTCTAAATGCACATTGATGATCTCCTAGAATGTCATCAATATAGGGAGTAAGTCTGCTTACTAATATATTTGTTAGAATTTTGTACGAAGTTGAAAGTAATGAGATGCCCCTGTAGTTGTTGCAATCAGTTTTATCTCCTTTCTTATAAATTGGTACGATAATTGATTCCTTCCATTCATCTGGAAGAGCTTCTTTTTCCCAAATCATACTAAGCAACCAGCGTATCTTGTCCATCAATTTTTCTCCCCCTGATTTTATCAGTTCTGCTGGGATCTCATCTGAACCTGATGCTTTATACATCTTCAATTTTTCAATCGCCATTTCAACCTCTAATGCACTTGGTTCTGCGACTAGCATTTCTGCTGTCTGTAAATTATCCTCCTCAATGTCCTGTTCTGTATGTACATTTAATAGCTGATTAAAGTAACTTTTCCATCTATTTAATATACTCCTGGAATCTGCAATCATATCCCCATTTTCATTCCTAATTATGTTTGTTCTAGCCTGAAACATTTTCTTCTCTATACTAATTCCCTGATATAATTCTCTAATGTTCCTATTTTTTGCGTTCATTTCAAGATCATTAATCATCTCTCTCAAATATTCCCTCTTTTTACTCTTTAGTAACTTGGTGGTTTCCCGTCTAATACTACCCAATTGCTCTAAATTTACCTCATTTGGCTCGTGTAACCATTTCATTTTTGCTAGCTTTCTTTTCTTTACAATGTCGGCACATTCCTCATCAAACCATTTCTTGTTTTGTCTCTTTTTTAAACAACCAATGCTTTCTGATGCTGACAATTTAATAGTATCTCTTATAGCCTCCCATTCTTTATTTATATCAGTTTCTTCTTCGTTTGCCACATTGTCATCTGAAGATTCCAGTACTTCAAATCTATTAGCAATTTTGATTTGGTATTCTTGCCGCATTTCATCATTTTTCAAGTTTTTTAATTCAAATTTTACAGAATCATCTTTAGCGTTTGTTCCTCTCATAAGCGATAGCCGTTGTCTGATTTTCACTCTGACCAGATGATGATCCGAATTGCAGTCTGTCCCTCTAACTGATCTAACATCGATGATGCTACTGTGCCAGCGTTTATCCACTAATACATGATCTATCTGGTTCCGAGTTTCTCCATCTGGAGACGTCCAGGTGTATTTATGAATATCCTTATGCTGAAATGTTGTGCTCTTAACAATGAGATTCTTTGATGTGGCAAATGTGACTAATCTAACCCCGTTGTCGTTACTATCTTCATGAAGACTGAATTTGCCTATTGTTGGTTTGAATATATCTTCCCGCCCCACTTTTGCATTAAAATCTCCCTAAGACAATTTTCATATGATATCGTGAAAGGCTATCAAATAAGCATTCTAATTCTTCATAGAACTCATCCTTGATCTTGTCATCTTTATCTTCTGTGGGGGCATGTACATTTACAATTATAAAATCATGTCGTTTACCCTTTAGAATTATGTATGATATCCTATCACTAACAAACTTAATATCTCGGATAGCGGATAGGATCCTCCTTCTGACTAAAAACCCGTTCCAAATGCAGGTCTTTCTGCACCCCCGTAGTATAATGCAAAGCTTCCTGATTCCTGACTACCTTCTCCTGGCCACCTAACTTCCTGTAAAGCGACTATATCCAAGGGCGATTTATCTAATTCCCGCGTTAATATCTCTAGTGCCCCGCTATTGTATAAAGTCCTAACATTCCATGTTCCTAGGAACATGTCCCTGTGTTTGAGCCTTTGGCATGGGTTCCCTGAAGTAGTCCCCGCCCGGAGAACCGAATGGGGGACTATTTGACCTCCGGAAAATTTTACCCCAGTTGAACCCATGTCCGCATTTCTTGACGGTTGTATTTTTATACGGTGAAAGATCGTCACTCTTTCGCCCAAGGTACTTTTTTCGTCTGGCTTATCACCTTCGACCAGTCCGGCATGGGTAACCCTATCGGCAGCAATGCTACCGCCGGCATAGCTCTCAGGATCATTTAAGCACGCAAGCCACTCCACCACGACAAGGTAAAGATACCATGGAGGGCCAAAAATCTTCCTAAGAACTTTACTCTCAAATACTCGTAATCTCCTTTCCTCCCTTAAAGTAAGAGTCCATGTTTTGCATCCATATAATATAACTGGTAGAATAATAGTTTTATACATTTTCAGCTTAACGTTTTTTGAAAGGAGTTGGGACATCAAAAGTCTCTGCAATGCATAAGAGCATGCATTTCCAGAATTGAGCCTATGTTTAATTTCTTTGTGCATCTCATTCCTATTTGTGATTATTGTTCCTAGGTATTTGAATTCAGCCACTTCCTCAAAATTGCCCTCATTTGTCATTAGCTGTCCATTTCCATTATATATTGAATTTCTGTGTGTGACCATATATTTAGTTTTACTGATATTTACTTCCAGTCCCAATTTCTTAGTGTTACTCAATAGTGAGTGCGTGTTGGCCTTTAGTATCTCCTCGCTATCGGCCAGTAGTAATACATCATCAGCATAAACTAACAGCTTATTAATGCCATTCAGTTGTAAGCCTTCCTCATTCTCTAAAGAGTTAATGGCATGCTCTAGTACAAAATTAAATAGTAGAGGAGATAGTGCATCTCCTTGCTTCAACCCATTCTGGATTTCAAAAGTGTCTGAAAACTGTTTGCCTACACACACCCTACTCTTTGAGCCATTTAGACACATTCGTGTAAGTCTAACTAACTTTTTAGGAATTCCGAACTCCAGCAGGATACTATATAACTTCTCCCTCTTAATTGAATCATATGCTTTTTTGAAGTCTACATATAGTTGATGTACAGTACCATTATATTCCCATTTCTTTTCTAAAATCTGTCTTATACTAAAAATCTGATCTGTTTAGACCTGTTTCTTCTAAATGCACATTGATGATCTCCTAGAATGTCGTCAATATAGGGAGTAAGTCTGCTTACTAATATATTTGTTAGAATTTTGTACGAAGTTGAAAATAATGAGATGCCCCTGTAGTTGTTGCAATCAGTTTTATCTCCTTTCTTATAAATTGGGTATGGACATATCTAATCAGATATTTATGCTTTTCCCATGATGTCGAAAGATATCCTTTATTTACAATTTCATTATGTGCAGAATTTATGCTCCATGTTTTCTCACCTGTAAATTCTACTCTTATTTTTACCACATCCTCACTGGCTAATGTGGGATATTTTTCACTAAACTGTTTGAAAACATTCAAAATAATTTGTTTCTATCCACTTTCCAAATGCTATCCTTTCCAATATTTTAAGAAATTTTACAGAAGCAGCCTTCTGAAACAACTGAAATTTTAACATATTCTGCATTGTACATGCATAAGAATAAAACAATGCTTATTTAATATATTAAAATCGTAATTATATACGAGTATATTTAGATTCTCCCATATAACTTATATAGAGACATGCTAGATAATATGTATTTTTATTTCCTTTATTTCGAGTGTTAGTGAACTACACGATTAAAGGTAAAACCTTTATTCGACCAATAAAAATGCAGTCATCATCTGGTTTGTTTACATTACAACTGGAACTTAGCTTTGATTAGTATAGGGAAAATGTCATTTCTTCAGATCCAATAGACTTAATTTCATCCTCATTGCGACAAGATTCCTGGGTGAGGTTTTTTCAGTATTTTATCATCACCTGTAAGACAAATGTCAATAAACTCTAAGGACCAATACTTCCTGAACACCTTCTTGCATCTTAATTAACTATATCATATTCATTTTGTTTAAAAATACATAAAAATACACAATAGAAACATAAAAGTTAATGGTTACATCTGAAGATCCTAGATGCAATATGTTTATTTTATATTTGAAGAGAAACATTTTTGCCCAGACCGAGACTCAAACCTAGGACTTTTGGCTTTCCGGGCCAAAGGTCCCGGTTCGAGTCTCGGTCTGAGCGAACATTTTTCTCTTCAAATATAATTTATCCTTCAGTGAGAAGTATTAAATTAATAATCAAAACGTCAATGTTTATTTATGTTTTCCAAATTTCTTAATTTTACTGACCTTTACATTACAGAGTCAGTTATGAGGGATTTATACCTATATATATATATACATATATATATATATATATATTATATATATATTATATATATATATATAAATAAAAGATAATAATGTAAAAATAAGCTATGGAGGCCCAGACATTAGGATTCACATATTTTCAGCCAATAACATGAGAAGGAGATAAGGTGGCTAACTAAACTCTACCAATCTTTACCCAGGAAGGTTCCCAGTATTTATTTTTAAGGAGGTGAATGGACCTGAGGACCAGTCTGAAACAAATAGTATTGCTGGATGGTCCTCTAATTCTAATTATTCTTTATTAGGAGGAATGCAGGCCATAGCTCAAACGATCTGTTATGAAGTAAGATTAGTATTAACCCATTGGAGACACGTTTAAAGCGCCTAGCATGTTCACTGGGAACCCATTTAAATCTCCTCACCGCTACTCCGGCTGCGCTGGACTTTAAATCAGAATACAAAATACACATACTGTGTTCTATCACTTATGTTTTCAGATATTTTGTTTACCCCTGAATTTCTTTTAGTATCTTGTACTTTTACGAATAGCAAAGGAATGTGGCCTGCCTGCTACCCTCTTTTGTGCATTGTAAACCGTTATGTTTTGTTATTTTCAAGGCTGTGAAAGTTGACAAACAATTCAAAAACCATCTTTTTGTAAAAGTTCTCGGACATTGCCTTGAAAGTAAACACAAATCATATGTTCAAACAAGACCGAAAAAAATAACAAACGCAATATAATACTGTACATAATAAAAATAAATATATGAAATAAAATAAGCATAGACCTATACATTATAAAATCAGGAAAAGTTCTTCGTATATTCTTTAATTATCATAGTTATATATCGACCTGTAAATTATAAAATACTATAGATAAAAACTGGACAAAACTCACCTAGTATTTCTACCATCAGTAGCATGCACGGTTACGTTGTCACTGTATATTATTTCATCGTCCGAATCTTCGTTCCATGATAATTCACTACAATCACTGTCACATAACATTTCACCCACTACTTCACTTAGTTTCTCAAAAGCAATGCGTTCTCTCCTATTTACGCACATATTGCAAAAAAAAAAATTTAAAACTATGAATTTTAACAAATAAGCACTGAATTTATATTCATTTATATTTTACCGTAATAAATGCCTACAACTATAGTCTACTATTCTATAAATAATAACTAAAATAAACTATACAATACACTAGGCCTATACATATTTACTTTACATAAACAAACAACAAATTTTACTGATGGTGAACCGAAAATTTAAACCACTAAAAAAACCTAACTTCTTACAGTGGGGGTTATAACACAACAACGAGTGTAGGTCGTGGAGGAGCTGTTTGGACTTTCTACCTGCTCACGAGGGAGACTCGTTAAAAGTCTCCAATGGGTTAATTTTATTATATTTTATTTTTTTTGGTAGGTACTTATGATTTGATAATATTTAACATATTCCAGAACTATTTGTGATTTATTTTCTTAACTATACCATTGGCTTTTGTATGATTTATTTCTTGCTTAGCTGAGACTAATCGGACTCCTTTTGATTTTGCTGAGGGAAATCAGAATTGATATCTGGCTTTAATGTGGAATATAGAAGAGGGGGATTTGCATTATTTTTTTTAGCTGAGTATGTGACAATTCTTTTTATAAGTATATTATTTTGTGTAATTTTCCTTGGGTGTACCCATCTTGTTTATTGCTTAGGATTAAATCTGGGTCATCAATTCAAACACAGATGCCTTGTTACCTGAGATATCAGGTGGACAGGTAATGACACTAACAAGGAAAGTACTTATGTTGGACCAGTTGGATTGTAACAAAAATTGGAGGATATGTTGAATGAAGGATGCTGAACACCGTGGTATTAGTCATTTCACTGCAAATTCAATAATATACATAATATTTAATATGAAATAAGGAACAAGAAAAAAGAAAGAAATGCTTAAAATCGGTACATGACAGAACAAATAAGTAAAATTTTCGAATAAAAATAAAATAAACAAATAAAAATAGAAAATGATAGTGTGGTGAATGAGGGAAGAACAAAAAGTAACAGGAAGAGAGATATAAACTAATGAAATAAATATTGCAACGGAGCGGCATCAAAAGAATAAAATGGGCATAATATATCCATTTTACGTCTTAACTTCGTTAGAATCTATAGTTCAGGAAACATTTGAAAAACACGAAGAACCTGGATTGGAGGATGACCAGTTCGCGTATTTGCTGGCAGAAATTATAGAACAAAAATATTGGAATGGGTTAGAGGACGTTAGTGAAAACACTTTAGATTTCGAAGACTATGCTACTTGCAGTCAGAAGCTCAAACAGACCGAATGTTCTGAAGACTTTCAAATTGCCAACGAATCCAGTGAGGAACATGACAGTTCAAGTAGTTTTGAGCCATCTCCTGTTAAAAAACCTAAATGCCCTAATATACTGTCTGCCTATTCTGAAGAAACTTTGGAAAACATTTATGAATATAGAATGTCAGGGAAATCTGGCCCGAAGTCCTATTCACAAATAATAAAAAAATGGCCATCATTAATTAATAATTTTAGTGAATATGCTCATATAACTGCTACAGGATTGTCATCATCAGATGCTCATACTAGTTTGTTTTTGTTACTCCAGTACACAAAATTATAACCGATTCTGAATTTCAAGTAACAATAAGTATATAGTAACTACTTATTTAATTAATAAATATGGATTTTCATCAAGTAAACACCAACTCAATTGATTACTTATTTTAGTTTCTCCGAAACTAGTTTATAGTCAAATAAAAAGAACAATATCAGGTGAGTGATAAAAAAATTCTACCTTAATTAAAGTATATATACTCTGCTATCTGTATAAAGTAATCAAAAATAGTTACTGGTGTTAACATGGAGGGAAACTAATATTTTCGTTCTTCGCCCCACTAGCTGCACTTGTTCTTGACACCAGCTGCAATGAGCAACCGTGCCGTTATGAGCTGGTCAATAATGCAATTGAAATTTAATGACAAATAACAGAAGCTTTATTAAATTTGCAGCAAAATGACTAACGTCATCATATTTAATGTAAATCAATTAACATATCCTCCAATTTTGTTACAATCCAACTGGTCCAACATAAGTACTTCCCTTGTAAGCATAATTTAACATAACTTACAATTATAATTAATATTTAATTTTAGGAAGCTATATTTTGAGATTATTTTAATTATATTATTTTTAGTCTGGACATCTTACCTCAATATTAATGTTGATTTGTTCTTGGACATGTTTCAAAACAATTCTGTTTTATCGTCAGCTTTCCCAGACTGGGAAACATGTCCAAGAACAAATCAACATTAATATTGAGGTAAGATGTCCAGACTAAAAATAATATAATTACAATTGTAATGTTAAGGTAGTATTGTCATCAATTAATTATTTCAACACTGATGCAATTAGTTTACTTACCTCGTTAGTTTTCATTCTTCTGTATTTTTGTACTTCTTCCTCTGATATAGTTCCTAAATTCTTGATTTTTTCTTCATGATCTTTAATACTTTCCAGTAATGCATTTCGTTGTGATGTAGCAACTTTTAATTCATTTTCAGATGTTTCAAAATTTCGTTCAGCTTCTGCTTTCTTCCTCTCATAAAGTTTTTGCAAGGATTTAGACTGTCAAAATTAGTGTAATATAAGTAAATTAAAAATTACATTAAAAATTAAGTTCAATATAGTATAACATGTTGAGTGAATGATATAAAAATAATAAATAATGTTTAGTCCACTGCTGCGGTTTCGAGGTAGTGTGCTGCCTTGTCATACAGCAGACCCGAGTTCGATCCTCGGTTGGGCAAGTTTCTAGGGTGAGGTTTTTTTCCACACCTATAAGACAAATGTCAGGACACTTTAGGGCATAAATGGTCCCCGAACACCATTTGGTCATCATTATCACATTTGCCTCATTACATTAAGTTTAGATTAAGGCCTCTCCTGGCACATTATTACCATCATCATCATCATCATCTTTCATATCAATGGTGCAGCATAACACCACCTTCCAGCCACCCCAACCTCAGAATGGGTTACAAGTAAGCCATGCCAGGGAGAGAATTCATGAAATGTCATAATGATAACTTGATGGCATTGATTAAAATAATAATAAAAAAATGATTTCATAGTTAAATATGGGAAATAACATTATGATGTTCTTAATTTGTAAATTAATGAGTCATATTTTTACATCTTACCTCATATTTTATGTTTCTTTAAACACAGGAACTAGTTTTCAAGAGAAGGATCTCTCTCATTTTCAACCGACATTATGACTACCGGATTTTCATTGGAATCGTTGGAATCTCCATCTGGTGTTGATTTGATGAACTTTGAGATGAGGTCACGTTCATCAGGAATCTCGAATATTCATGGATCTAAATTTGTTCTTCTGAATATATATCTTAGTCATAATGTCGGTTGAAAATGAGAGAGATCCTTCTCTTGAAAACTAGTTCCCGTGTTTAAAGAAACATCAAATATGAGGTAAAATGTAAAAATATGACTCATTATTTACGAATAAAAAATGATGTTTATAAATGCCCTAATAAGCTCTATGTAACATGATTTGTCAATAAAATACAGATGCTGTCTCATATGTAGTCTTTTTTTTTAAGCAAATTTTATTTGGATTTTCTTTCTGACAAGAAATTAAACTACTCTTCAAAATAGAGACCATCACATTCTATGGTCTTGAGTCATCTTTCAGTGAGGTTTATTATTTCACAACACTACTAGTCTCTGGTCTCTGATGTGAAGAATTCATTGAGACCCACTTCCACAGCTTTGATGTTTTCAAAATTTAACACAAGAAATGGGCCATGAATAGCAAAATATGGTAATCTGAAGGTGTAAAATCAGGGCTATATGCTGGGTGTGGTAACAGTTACCAAATCCTGAATTTTTTAACTCATTCCATTTTAGAATAAAGATATGCTTTGACTGAAGGCGCATTTGAAAGAAACTCCCAGTGAATCACTTCCTCATGCCTGTATAAATGAGGCTAAAGCAAAAGACCAGTCACTCTTGTGTTGGATGGTGAGAAATTAAGTGTAAGATAAATTGTGGTTAAACTTTCAAAATTCCTCCAGACACGCAACGCTACATTAATCCTTCAATGCCTGCCTCTGTGCATTGTATGCTCCTATGAGTTATCATATACTACAGTCCTCTGCCCATGGTACCAATAGGTACTGACCCGAATGGCAAGTTCTTTAAACTGCTTTTGTGGCCAGAGTTTTTAAGATACCCCAATTTTACTAAAATGTCAATATAGACAGAGAACATAGTTGCCAGAATATATAGGTCTGTATCTGTGAATTATCACTGGTATGCATATTTCTGGGGTTTCCTGCTAAATATGTTTAATTTGATGTTTTTATTATTAATTTAACACTTCTCACTGAAGGATAAATTATATTTGAAGAGAAAAATTATATACTCAGACTGGGGTTTGAACCCAGGAACTTTGGCTTTCTAGGCCAATGCTCTACCACTGAGGCTACTTGAGAAACTCCAATCTAAATGCAAATTTTTCTCTTGTACATTGTTAATTCCCTATCGCCAAATGCTACAAGCATTTACTCGATCACACAAATGACGGTGTCTTGTTTAAAAAGATTTGGAATTAACAGTGTATAAGAGAAAAATTTGCATTTAGATTGGAGTTTCTCAGGTAGCCCAGAGGTAGAGAATTGGCCTAGAAAGTCAAAGGTCCTGGGTTCAAACCCCAGTTTGAACATATAATTTTTCTCTTTAAATATAATTTATCCTCATTGAGAAATGTTAAATTAATAATAAATGTTAAAAATTAATAATAAAAACATCAAAAGAAGCCTAAAACCTTATTGACAAATATAGTAAGTCATGACATATACCATGACAGCAACAAATGGGTGAGCTGCTCTGTTTAACTCAACCAATTACAAATTATTTACTAAAAATCATAATTATGGAAAAATCACACAAATTAACAACTAATTATCAGTTACTATGAAAATCTACAAAAGCATGATCTCCTGAAGATGTCACCCACAGAAGGTAATGAAACGTCGAGAAGATAACACTATAAGACACGGCCAAGAATCCCAAAAAGGTATTTTACAATAAATACCTTAGTTGTTTCTTTAAAAATACAATAGGAAGGTATTAAGAGGTTTGTCTAATAATTAAAATATTTTGTCTAAGAAACCTTGAAACATATGTTCAACAAAAACAACTATAAGAGATAAGAATGAACAGACAAAATGTTTTAATTACTTTAGTTATTAACTAGATGTCTTATTGAGGTGATGAGCTACCCACATGTCACTCATTGACATTTGTGGGTAAATAAGCATAACTAAATTATGGTAAAATTAAATGATTCTTACCTCTCCTCATATAAATCTTCTTAGCAGATCGCGATGTCGAGATCATAACAGTCTCATCTTCAGTACTTTTTTGGCGACTGATGTTATGTCAGTAGGAAGAAACTCTTCTTCTTCACCTCATAGTGATTAATTCCTATAGAAGTTAAATATAAATAATTAAATTAGCTTGGTTACAAAATTCCTGCTAGGAAGCAACCATGTCTGTGGGACGTATGGGGTATATACATACATAAATACGGGATTTATTTTACAAAAAAAAAAAAGGGTATAGCAATACCTGATTTCAATGATATCTTAAGCACAAAAAGATTTGAACTAATTTGTCATTTTGTCCATTTTTGACAAGTTTCTTTCTTTTTTTTTGTGGTATGTGATTATTCTTGTCACAATAATAAGTTATCATGATATTTTAGAACTTGTAGTTGAATCAAGAAGTTTAGCTTGCAAGTTGGTTGTACTCGTATCAAAGCAAACAGATGCATTTTCATTCACCCACAAACATTTATAAATAACTTTAGAACCGAGTTCTGTCTTTGTGTGTAACCTTCAGACATGCAGGCAGCTGCTTATGAAAAGATAAATGTCCGCAGAATACATTCCAAACCAAGAACAGGGCTGTCCAAACTATAGAGTCTATATAACTCACATCCAAAAAATTATTTTAAAGAAAAATTCCAATAACAATTTCTTCTTCTTCTCTTCATCCAACCAAGACTTAGGGTCGCATGTTTGGACGCATTAGACAGTAAAATGCCTTCTCTGCTGAGCAAGTTGTATGCTAATACGATTTTGCTTACTCAGAAATCTGTTCATGCGATAATAATTGGTTAAAATTTGTAAGCTACCTGCGGAGGTAGCTTAAATGAGCAACTCAAATTAAAATCCCGAAGGGAACCGATGGTAATCGATGTACTTTGCTGCTTTATCCAACATTTATCCAAGATGTCGGACCTTGAAGACTTCGATCATGTTTACGGTATACACGGAGAAGAGGAATTTGATAGAGTCTACCAAAGAATTCAACTGGAAGAACAGGAGAATCGGCGTAATATTGCATGTCGCAGACGTGTTTGTATACGGTATTATTTGCGGGATGCAAGCATAAATGCATTCCTCTATAGCAGACGAAAATAACGGAAGTGGTTTTATCGCTGAGAATTCTGGGTAATTCGTTGCCAATATTACGAAAACGTCGACTCTCGTGCATGACCGATAAGTCGGCCGTTAATTCGTTCTCAGCAATTGCTCACGGTGAATCAGCTCACTAGTGATTGATTGGAAGTAATTTGAGTAGAGAGTAATGTTCTAACATACGACCCTTAGGGCCGCATGAAAATACATTAGTCTCTACTCAAATTACTTCCAATCACTGGTGAGCTGACTCACCGTGAGCAAGTGCAAAGATCGAATTAGCTATCCACTAACTGGCCATGCATGAAAGTCGTCGTTTTTGTAATATTGGCAAGAAATTACCCAGAATTCTCAGCGATAAAACCACTTCCATTATTTTCGTCTGCTATAGAGGAACGCATTTACGCTTGCGTCCTGCAAATAATACCGTATACAACGACGTCTGCATCGCGTAATATTACGCCGATTCTCCTGTTCTTCCAGTTGAATTCTTTGGTAGACTCTATCAAATTCCTCTTCTCCGCATATACCGAAAACATGATCGAAGTCTTCAAGGTCCGACATCTTGGATAAAGCAGCAAGGTACACGGCAAGGTTTCAAACTACGTCAGTTACCATTGGTTCCCTTCGGGATTCTCACAATTTGTTTCTCTCTTAAGTTAGCCTTCCTCATCAGGTAGCTTACGAATTTCAACAGTTATTATCGCCTGAACAGATTTCTGAGTAAGCAAAATCATATTAGGATACAACTTTCTCAGCAGAGAATGCCTTTTACGATCTAATGCATTCATAGATTCGACCTATGGGCATGTTACGATCTCACTGATGAATTTTGTATCCAATGTTTCCTTGGACGGCTTCGTTATTGCCCAACAAGGAATAATAATTTCTTCACAAGTATACATACCAATTATGCATATTCCTTTTCTCCGTGGTTTTGTGCACAATTTAATCATGATTTCATCAAAATTCTTCAATATCTAGCTGAGATGTGAGAATTTGAAAATAATCTGGTAAAAGGAGTTTTAAATGTTTAAATCTCCTCCGTCTGTGGCAGTGGGAATTTCAAAGCCTGCATCGCTAATTGGTTAAAAACCGAAACAACCTAGTAACTTTAACAGAAAGCAATAAATCTTTACTACACACTTATAAGACTTATTTTGACTAATGTTGGTGAATCTTGAGTTCTCAAGGGACTAACGTAAACTTCTGAAATTTAATGTGATATATTAAAACCTTGCATTCATTATTTATTTCAATCTTCAACAATCCTTCAAATTAGTGTTAACAAGGTGTAATAAGAATATTTTATTAATATTTTGAGGAAACGTGTATAAAATTAATCAACCAACGTACACTTCTAAAAGAGAAAATATGAAATTCAAGAAATCCACCTACCATCCATTGAAGCATCACAAATTTAAAATGAATGGCAATGAGAAATGGATATAGCCTCAATAGGATAATTAAAATCAACAAAAATTACAAAATTAAAGAAGAAAACAAATCAGGAATTTATCAAGTTTAATGCAGAGATCGTGATAAAATTTACATACGGAAAACTAAAAGAAATTTGGAAACTAGAGTGAAGGAATACCTTAGGAATGTCAAAAATAGGGAATTGGAAAAATTAGCACTAGCCACTCATGTATGGTTGGAAAAACATTAAATTGAAAGAAAGGCTAGTTTAATAAAACAAATATAAAAACATAAAGAGCTCACTGTTTGGGAAAAAGTCCACATTCAAAAACTAAGAAAGAAAAATTAACTATGAAAGAAAAAAAAAACAGATGGAGTAAGAAGCAGTGCTCCTGGACGATAGAATATCAGTCTTCAAATTACTGAAGATGTAACTGTTTAGGTTAAGAAATTTGTCTAAAAAGAAGATAGGATATGAGATGAGGTATAAAGAATTTTATATTGTTAAGTATTTATTTCCATGTGACTGAGTGTTACTATAAACAATCTTTCCGATTACAAACTTAAATAACTATCGTTAGGAGACACTTAGAAACATGATATTGGTATCAATGAAAAGAGAAACTCAAATATTTTATTCATCATCGAGATGTATGAAATGAATAATAAAAACATAAAATATTTTTGCTATTTATTCAGTTAAATTACATGTGTACTCTTAAATCAACAAAAATTGGAAAACATGAAATTGGTATCAACAGAAACTCCAACAATTTTTTCACTGGAAAACATGAAACAAAAAGAGAAACATTTGGTTCACATGTGCTCAATGTGAGCTCCTCATATCACACAACACACATCAAGTCTATAGTCAATTTCCTGCCATACACGTTGTAGCATCCACCAGTGCAATGGTCTCTGTGATGCAGACACGCAGATCCTCAATGGTAGGTGATAAAGGTGGCTGATACACTTGTTGTTTTATAAAACCCCATAGAAAAAAATCACAAGAAGTGAGGTAGGGGGAACATGGAGGCAAACATTCAAAATCTTCACGGCCAGCATGTCCAATCCATCTCAATGGAAGTCATGTATTCAGTTCATTTCTGACATCTAAGCGGTAAAGGGGCGGTGCCCCATCCTTCTGATAAATGAGACCTTTGATGCCCTGTTCCAGTTCAGTTGTGGAAGAAGCCATAACCTTTTCATGGCTTATAGCACAAAACACGTTCATTTTGGGGGAGTCACGTACATGTTTCACATAACTGTTAGGATTTTCCAAGGCCCATATCCTGACATTGTGTTTGTGCACTTTTCCTGACAGATGGAAAGTGACTTTGTCACTAAATACCAATGATTATATGAAACCTTCAGTTTCCATTCTGAGTTGCATCTCCGCTTGACTTTGTCATCTGGTTTCAGAGCCTGCAACAATTGCAGACAGTATGGATGGAACTTCAAACATATCCATAAAAGAGCTTCCACACAGTTTGTTGGGTGATGTTTAATTCTCTACTGGCTTTAGGTGGATTTCTGTGGATTTCCTGTGAAACTCTCTCTCTCTCTCATACACTCCACATTTGCCTCACTTACTGATGGATGACCAGTTGACTTCAGTTTACAGATGCATCCCCTTGAAGTCAGCATACCAATTATGGATACTGGGCCCATTGGATGGATCAACACCAAATTTTCTTCTAAAATTGCATTGTACAGTGACAACAGACTGGGTTATGTGAAAATCTAGCACACAAATGCCCTCCTGTCTTAATTTATAACCATTTTTCTGTTTTATCAACTCCTAGCAACAAAATTAATAAATATGCGACAGGTTCACTGATATAACAAAAAATATTTGAGTTTCTCTTTCCATTGGTACGAATATCATGTTTTTAAATGTTTTGTAACGATAGTCATTCAAGTTTGTAATCAGAAAGATAATTTATAGTAATACTGTATATTGTATGAACATAGATCCAAATTTATTTATTTCCATTTAAGAAGTTTTTTCTGCAATAATCTGTTCATACAGTATGCCAACATAGCGCATGTTTTCCAAAATTAATTTTAACACAGTTGAATTGCTCTTTAATCTTGTTATTTTTTAAGCAATTTTTGTTGCCTGAATGGCTGCTGCATTTTTCTCATCCTGCACCCATATCAGAACAATAAATACAGAACTTTTAAAAGTCCTATAAAATGCTCAAAATGTTTGCCATTGGCATGGATACATACATCAAACTGTTTTTTTATGATTATATTTAGGTAGTTTAATCAAAATTCTAATTTGTGATGTTAGAGATATAAAATAATTATCCAAGATTATGAGGTTTATATCAATTTATTTAAAAAATTTTTTTTAGTAATGGACTCCTGATTTTGGTGATTTATCAAAGAAAATTTCAGATTCTCCTGCAAATTCCACAATAAGAACAAATCACAGTATTATACCTTATGTTACTGAATGAATTTCAAATCAATCTATTAATAATTAATAGATTAACTTGAAATTCATTATTGAATTGATAAAATCTCTATAAAGACAAGAGTTCATAAACTTTAAAGTACAGTATGTCTGAACCTCTGTTCATATTTTTTTTTCATCCTGCAAATGTAAATATAATATTAACTAATATTAAAAATTTATAGAAAGTAATAATAACACTACATATTAATAGTATTAATAATTACATATTAACAAAGTTAATTAATTAATTAAATTAATAAAATTAAATTACAAGGCAAAATTAATTAACAAATAGAAAAAACTTAAGAAACCACAGTTTGGGAAAAGACTTCTATTTAAAAAAAGAGCCAATTAATGAATTTTGAAATTCCCGGGGAAGTGATTTGATTTGGAGGTTCTTCAGTCTACCAATATATGGAGGAGGAAACATTTAATCATCAACAACAGAATAACAGTCAAATAAAAACTGACATGGAGTATTAATTTCTCTGAAACCCGTCCAAAAAGAAGACAAAATATGAGGTGAGACGTAAATTTATTAGTTTGTAAAAATCTAACAATTTTGCATTAAAAAAAATTACCGCTTTCTTTAATGTTTATAGTTCAAGAACAATTTTTATTATCCCTTTTAATATATCAATAGTGAATATGCAAGTCTTCTTCTTGTATCTTGTAAGCCCATATTTCCCTTAACAGAGATTTAGGCGCTCTCCCCTACAGGGAAGAATTTGAACCATACTAATTTAGTTACACTTGTTTTAGTATAGATGTCATTTTTGAGTGGTACGTGGTCAGCGTTCCACCTCACACTGACATCTAGGAAACCAAAGTAGTACTAGGACGGGAAAATTCGGTAAATTTTGCTTAGAGGCCTTTTCATTCAGGCTTAAGGATTTTTTACGAGCCTGAAAATCTTCAGACTCGCGACCCACAGCTTAAAGTCCCTCCCGGAGGATTTGCTCCTTGGATTTTTCCATCCTAAAAAAATCCATCGACCCCAGCCAGGTTTGAACCCGCAACCCTCGAGACCAGAGGCAAGGAGCATAACCACTAGTCCACCGCGGCCGATGAATATTAAGTAGTAAAGTAAATTAAACACCTAAATAAGTTGTGAGGAATGCTTCCCCTGCAGTCCATTCTTACCTCTTCAGTAGCTTCAGTTATTCTTGTGATATTAAATTCTATTTGTTCTAAGACAGTGTGCAATTCACTTTCAACCACTTCAAATCTTTTAGATAGTGTTTCCAACATCTGGCTCGTCCTTTTGCCATTCAGTTTTTCAAGTTCCTAGAAAAACACCATAACATGTAGCATCTGTGTGTCTGCATAACCTAATCCAGAACATTTAACAGGAAGTTATGTGGCACTCACTCAACTAACCTAGATAATATATTTTGAGACAAAAAAGTCATATTCAGTCAATAACATCCAATATTCCTTCACAACAGAAAATATTTGATATTTAATATATAATTTAAATCTCTGGCACTAAGCATTAAGTAAAAATATTATCACACTATCAGCATACTACAGACTATAAGGAAATGAAACAAATGAGATTATATATATATATATATATATATATACTAAAACTTGTTTAATCCAGAACATGAATAATGCAGAAATCTGTCCAATGTGAACAAATTTATTGGTCCCGGTGAAATAATAGTAAGATTATGTGTATTTTTTATAAAGAGGAATCTGTCCAATGCAGAAACAGAAGGATATATCTACATAATTCATGAAAAAAATGTTTATAAGGCAGAAAGACAGAGAGAAATAAATTAGTTTCCACTTCACTGAATCCCCATCAGGCAAAATAACAATAAGGAATGATTTCTGCCGCCGGGTAAAGTAGATTTTCTACCTGTATCTGAAATTTTCTTTCGGCCTCACTGCACAACCGTTATGCAAAATACAGGTTCGTTTAACAAATATTTGGCGTCTGACATCTGTCTTACAAATAACCAGTGCATTGTAAAATCTTAAATTAGTTTAAGATCTGAGACTGATTGTGTATGTATCTTTCACAGGTAGTGTTCTGAATTTTCAGAATAAAGATGGCTAAATTGTATGTAACATTGTTACAAAACAAAAAAGTGAAAGTGATTGAAGATAAAGAAAAACGAACTCTCAGTACGCGAAATAATGACTAAATTTAAATGTGGAAAAACCCAAGTTTATGAGATTTTAAATCACAAAGAAAAATAATGAATGGATGCAAGGAAATTATCAAATGAAGAGGAAAGCAAAATAAATAATAAATAAAATAAATGAAGAAATCAAGGAAGTAGCGTGGGAGTGTTTTACAAAAGCACGATCAAAAGATCTCCAAATTTCCGGACTGATGTTCCAAAGTCAAGAACTAACTTGCTACATCCCTAGAGAATAATGATTTCAAGGCACCTTCAGGTTGGCTGTACATTTTTAAAAGACGACACAATGTAGTGTGGAATGAAATTTGCAGGAAATCAAAGGATGTGGATGAAAGTATAGTTAGTGAGTGGAAACCAAACTGCATGCTTTAATTTCAGGATACGGGCCTAAGAGACATTTTTAACGCTGACGAAACAAACTTTTTTTTTAGTGCATTACCATCGAAATCGCTCGTACATACTATGCTTTACTTTTCAACGGCAGTGGAACTACAATTAATCCAAGATACATAAAAAGACATACGGTACTCTATAATCTAAGATTGGTTAATTTTTCTTTGCTTTTTTTTATAATGTGGAATTTTGTCTAATGTGGAAAAAAATTGGTCCCATGTGATTCTGATTTGAACAAGTTTTACTGTATATATATAAAAAAATAAGTCATGATCTGTCCTGACTACAGATGAAGCAGTGGCTCCATTTCGAATTATCACAGGGACACAATTGTCTGACAATACACTAGTGCATCTTCAATGTGTGTTGTTTTATGCCATAAAGAAAATTGCACAATGATAATAAATCATTTGAAGAAATACCCAGCATTAAGCTCACTCCAACTGGACTCATCATCAAAATTATACTTTGAAAGCTAAAAAGGGAATGGAACAATCCAAGTTCCTGAGGAATATTATTATTATTCCCTCCATGGTATCTTTACCTTGTCGTGGTGGAGTGGCTTGCGTGCATAAATGATCCTGAGAGCTATGCCAGCGGTAGCATTGCTGCCGATAGGGTTACCCATGCCGGACTGGTCGAAGGTGATAAGCCAGACGAAAAAAGTACCTTGGTCGAAAGAGTGACGATCTTTCACCGAAAAAATACAACCGTCAAGAAATGCGGACATGGGTTCAACTGGGGTAAAATTTTCCGGAGGTCAAATAGTCCCCCATTCGTTTATCCGGGCGGGGACTACTTCAGGGAACCCATGCCAAAGGCTCAAACACAGGGAACATGTTCCTAGGAACATGGAATGTTAGGACATTATACAATAGCGGGGCACTAGAGATATTAACGCGGGAATTAGATAAATCACCCTTGGATATAGTCGCTTTACAGGAAGTTAGGTGGCCAGGAGTAGGTAGTCAGGAATCAGGAAGCTTTGCATTATACTACGGGGTGCAGAAAGACCTGCATTTGGAACGGGTTTTTTAGTCAGAAGGAGGATCCTATCCGCTATCCGAGATATTAAGTTTGTTAGTGATAGGATATCATACATAATTCTAAAGGGTAAACGACATGATTTTATAATTGTAAATGTACATGCCCCACAGAAGATAAAGATGACAAGATCAAGGATGAGTTCTATGAAGAATTAGAATGCTTATTTGATAGCCTTTCACGATATCATATGAAAATTGTCTTAGGAGATTTTAATGCAAAAGTGGGGCGGGAAGATATATTCAAACCAACAATAGGCAAATTCAGTCTTCATGAAGATAGTAACGACAACGGGGTTAGATTAGTCACATTTGCCACATCGAAGAATCTCATTGTTAAGAGCACAACATTTCAGCATAAGGATATTCATAAATACACCTGGACGTCCCCAGATGGAGAAACTCGGAACCAGATAGATCATGTATTAGTGGATAAACGCTGGCACAGTAGCATCATCGATGTTAGATCAGTTAGAGGGACAGACTGCAATTCGGATCATCATCTGGTCAGAGTGAAAATCAGACAACGGCTATCGCTTATGAGAGGAACAAACGCTAAAGATGATTCTGTAAAATTTGAATTAAAAAACTTGAAAAATGATGAAATGCGGCAAGAATACCAAATAAAAATTGCTAATAGATTTGAAGTACTGGAATCTTCAGATGACAATGTGGCAAACGAAGAAGAAACTGATATAAATAAAGAATGGGAGGCTATAAGAGATACTATTAAATTGTCAGCATCAGAAAGCATTGGTTGTTTAAAAAAGAGGCAAAACAAGAAATGGTTTGATGAGGAATGTGCCAACATTGTAAAGAAAAGAAAGCTAGCAAAAATGAAATGGTTACACGAGCCAAATGAGGTAAATTTAGAGCAATTGGGTAGTATTAGACGGGAAACCACCAAGTTACTAAAGAGTAAAAAGAGGGAATATTTGAGAGAGAAGATTAATGATCTTGAAATGAATGCAAAAAATAGGAACATTAGAGAATTATATAAGGGAATTAGTATAGAGAAGAAAGGGTTTCAGGCTAGAACAAACATAATTCGGAATGAAAATGGGGATATGATTGCAGATTCCAGGAGTATATTAAATAGATGGAAAAGTTACTTTAATCAGCTATTAAATGTACATACAGAACAGGACATTGAGGAGGATAATTTACAGACAGCAGAAATGCTAGTCGCAGAACCAAGTGCATTAGAGGTTGAAATGGCGATTGACAAATTGAAGATGTATAAAGCATCAGGTTCAGATGAGATCCCAGCAGAACTGATAAAATCAGGGGGAGAAAAATTGATGGACAAGATACGCTGGTTGCTTAGTATGATTTGGGAAAAAGAAGCTCTTCCAGATGAATGGAAGGAATCAATTATCATACCAATTTATAAGAAAGGAGATAAAACTGATTGCAACAACTACAGGGGCATCTCATTACTTTCAACTTCGTACAAAATTCTAACAAATATATTAGTAAGCAGACTTACTCCCTATATTGATGACATTCTAGGAGATCATCAATGTGCATTTAGAAGAAACAGGTCTACAACAGATCAGATTTTTAGTATAAGACAGATTTTAGAAAAGAAATGGGAATATAATGGTACTGTACATCAACTATATGTAGACTTCAAAAAAGCATATGATTCAATTAAGAGGGAGAAGTTATATAGTATCCTGCTGGAGTTCGGAATTCCTAAAAAGTTAGTTAGACTTATACGAATGTGTCTAAATGGCACAAAGAGTAGGGTGCGTGTAGGCAAACAGTTTTCGGACAATTTTGATATCCAGAATGGGTTGAAGCAAGGAGATGCACTATCTCCTCTACTATTTAATTTTGTACTAGAGCATGCCATTAAATCTTTAGAGAATGAGGAAGGCTTACAACTCAATGGTATTAATAAACTGTTAGTTTAAGCTGATGATGTAGTATTGTTGGCCGATAGTGAGGAGATACTAAAGGACAATACGCCACACACTATTGAGTAACACTAAGAACTTAGGACTGGAAGTAAATATCAGTAAAACTAAATATATAGTCACACGTAGAAATTCAGTATATAATGGAAATGGACAGCTAATGACAAATGAGGAAAATTTTGAGGAAGTGGCTGAATTCAAATACCTAGGAACAATAATCACAATTAGGAATGAGATGCACAAAGACATTAAACATAGGCTCAATTCTGGAAATGCATGCTATTATGCATTGCAGAGACTTTTGTTGTCCCAACTCCTTTCAAAAGACGTTAAGCTGAAAATATATAAAACTATTATTCTACCAGTTATATTATATGGGTGAGAAACATAGACTCTTACTTTAAGGGAGGAAAGGAGATTACGAGTATTTGAGAATAAAGTTCTTAGAACAATTTTTGGACCAGAGAGGGATGAACAGACAGGTGAATGGAGAAGGACTACATAACAATGAACTACATGGCCTTTATAGGAAGCCAGATATAATAAGAACAATTAAGTCTCGTAGACTGCGATGGGCAAGACATGTTGCATGTATGGGGAATGAAAGACTTGCATGGAAGCTTCTTGTAGGAAAGCCAGAGGGAAATCGCCCAGTTGGTAGACCAAGAAGGAGGTGGGAGAATAACATTAACTATGATTTGAGGGAAGTCGATTATACAGGGAATGATTGGAAAGCATTAGCTCAGGATAGGGATGTATGGAGTGCTTATGTCTGCATGGCCATGAACTTACGGGTTCGATAGTGCCAGTGAGTAAGTATTATTATTATTATAATATTACTATTATTATTATTTACTATCCTGCTACAATAATAATTAATAATAATAATAATAATGATGAAAATGTAATGACTTAGCTTTTCACAGCTGTCTGCCATATTTACAAATGTATGTTGCTTGCCAAAGTGTGTTCCCTGTGCAATCTGTCTCATCACAAATTATATCTGGCTCCTGATTAGTCAGTTGTGGCATCTTTCATTGATCCAATAGACATGTTTTCTGATCGTTTGGCAGATTTGAATTTTGTATTTTTTTAAGACTGTTTTGTTCTTACCGATGGACAATTAATGACTAAATAATTGTGAAAAACTCCTCCTCTTGCTCTTTCTCCATCCATTATAAGGAAATCATCTAAATTTACTCTGAAAAAATACTTCTTCCTCTACTCCATATAAAACTAGGACTAATGAAAAAATGTTGTGAAAGATTTAGATATGAGTGGAGAAGCCTTTCAATGCTTAAAGACTCTGTTATCTAGAATTGATTATGATAAATCAAAAGAAGGCATATTTGTTGCTACACAAATTTAAAAAAAAAACATTAGAACAACAGCATTTTTGAGAAAATTCTTAACTCTTAAGTAGTTAGCAGCATGGACAACTTTTGTATTCATCAAAAAGTTTTTAGGGAATCACAAAGACAGAAAATTATTGCCAATAAATAGAAATGTTACTAAGAAACTACAAAAAATGGCTTGCCATATGTCATAAGATCCATTTCTTGTATTTACATTGGATTTCTTTCTTAAGAAATTGAAGGCTGTAAGTGAGAATAGAAAAGAGAAATATTGTTACAACGAAGCAGCAGTACTAAGTAAGATGGGATCCACAGATGATGGGCAATTATTGCCGGTTTTAAAAAGGGAAGATTCCAGTTGCAATACAGCCATCAGCTCTCTTGCTCTCCAATATATTCCAGATATTGTAGATTTAAATGAAAGGGCTGGACACTGCTGAAGGTGATCCTGATCCATCTCTCCTTGTAGATTGCACAATAGAAATTCTGCATAAATGCTTTAACAGATAATCATGACTCATGGTCAATTTAAAAGATGCAACAGCACTTTTCTTTGGATACTCACAGATTTTAAATAATTGTGTATTGAGACACTCCCAACTTTTATTTCATGAAACTTCATTAAATAATTAGATAATATAATTTTAAAATTTGAAATGATTAATTTCTTAGCTGTTAGGAATGGAAAATCTGATGAATGTTTCTACATAATACTACATCCTTTCTTTATTCGATAATCATCAGTTACATTGTGCAGGAACCCAATGAAATGATATAGTATTTTCCAATAGTGTGTTATTTTATTATATTTAGGTATATTTTATTATTTTTAATTTTGTTGAGTTGTGTCTTGACTCACCTCATACTTCTTAACTCCCTTGCAGATCCGGATTTTATCATCGTATTTGTGACATTCTCAATGTTGTTCACATTCACAACTGACGTCCAATGGTCTCATCTCCTGTCCTGAACGTGAACAGCATTGGGAATGTCACAAATACAGTGACGAAATCCGGATCTGCGAGGGAGTTAAAATTAAATTAAATTAAAATAAACCTCATAGTGTTATTTTCTACCTACATAACTTAATATTTTATTATATTTAGTAACATACTGTCTGTGACAAAAATAATAATTTCTCTTGAATTACTACTGCTTGTTGGAAGTAAGAAATTGTAAGTAGGTCTTGCAGTGTTAAACAGATTGTTTCAACTTCTCCATTAAAATTTGTTGTCTTAAATACTAAGGTTTTATAAAATGAGAAGAGATGATGTGTAGTAACAGCACCTGGTCCTTTTTGGCGGGAGAGAAGGGATTGAACAACATAAATATAAAGCCATTTATTGGTGTCTACCCATTCTTTGCCTATATGACAACCTTAACTCTAGTAGAAAGACTTTCCTTTTTCATGCTTTGGTCGTCATTAGTTTGATCCTTCCGGGAAATTCTCGTATAAGACTTCAAAGCATAATAATAGTCCCTTCGATTGGTTGCCGGCCAAAGGAAGGCAAGACCAGTGATGGGGCTGCCATCTTATAGCCTCTGGTCAGGCTTTTCTGGAGAAGAAAAGAAAATAAAGGAAAGAAGAAATGGAAGAAAGGAAAGACTCCCTAGCCCTCGGATGCCCTAATAGCGTCGGGGTCGAAAAAAACAAGAGTTAACCAAGAGAGGTTAGATAGTAAACTAATCAATTTAAATATCTTGGATATTACCTCTCTATCTGGGATGAAAAGGATATCCCTGAAAAAGTTACTAGTTATAATAAAAGTTTAGGAATTATTAATCAAGTTATGAAACCATCCCTTGTACAAAAAAAATGCCAGATTACATTTATATAACACTTTGGCTAGACCAGTGTTGACCTATGGTAGTGAAGCATGGACACTAAAAAAACAACATGAAAGCAGAATAACGGCTTGTGAAATGAGATTCATGCGCAGAACAGCAGGTTACACCAGATGGGATCGGAAAAGGAACACCGATATCTTAAAAGAATTGAAGACTACGCCAATTTTGGAATATATTAAACAGTACCAACTAAATTGGAAACACCATCTTGAAAGAATGAGTTCAAATCGGATCCCCAAAGCTGTTTATAATTATATACCAAGAGGACGAAGATCACTGGGCCGTCCTATGAAACGCTGGAGGGAAAATTTTCTATAGGATCATAACAGGCCTTGGCCTAATACTTGGAAGGAAGAAGAAGAAGAAAGACTTTCCAGTAAGTGTCGGAACATTTGTGGAGGAATTGTAGACCATTCTTCTTGCAGAGCTATAAACAGAATAGATAATTAGCTGGGATTGTAGGAGTCTGGAGAAAAGACTACGTATTAATTAATCACACATGTATTCAACTGGATTGAGACCAGGAGTCTGGACTGACCAGTCCATTTCTTGAATGTTATTGTCTTCAAGCCACTTCCCTATACACATGGTATAAATATTACCATGCTGGTACAAACAGTGGTCATCTTGGTCCCCTATAGTAGGCAGTTCAAAACCATCCAGAAACCTTTGGTGTTTAGGTTGCCATTCAGTTTTACACAGGGACAAAGTCTGTGCATGAGAAACAGTCTTGCACTGCAATACCATCTCCTCTAAACCAATGTTAACACAATACAGGTTTATGCTTATCATTCCCTTGGTATTTGCCACAGTCAAGTCCTTCCATCGGATTGTCAAAACATATAGCATGACTCATTACTAAAAATCACATATTTCCAATTATTCAGTGTCCAGTGATAGTGCTCTTTACACCATTACAGGTGATGCTTAGTATTCAGAGGAAATGCTTGGCTTGTGTGGAGCTACCCAACTACTTCAATTAATGACAAACAGTCATGGTGCTAACATTATTGCTAGTAACATGTTTGAATTTTCGTTGGTTGATTGCTAATGCTCAAGCATATTGGAGTTCTTGCATTTGTCTTCTTACTTTCAAGTAGCATAATGAGAGATGCTGTAGCTGTTAACTTTTGGCACTTCTAGAGATGAATCATACACACTGCACAGTGATTTCTTCTCTACAAAGTATACAAAAAGTGCGTCATGCAGGAACTGTATAAACTAAATAAATTCCTCAACAAGTCAAATTTATGGTACTATTTTACTGGTTTATGGAATGTATATTTCTTTTATAAAAATGGAGAAACACAATTTCTGAGCTGATTTAAAAGTGCTGGGCTGTAGTTAAAAAAATCATGCATAATCATAAGTTGTTATTACCTCCTTATCCTATTGTATAAATAGACACCAATTTAAATAATATCTACCAATTCATTATTTTATTCTTCTTCTTCTTCTTCCTTCCAAGTATTAGGCCAAGGCCTGTTACGATCCTATAGAAAATTTTCCCTCCAGCATTTCATAGGACGGCCCAGTGATCTTCGTCCTCTTGGTATATAATTATAAACAGCTTTGGGGATTCGATTTGAACTCATTCTTTCAAGATGGTGTTTCCAATTTAGTTGGTACTGTTTAATATATTCCAAAATTGGCGTAGTCTTCAATTCTTTTAAGATATTGGTGTTCCTATTCCGATCCCATCTGGTGTAACCCGCTGTTCTGCGCATGAATCTCATTTCACAAGCCGTTATTCTGCTTTCATGTTGTTTTTTTAGTGTCCATGTTTCACTACCATAGGTCAACACTGGTCTAGCCAAAGTGTTATATAAACGTAATCTGGTGTTTTTTTGCACAAGGGATGGTTTCATAACTTGATTAATAATTCCTAAACTTTTATTGTAACTAGTAACTTTTTCAGGGATATCCTCTTCATCCCAGATAGAGAGATAATATCCAAGATATTTAAATTGATTAGATCTCTCTAAAATTTTATTCTGGAGACAGATTTTACTTTGTATGGGGTCCTTCCCATGAAATGCCATAATTTTAGTTTTGTTAATTGATATTTCCATATTAAATTTGGCACCTATTTTTTGTAAATTATAAATTGATCGTTGCAAATCATTTTCGGAAAGTGCCAGAAGAGCTAAATCGTCTGCAAAAAGAATAGCATCGAGTTTGAGGTTCCAATTGATGGGTATATATCCTCGTTGTGTTTTCCTCCATTCATTTATTAATTTATTCATGTATATAATGAAAAGCACCGGTGAAAGTCCACATCCCTGTCTTATGCCAGTGTTGATCTTTTCCCAAGAAGATAATTTGCCATCTTGTTTAACAGAGATTTCATTATCTTTATAGATGTTGAAGATATTAGTAATATATTGTTGTGGAACGTTATCATCAGCTAAAATTTGTAGTAATATATTTCTGTCTACTTTGTCAAAAGCCTTTATGAAGTTAATGAAGGCGATATGAGTTTCTATATTGAATTCCTTGTGCTTCTAATAGTAGTTTTAGAGTAAAGAATCCATCTGTACAAGATCTACCCTTTCTGAATCCATTCTGCTCTTCTCCAATTATATTTTCATAAATTTTCCTCAATTTATTCTTAACTATATTAGTATAAATTTTATATCCAGAGTTCAACAAGCTAATTCCACGATAGTTATCATTGATTTGGCGACTTCCTTTTTTGAAGATTGGTAGTACAATGGATTTGTTCCAGCTTTGTGTGGTTCTTGTCCTTCCCATATCATATTAAGGAGAATAAGAAATCTGTCTAAAAAATTTTTAGTTGAAAACATTATTTTATTAAAAATATTAAATAAATTAAACTAATGTATCTTATAGGATATATTGCAATTTAAGGTAATTAAATTGTATGGTAAACATTACAACGAACCAAACATGGCTGTTGTAGAGTCAATTTTACATTTCAGATTTCAGATAAACCCCTACTTCTAATGGTACTTCTTTCTAATGGCTTGATTTTGCTGATTTTTAGAGAATACCTTCCTCAGTTTTTTTTAATAACATATACTGAGTTTCATTATAAAACATTGAAAATTGCAACCGGTAGAGCGATATTTAAATTTTTGTTTCAGATTAAATTTTCTGATTTTGCTGGTTAAAGAAACTCGACTTTATTTAATTAACAGAGAGTTAGAATTTTCACTACTCACTTTATATTTGTAGATTTCTTGAAGACCGGTTTCGATATGTTACATAGCATTGATTCTTCTAACTGTTGAATTGGCAGTTGATAAAATGAAAATACTCTTCATACACATAAAGAAATTAGTAAGAAATTCAAGAAATTTACATACCATCCTCTGGCATATAATAAGTTTCAACAAATTTAACATTAAATTAAATCCGAATAGATTAATTAAAACCAACAAAAATGAAAAGATTGATGAAGACAACAAATCAGGGATTTATCGAATTGATGGTAAAGATTGTGTAAAAATATACATAGGAAAAACAAAAAGGAACTTGAATACAAGATTGAAAGAACACTTTAGAAATGTTAAAAAATGGGGAAAAGAAATAGAACTCTAAAAATCTGGGATGATCAAATAAAACAATTGATTGAAGAAAAAAATGCAGCTTATAAAAAATATTTGAACACAAAGAAAGTAGAAAATGAAATAGAATTCAAACGCTGTAGAGCTATTGTTAAGAGGGAAATAAGAAAGAGACATAGGAAAACATGGTTAAATTTTGTTACACATTTAGAATCAGATTTGCATAAGCTCCAACCTAATGCCTTCAAAATATTAAAACATTTGAATAAAGATATTAAAGAATCTACCAAAATTAATTGCGGAGTAACAAAAGAAGATTTTTTCAATTATTATAAAAGTCTTTGGACTGACAATAGCTATGAAGATACAATTTTCCGAATAATAATGAGACAGATTCCATAATATCATTGGAAGAATTGAACAATAGTTTAAAGAAATTAAAAATGGGAAGGCAACTGGCACAGATGGCTTGAATTCTGAATTGTACAAATATGCAGGCAAACAGTTCCATGAAAGACTGTTGTCCTTCTTTAATAATGTATTCAAAAATGCAGATATACCACAAGAATGGAAGACAAGCATTGTTATACCCCTGTTCAAGAAAGGAGACAAGAGAAAAATGGACAACTATAGGGGAATCAGTTTGTTAAACACATGCTACAAAATTTATGCAGACATTTTAAATGGAAAATTGAAAAGTTTCAGTGAAATATTCCTTATGGAATGTCAAAATGGATTTAGGAAGGACGATCTTGTATTGATTCGCATTTTCTGTTAAACTATTGCTTGAAAAAAGAAGAGAATTCAACTTAGAAACACATTTTGCTTTCATAGATTTTGAAAAAGCATTCGACACAGTCAAGAGATCAAAACTCTTAAATATATTGGAAGACAGAAATATACCAAATTTACTTCGGCAGAACATACAAAATATTTACAAAGACAACACCATAAAGATTAAATTAAATAACAGATTTTCTGAAGAAGGAATTATAAATCGTGGTGTGAGACAAGGCTGCCCCCTATTCCCAACACTCTTTGCAATTTATATCAATGAAGTAATATGTTGCTGGAACAAAACATATAAATTTGGAATAAGAATATCAGAAAATAGAAAATTAAACACCCTACTGTTTGCAGATGACCAAATAATAATAGCAAATTCCGAAGATAATCTACAGAAAGGTCTGTATGAACTTAACAAAATTACAGAAGAATATGGATTAAAGATATCTACAG
The DNA here is from genome assembly GCA_030220185.1 of Diploptera punctata. Lineage (NCBI taxonomy): Eukaryota > Metazoa > Arthropoda > Insecta > Blattodea > Blaberidae > Diploptera > Diploptera punctata. The sequence continues at coordinate 922,521 of JASPKZ010001962.1, read as the reverse complement.
AAAAAAACAAAAATTATGGCATTTCAAGGTGTAGATCCTGTCAGAAGTAAAATTGTACTGGACAATAAAATTTTGGAGCAGGTGAATAATTTTACATATCTAGGATGCAATATCTCATATGAAGAAGAAAAGGATGTAAATGCAAAAATATCTAAATTTTAAGAATTTTAGGGTTAATAAATTCTATCTTCAAGCCACAGTTAGTCCAAAAGCATTCAAGACTGAAAGTGTATAAAACACTGGCTCTTCCAACTCTTTTGTATGGTAGCGAAGTATGGACGTTGAAACAGAAGGATATACAGAGACTTAGATCTGCTGAAATGAGATATCTTCGGAGGACTGCAGGATACACACTACTAGATCACAAAAAAAATGAAGACATCTTAGAAGAATTACACATGGAATCTTTAGAAAACAAAATTTCTGATTATAAGTCAAGATGGATACAACATGTTCATCGAATGGAAGATCACAGAATACCCAAACTAATGTTAAGATATCAACCTGCAGGAAGAAGAAGACCAGGACGTCCACTCAAAAGACTTCTGGATGGTGTTTCTCTTGAGGCCGAAACAGGTCAACAAATGGCCTAAATTCGTGAATGTACTATGATGATGATGAAAAAATGGGGAAATAGAAAAATCTGCAATAGCTGTACATGCATGGTCAGAAAAACACAGAATCGAAACAAAGGCCAAATTACTGAAACAAGTAAAATAAATCTAAGGAACTCACGATTTGGGAGAAAATTTACATCCACAAAAACAAAAATAAAATAATGAATTTTGAATTTCCCAGGGAAAGAAATTTGATTTGAAAGATCATCAGTCAGCCAACAGAGGGAGCAGAAATTAATCTACAGGATCACCAACAGTTAGAAAGAATTGATAAATGATATGTAACATATCGAAATCGGTCTTCAAGAAATACACAAATATGAGGTGAGTCGTGAATATTGTACCTCTCTATTAATTAAAATTAACAGCATAATGTCACTTCCTTTAAATACTAAATTGATTTTATTTTTTGTAATCCATTGGTATATGCCAAGTTTGTTTTCAATTAAACAAAAATTCAGCCACAGAGCATTAATGAATATGGAGATATATATATATATATATTTTGGTGTGATTATGGTCATTTTTGGCACCGATAAGAACTTCTGGATGAATGAGAATTGTATAAGTGGAAAGAAATGTTGACATTCTTATCGCTTGCTCAAATGGCATAATTGTTATCACAGTGATGTACAGAGGCAGAGATCCAGGGTTCAAGCCCCAGTTTGAGTGTTATTTTTTCTATCTTAAATTAAATTTCATTCTGTACTGATCAACTATTGTCTGATATTTTTATATATTGATTGCTAAATGAAAGAAAAGCTCATAATTTATAATTTTCTGTTCTGAACAACTTTGCATGGAAATAAATTAATGTAAATTCTAAACACATGTTTAGTGCTGTTGGAATATATATTATTTACAATACTAAGTATATATATATATATATATATATATATATATATATGTAATTTTTTCACATGTAATATACAGGCTTGTATTCTAAGCATAAGGCTGGTAGAATGTAGATTACATCAAATAATTAATTTAATACATTCTCTTTACCTTTTGTAGTCATTGAATATATTACTTTGCTTATGGAGAGTGTTCATTACTTATGGAAATCTGATCTAACACAACTCCCTGTCACTCTCCCTTGCATTCTTCTTCTGTGCATGGGTATGCATTCCCTCCCACTCCCCTGAATACACTAAGTATGCCTATGTAGAAGCAACAAGACCAGGAAGATTGGAGAGCGAGATTCGAGCAGGAGTGAATGTAAAGTTGTCTGGCTCTACCTGTATTTGCTCTCAAAATCTAAAAATTCAGAGTTTCTAAATTCTGCAGGGTTGCCAAACTTACTCTTCTCAGAAATTTTAAGTAACTGTGGGAATACAATATTTTACCTCTTATGATTGTGACAATTTGGTCGTTAAAAAGGAATTAAAAATAATAAAATAAGTCACTTAAGAGGTATTTATTACATTGATATTTGTTCCTAGAAAATTTGGTCATTAAGGGAAGTGGCAATTTAATATGAGTGATCTTTAAGAGAGGTTCTATTATTATAATAATAATACTAATAATAATAATAATAATAATAATAATAATAATAATAATAATAATAATAATAATGAGACATTAATGTAATGGAATACTATACTATTAGACTCATTAAAGGAATATCATAGTTTCCTAAAATAACTAAACAAATGTGAGGTGTAACATCATCATTTAAAAAAAAATTCAACTTTAATCATTATCATTGTTTTCTGAATTTAATTTTTTAAATCCAATTACAATGACTATTTAACTCATAGACAGATAATTTTGCTTCTTCCTGCTGAATATCTTGCCTCTTCCTGTTGATAATTTTGCCTCTTCCTGTTGATAATTTTGCCTCTTCCTGTTCATAATGAGAGATATCTCTGCAAATTAATTTCTTTGACAAGGATATTAAATGAACAATGTACAATTGATATGGCACAGCAAGAAATGCCAAAAGAAAACAACTTAAAAAATTACCAAAAAAAAAAAAGGTTAGTTCTGATATTGCGATCACGGCAGGGCCTAATCGCAATGATAATAAAATATTATAAAAACCAATGAAACATATACAATATATACTTGTTTATTATACCAGAAGATAGGGAATAAATAATCACCTTTAATAGGCTGATTGGAGTCACACTCAGAGCTCATACAAGGGTTTTTTAAATAAAAAACGAGGGTAAAAAATTATAATAAAATAGAAAATCTTGGACCAAAAGTGATTTCATATCAATATGTTTTTCAAACTATGAGGACACACTTACGAAAGCTTATACGAGGGTCATACTGAAAGTCGTGAGCAACCCATTGTTAAAATTCAAATTTCAACAATATAACAAAAACAACTGCAGGATCGTAATCTACAGACTTTATACCACAACATTGCCGTTTGTGGTGTCATAGCTTCTATCATGTGACCACACACAGTGTTTCCAAAATGGCAGACATCAATGTTTCGTTTCGACAGCGTGCTGTCATTGAATTCCTTGTTAAAGAGGAACAATCTGCTGTTGATATTCACCAAAGACTTCAATGTGCTTACGGAGATGCCTGCATGGGTGCCAGCAGTGTTAGGAGATGGGTGAAACATTTTAAAGATGGGAACACGAGTATCAAAGATGAGCCTCGTAGTGATCACCCACGCTCTGCCTCCACGGATTGCAATAAGGAAAGAGTTGATGCGCTCATTAGAGACGACAGGCGTATCACAGTAAATGAAATCGCTACAAAACTTGCAGTAGGACACAGTGCAGTGCAAGAAATGATTAACAGCTTAGGTTACCATAAAGTTAGTGCCTGTTGGGTTCCACGTTTATTGAGTGAAGACCACAAACTTCAGAGAAGAACCATCACCCATAACCTTCTTCAGAGATTTCGAAATGAAGGTGATGATTTTTTGACGAGTATTGTGACAGGTGACGAAAGCTGGTTTTCATCGCTAAGAGCCTGAAACAAAATGCCAGAGTATGGAATGGCACCATTTGAATTTGCCATCAAAGAAAAAAGCGAAGACAGTGCAATCTGTTGGGAAAGTTATGGGCAGCGTCTTCTGGGATGCGCAAGGTGCATTCTGGTTGAATTTCTTGAACCTGGACAAACCATAAATGCTGCCCGCAATATCCAGACACTTGTGAAGCTCCGTCGTGCATTGCACGACAAACGCCCTGGAAGGAAGATCATTCTGCAACACGATAACGCGTGTCCTCACACTGCTCAAGCCACTGTGGAGAAGATCAGGACATTTGGGTGGGAAACTCTTCCACATCCTCCCTATAGTCCCGATTTGGCACCCTCCAACTACCATCTTTTCGGTTCTGTGAAGGAGCAGATGAGAGGCCAACGCTACGAGACGCTGGAGGATATTCGGAAAGCAGTGCGTCAGTGTCTTCGAGTAGCTGGAACGGACTTCTATCATAAGGGAATTTTCAAGCTTGTAGAACGCTGGACAAAATGTGTGCAAAGAAATGGAGACTATGTTGTAAAGTAGCACAAAGGTCTGTAGATTAACATGGTGTACTTGGTTCGTCTAAAATAAATATTATGATTGTTTAAAAAAATGTTGCTCATGACTTTCAGTATGACCCTCGTATAATCCAGTAAACAACTTTGCTTTTGACTAACACAAGTTTCAAACTATGGGGACACTCTTACGAAAGCTTATATAACCCAGTAAACATTTATGCCTTTTTGACTAACACATTATATAAGAGGAAAACATCTTATACAACTTGGGCCTGACAGAACTAGGAATATTACTAAAGATTGGGTAATAACAGAACTAGGAATATTACTAAAGATTGGGTAATGAAAATAGGGTTTCCACGAATTTTGAGAATAGAGAAAGGTAAAAATTATGATATATAAACTCTGAAATTTTGGGAAAAATTCAGAATGGAGTGGAGGACCGGAGCATTCGCTTCAGGTCCTCCTGGGGACGAGTGCAGCCTCTCCATGGGTGATGCATTATAATACTATTATCAATCTAAAGGATCATGTTTTTTTAAAATGGTCATTTTCTGAAGAAAAATAACTTAGAATAATTTGGATAATTATTAGGAATATGCTTTATCATGAGAAGACCAAAGGGTCAAAGAAAATGATTAATAACCTAAATTTGTTTTAATGGTTCTCTCTCTGAGTATTATTAAGTTTTAATCTATCCGGCGCAATTCAACTGCCTTTATTCACTTTTTATATGCTTAGTTTTAATATATATTTCTTTATGTTTTGTTTTATTTTAATAAATAAGGTTATATTATGGTTTACTGTGTTTCTATGTGATGTTTTACCACCAAAACCAAGGCCAACCGCTCTAGAATGTTATAAGTGAGATTAATCCCAGTCATAACGTAGCGTAAAAAGATCTCTATTTTCTTGTGATCTTAGGTCCGAGTGGTTGGCCTTGGTTTTGGTGGTAAAACATCACATAGAAACACAGTAAACCATAATATTACATTATTTATTAAAATAAAACAAAACATAAAGAAATATATATTAAAACTAAATATATAAAAAGTGAATAAAGGCAGTTAAAAATCATCATGTTGAATTGTGCCGAATAGATTAAAACTTAATAATACTCACAGAGAGAACCATTAAAACAAATTTAGCTTATTAATCATTTTCTTTGACCCTTTGGTCTTCTCATGATAAAGCATATTCCTAATAATTATCCAAATTATTCTAAGTTATTTTTCTTCATATTTTAGATTGATAATAGTATTATAATGCATCTTACCCATGGAGAGGCTGCACTAGTCCCCAGGAGGACCTGAAGCAAATGCTCCGGTCCTCCACTCCATTCTGAATTTTTCCCAAAATTTTAGAGTTTATATATCATAATTTTTACCTTTCTCTATTCTCAAAATTCGTGGAAACCCTATTTTCATTACCCAATCTTTAGTAATATTCCTAGTTCTGTCATTACCCAACCTTTAGTAATATTCCTAGTTCTGTCAGGCCCAAGTTGCATAAGATGTTTTCTACTTATATAATGTGTTAGTCAAAAAGGCATAAATGTTTACGGGGTTATATAAGCTTTCATAAGTGTGTCCCCATAGTTTGAAACTTGTGTTAGTCAAAAGCAAAGTTTTTTACTGGATTATATAAGCTTTCGTAAGTGTGTCCTCATAGTTTGAAAAACATATTGATATGAAATCACTTTTGGTCCAAGATTTTCTATTTTATTATAATTTATTACCCTCTTTTTTATTTAAAAAACCCTTGTATGAGCTCTGAGTGTGACTCCAATCAGCCTATTAAAGGTGATTATATATTCCCTATCTTCTGGTATAATAAACAAGTATATATTGTATATGTTTCATCAGTTTTTTATAATATTTTATTATCATTGCGGTTAGGCCCTGCCGTGATTGCAATATCTGATGCTCTAAAAAATGTATTAAATGCTTTATTGCTTACAGTAATTTCTTTCTCATACAATCATCTGTTATTGATTTTTCCCAAGCCCAAAGAGATTTAATGGTAAAGATATGCTATTTATAACTAGACAGTCGGCATAAATTGCCCAGTAGCAAGATCGGAATATATAACCTCACATTTGGTAAATATTACTTACTTACTTACTCACTGGCACTATCAAACCTGTAGGTTCATGGTCACATGGATATAAGCTCTCCATACATCCCTATCCTGAGCAAATACTTTCCAAACATTTTCTGTATAATCTACCTCCCTTAAATCATAGTTAATGCAATTCTCCCACCTCATTCTTGGTCTACCAACTGGGCGTTTTCCCTCTGGTTTTCCTACAAAAAGCTTCCATGCACATCTTTCATTCCCCATATGTGCCACATGTCCTGCCCATTGCAGTCTATGAGACTTAATTGTTCTTATTATATCTAGCTTCATATAAAGACCATGTAGTTCATTGTTATCTAGTCGTCTCCATTCACCTTGTCTGCTTTAATCTCTCTTTCGTCTAAAATTTTTCCTAAGTACTTTATTTTCAAATACTCATATAATCTCCTTTCCTCCCTTAAAGTAAGAGTCCATGTTTCACACCCATATAATATAACTGGTAGAATAATAGTTTTATATATTTTCAGTTTAACGTTTTTTGAAAGGAGTTGGGACATCAAGAGTCTCTGTAATGCATGACAGCATGCATTTTCCAGTGTTGAGCCTATGTTTAAATTCTTTGTGCATCTCATTCCTATTTGTGATTACTGTTCCTAGGTATTTGAATTCAGTCACTTCCTCAAAATTTCCCTCATTTGTCATTAGCTGTCCATTTCCATTATATAGTGTATTTTTATGTGTGACCATATATTTAGTTTTATTGATATTTATTTCCAACCCCAATTTCTTAGTGTTACTCAATTATGTGTGCATGTTGGCCTTTAGTATCTCCTCGCTATCACCCAATAGTACTACCCATCATCAGCATAAACTAACAGCTTATTAATATCATTGAGTTGTAGGCCTTCTTCATTCTCTAAAGATTTGATGGCATGCTCTAGTACAAAATTAAATAATAGAGGAGATAGTGCATCTCCTTGCTTCAACCCATTGTGGATTTCAAAAGTATATGAAAAATAAGAATTAAATGAATCATGAATTCTTCTTACCTCATACTTCTATGTTTTTCTAAACATAGCACTGCAGTATCAGCGACCATCGTCACCATCCTCAGCTGTTTTCACGACTGATACTGCAGTGCTGTGTTTAAAAAAAATATATAGAAATATGAGGAAAGAAAAATTCACGATTCATTTAATTCTTATTAATAAAACCTCATAATGTTAAAAATTCCCAAATTTATTATATTAAAATATATGAAAACTGTTTGCCTACACGCACCCTACTCTTTGTGCCATTTAGACACATTTGTATAAGTCTAACTAACTTTTTAGAAATTCTGAACTCCAGCAGGATACTATATAACTTCTCCCTCTTAATTGAATCATATGCTTTTTGAAGTCTACGTATAGTTGATGTACAGTCCTATTATTTTCCCATTTCTTTTCTAAAATCTGTCTTATACTAAAAATCTGATATGTTGTAGACCTGTTTCTTCTAAATCCACATTGATGATCTCCTAGAATGTTATCAATATAGGGAGGGAGTAAGTCTGCTTACTAATATATTTGTTAGAATTTTGTACGAAGTTGAAAGTAATGAGATACCCCTGTAGTTTTTGCAATCAGTTTTATCTCCTTTCTTATAAATTTGTACGATAATCATTCCATTCATCTGGAAGAGCTTCTTTTTCCCAAATCATACTAAGCATATCTTGTCCATCAATTTTTCTCCCCCTGATTTTATCAGTTCTGGTGGGATCTCGTCTGAACCTGATGCTTTATACAGCTTCAATTTTTCTATCGCCATTTCAACCTCTAATGCACTTGGTTCAGCGACTAGCAATTCTGCTGTCTGTAAATTATCCTCCTCAATGTCCTGTTCTGTATGTACACTTAGCAACAAAAAGAATGGGCCAACTCTTGATCTCAAATATTGTAAGTTCCAACGCGCGATTCACACGAGTAAATTAATTACACAGTAGAGCTGCAATACGTTTCTCTTCTTTCTTTGAAGAGTATTCTTTCAAGCGGAATTAGCCAGTGTACGCTTAGCTCAGTGCTTAGTGGCTTGATTCATATGCAAAAGGTCACAGGTTCGATTCCCGATGAGGTTAAATTTTTTAATTGTTAGAATGTTATCTATTTTATTCTGTCAATTGTTAGAATGTTATCTATTTTATTCTGTCTGTCCATTCTTAAAGAAAAAACATACTAACTATTTGGAAGTATTACTATTTTCATTATTTATTTATTTATCTATTTATAAACAGGTTTACAATGTAATAAAACATCTTCCTGTGTCCTAAGCTTTTTAAATTTTTATCTTCTTTCTCCATTCTTCTCTATCTTCACATTACAATTCTTCCACACCTAGCTCCCTCATACCTCTTCTTATATCATCCATCCATTTAAATCTAGGTCGACCTCTCTTTCCTTTCCCAGGTGGAATCCATTCCAAAGCTTGTCTAGGTAATCTTTTATTTGGCAACCTACGTGTATGACCATACCATTCTAGTGTCTGAATCTCTCAAAATCTAATACTGAATTTTGGACTTTAATTTGTTATCTGGTGATTGTATTTCTGATGTTTTCCAATTTAGAATGTCTAGCTGAGCATCTAAAACATTTCATTTCAGTACACATAAGCTTTAAACTCAAATTTTTATTCAACTGCCAAGTTTCTGCACCGTATTTTAGCGTGCTTTGAATTATGGATTTATGAATTTCTAATTTGGTATCCATTCAAATGTTCTTATCCCACAAAACGCCATTTAACATTGTTATTACTGCTCTGCCTTTTTTTAATTTTATATTTTATGTCATTTTCTTGGGTAAATTTTGAGTTAATTTTGATCCCCAGTTAATTACATTCTTCACATCCTTTGATACATCCCATTATTAATATTATTACTTTAATTATTATTATTATTATTATTATTTTATTATTGTCCATCATCTATGGGCTAATATTATGCTGGACTCGACATATATAAACTAAATATTTTAACTGAAGGGTGAAACTTTTTCCTCACTAATACATAATAAATAAATAAACACATTAATATATGAAGCTATATTATCTTTTATTACATAAATTTATAGCATTATTATTAAAACATGGTACTGCACACAAAATTTAATTTATACTGGTACCGGTAGCTTAATAGTGTTACAGAGTTTACAAAGGCAGGAATACTACTTAGCATGTGGCAGGAATTAAATGTTATAGAACTTAGAGAATGCATTTTGCAAAAATACAAATGAATAAAAAAAAACATTGTTGAAGGATTCGAACCCTAGCTTTCATACATATTTTATCTCCTTGTAAGTGGTTTAACGATCTATGCTATTCGAACGTCGGATACTAGTTGTCTAAATATTGGTTGGCTTGTACTTTTGCACTATGAACGAGAGTTTAACTTCGTTTGAAATATCGCAATTTGAGTAATATTGCATTTGCAGAACACTCGTAAATATCTAGAAACATGTCTCCTTCACCGTTCTTTAGCTATTTAAGATGATTAAAACATTCAACAGTGCGTTACCTCGTGAATCACAGCTTTAGCTTTTCGAGCATGCGTAGTGGGCCATAACAGGGACTCTGCTTTTTGAAGCGGCTCATTCTTTTTGTCGCTAAGTGTACATTGAATAGTTCATTAAGTAACTTTTCCATCTATTTAATATACTCCTGGAATCTGCAATCATATCCCAATTTTCATTACAAATTATGTTTGTTCTAGCCTGAAACCCTTTCTTCTCTATCCTAATTCCCTGATATAATTCTCTAATGTTCTTATTTTTTGCATTCATTTCAAGATCATTAACCTTCTCTCTCAAATATTCCCTCTTTTTACTCTTTAGTAACCTGGTGGTTTCTTGTCTAATACTACCCAATTTCTCTAAATTTACCTCATTTGGCTCGTGTAACCATTTAATTTTTGCTAGCTTCCTTTTCTGTACAATGTCAACACGTTCCTTATGAAACCATTTCTTGTTTTGTCTCTTTTTTACATAACCAATGCTTTCTGATGCTAACAATTTAATGGTATCTCTTATAGCCTCCCATTCTTTATTTATATCAGTTTCTTCTTTGTTTGCCACATTGTCATCTGAAAGTTTCAATACCGGTACTTCAAATCTATTAGCAATTTTGATTTGATATTCTTGCCACATTTCAACATTTTTCAAGTTTTTTTAATTCAAATTTTTCAGAATGATATTTAGAGTTTGTTTCTCTCATAAGCGATAGCCGTTGTCTGATTTTCACCCTGACCAGATGATGATCCAAATTGCAGTCTGTCCCTCTAACTGATCTAATATCGATGATGCTATTGTGCCAGCATTTGTCCACTAATACATGATCTATCTGGTTCTAAGTTTCTCCATCTGGAGACGTCCAAGTGCATTTATGAATATCCTTATGCTGAAATGCTGTGCTCTTAATAATGAGATTCTTTGATGTGGCAAAGGTGACTAATCGAACCCCATTGTCGTTACTATCTTCATGATGACTAAATTTGCCTATTGTTGGTTTGAATATATCTTCCCACCCCACTTTTTGCATTAAAATCTCCTAAGACAATTTTCATATGATATCGAGGAAGGCTATCAAATATGCATTCTAATTCTTCATAGAACTCATCCTTATCTTGTCATCTTTATCTTCTGTGGGAGCATGTATATTTACAATTATAAATTCATCTCGTTTACCCTTTAGAATTATGTATGATATCCTATCACTGACAAACTTAATATCTCGGATAGCAGACAGGATTCTCCTTCTGACTAAAAAAAACCATTCCAAATTCAGGTCTTTCTGCACACCCGTAGCATAATGCAAAGCTTCCTGATTCCTGACTACCTTCTCCTGGCCACCTACTTCCTGTAAAGCGACTATATCCAAGGGTGATTTATCTAACTCCCGCGTTAATATCTCTAGTGCCCTGCTATTGTATAAAGTCGGAACATGTCCCTGTGTTTGAACCTTTGGCATGGTTTCCCTAAAGTAGTCCCCGCCCGGAGAACCAAATGGGGGACTATTTGACCTCGGGAAAATTTTACCCCAGTGGAACCCATGTCCGCATTTCTGGACGGTTGTATTTTTACAGTGAAAGATTCTTTTGACCAAGGTACTTTTTTCATCTGGCCTATCACCTTTGACCAGTCCGGCATCGGTAACCCTATCGGCAGCAATGCTACTGCCAGCGTAGGTCTTGGAATCACATAAGCAAGCAAGCCACTCCACTATGACAAGGTAAAGATACCATGGAGGGCATTTGGTAAATATTAAACATTATAATTATTTTTAGCTTCTGAAGTATTTATTATTCGCTAAATAATCACTCCAAATCCAATGCGAGGTTGAGTTTTTCATTAGACTAAATCACTCACGACTTTGTCGTCGTTCATGATTTTTTCAGAAAAACACAACCTCTTGTTAGATTACTGTTGATAAATATTTTGTTTTTGGGTATACCAGTCCCATATTTTATGTAAACTGAATACAAAAATAACTTAATATAATAAATTTCGAAATTTTTACATTATGAGGTTTTCTTAATAAGAATCAAATTAATCATGAATTCTTCTTACCTCATACGATCTATGTTTTTTTTAACACAGAACTGTAGTATCGGGAAACATATCATTACCATGTTCGGCTGTTTTCACGACTGTCAATTTTTTATTATGCCAGTATTCCTAAAATTTCAAATTACCAACATAATAAAAAAATTGACAGTTGTGAAAACAGCTGAAGATGGGAATGATATGTTTGCTGATACTGCAGTTCTGTGTTTAAAAAATAGATGTATGTGGTAAGAAGAATTCACGATTGATTTGATTCTTATTAATAAAAATATCTAACCTCACCTCTTTCAACAGTTCACATTCATTGATAAGAAGGTCTTTCAATGACAGTTCTTGCTTATACTGAAATTGTAACTCTTCATTCACAAGACTCTGACAGTCTTCTGTCAATTTTCTTATCTCATCATGTAGCTGATTCAGAGTCCTCTGTTCTGAGTCTGACATCTCATCTGGCATCTCCTACAACAAAGTAAATTAAACATAAACCAAACAAGTAGCTTTCACTACATGCACACCTCAAACAGTTAATACATCATACAATTTATGGGTAGAATTTTAAAAAGTCCATGATGCAGGAAATGTGTAAACTAAACAAATTCCTCAGTAAGTCAAAGTTATGGTCCGATTTTGCAGGTTTACAAAATATATTTTCCTTTCATAAGAATTAAATTAATCGTGATTATTTCTAACCTCATACTACTATATTTCTTTAAATACAACACTGCAGTATCGGCAACTTCTTGTCAACATCGTCAGATGTTTTCACGAATGTCAATTTTTACTTTTGTTCATAATTATCCAAACTGCCATCTGATGTTCTTTTAAAGAATTATTTCCTAAACTGCCATCTGGTGTTCATTTTAATGAATCATTTTCTAAACCCCCATCTGTTGTATTTTTTAAGAACTTTGTATTCAAGCTCGGTTCATCTGGAATTTCGAAGTTCATGGTTCTAGTATGGTTTTTTTTCCATGAACTTTTAAAAGTACTTTAAAAGTAATGTTAAAATTTCCAATAAATGTCTTCTTAACTAAGAAGCCGCCATTTGCAAAGATTGAAACAATGGTTTCAAAAGCATTTGGCGATAGGGAATTACAACGTATATAAGAGAAAAATTTGCGTCTAGATCGTAACTCGCCTCGGTAGCTCAGTTGGTAGAGCACTTGGCCCGGAAAGCCAAGGGTCCCGGGTTCGAGTCCCGGTCTAGGCGAAAATTTTTCTCTTCAAATTTAATTTATCTTTCATTGAGAAATGTTAAATTAATAATAAAAACATCATTAGATGCCTTACTGGCTTTTAAAGTAATGTTAAAATTTCCAATAAATGTCTTCTTAACTAAGAAGCCGCCATTTGCAAAGATAGAAACAATGGTTTCAAAAGCATTTGGGATAGGGAATTACAACGTATATAAGAGAAAAATTTGCGTCTAGATCGTAACTCGCCTCGGTAGCTCAGTTGGTAGAGCACTTGGCCCGGAAAGCCAAGGGTCCCGGGTTCGAGTCCCGGTCTAGGCGAAAATTTTTCTCTTCAAATTTAATTTATCTTTCATTGAGAAATGTTAAATTAATAATAAAAACATCATTAGATGCCTTACTGGCTTTTAAAGTAATGTTAAAATTTCCAATAAATGTCTTCTTAACTAAGAAGCCGCCATTTGCAAAGATAGAAACAATGGTTTCAAAAGCATTTGGCGATAGGGAATTACAACGTATATAAGAGAAAAATTTGCGTCTAGATCGTAACTCGCCTCGGTAGCTCAGTTGGTAGAGCACTTGGCCCGGAAAGCCAAGGGTCCCGGGTTCGAGTCCCGGTCTAGGCGAAAATTTTTCTCTTCAAATTTAATTTATCTTTCATTGAGAAATGTTAAATTAATAATAAAAACATCATTACATTTTAAATTCATTACTATATTCCAAGTTTGGTTCTCATAAAACAAAAATTTTGGCTGTTAGAGCATTGTCGCACACGCACACACACATGCATGCATGCACACATGCACGTGCACACACACACATATACAGGGTGTTTCAGAATAAGTATTACAGATTTCTAGGGGTTGTAGAGCGGACTTAGTAGATAATGTTTTGATAAGGAACCCATGTCTGAAAAATGTACTATTTCGATGTAAAATAGGTTTGAAGATTGAAACACAATGGGCTGATATCGTGTGTCTTGTGTTTCAGAATAAGTATTACAGGCTTCTAGGAGTTGTACTACAAGTGTGGTTCCACGTGGCAACCATGTTATTCATTGCACAAAGTGTACCTGCAACACGTTTTCATACGCACACCCCACAAGACCTGGTATGTGCTGAATAATTTCTGCTGCCACCAGAATTTGTGCAAGAAGAACTTCTTCCAACTGGACAGATGTAGTACGACCCATAGAAGTCTATAATACTTATTCTGAAACTCAAGACACGTGATATCAGCCCATTGTGTTTTGATTTTCAAACTTATTTTACATCGAAAAGGTACATTTCTGGACAAGGGTTCCTTATCAAAATTTTATCTACTAAGTCCCTTTTATAACCCCTAGAAGTCTGTAATACTTATTCTGAAACATCCTATATATACATATATAAATTTTGGTCATGGTCATTTTTAGTGTCTACTAGATAAGTGGAAGATCTGTAAAATTTTTCAAAAATCTTTTTATGAGAAAAAAACCTCAATAGTTCCATTTGTTCAGAATTTACTAAAAAGTAAAACAGTAAAAATACTACCTTATTCATTTCCTGCTGCAGGGTATCATTTCGCTTCTGTAATAAATCCAAATCTGACTGGCTATCACACAGCAAGTTTTTATTCTCAGTTTTTCTTTTTCTAAAATAAGCCAGATTTTCTTTAAATACTTTTCTGCACGACTTCAGGTTTTCAATCTTACCTCTAGAAACAAATATAAATATAATTTCTATTACTATGAATCAAGTAAAATGATCAACAGTAGAAATCATTTCAAAATGTTTAGTGGGAAACCCTTAAGGAAAAGACCATTAGGAAGGCCTATAATTGTAGATGAGGAAGAAATTTTCTCATGAATGACTTGGTTACCACCTCCCAGCAATGATGAATTTGGGTAACTACAATAAGCAGCAGGTTCAGAGAATCAGCTGTAATGGCTTGGGAACTTGATATGCTGACCGATATATTGTCTGTATGTTAGATCCCTCTATAGCCTCTACAAATAACACATGTAGTTGTGAGACCTACTGCTGGCTTGTAGACCAAGGGGCTTCTATGCGTATTATGCTGTGGAGATTTGTACAGGTGCAGGTGAGAATAATATTCAGATGGATCTTAAGGAACTGGATATTGGTAACACTTACTGGATTCATTTCACTGAAGATAAAGATCAGTATAAGGCCTTCATGAATGTGGAACTGAACACATGGATTCAATCAGCCTTACAGTTAGTTATGAATCAAATAAAATTATATTACTGTGAATTAAATAAAGCATCCATCCATCCATCCATAGTAATTCTGCCCGAGGTCAGGTCTTTCACTGCAATCGTAGCATTTTCTTGCTATGCTTTGCAGCTTTACTGGGAATTATAGATGTGGTAGCTTCCCGTTGCTTTCGACACTGGTGAAGGATGACAGTGATAATGAAAGGATGATGATGATGGCTGGATGACTCTCTCCTGGCATTGGCATAACTCTAATGCACTTCTGAGGTTGGGGCGCCTGGAAGGCGGGATTATATTGCCCCGATGATATGACGGGTGATGATGATAGTGGTGCGACAGGAGAATCCTTAATCCTACGCTTAATCTAAGATGAATATGAATGATGATGACTGCGATGGCCACATGATATTCGGGGACTGTTTAGGCCTTAAAGTTTCCTGACATTTGTCTTACAAATGAGGAAAAACCCCAATAAAAACCTCACCCAGGAAACTGTCCTGACTGGGGATCGAACCCGGGCCTGCTGCGTGACAAGGCGTGGATCTTAAGAGAATTTAGGTTAAAGTCTCTCCTGGTGATTCATTACACTGGTCAACATGATTTTTGTCTCATGAGTACCAATAGTTGTACTTAATCCAGTTTTTTATCGTGTTTTCAAATATGTATTCAGAATTTCTCCATCACCCACAGTTTTTTTATTTCAATTTCAATTAATGGATTTAAATAATTATTTTTTAATAAACATTTTTTCGTCCGTTTGTCCACTGTAACATAAAACCAAATGAGCTAACTCAGGAGATTTCAGCTATGGAAAAGAGATATCAAGGCAAGATTTTCTCAGAAAGAAAAATATGTGATTCTGATAGTATTTTTTCTCCTGAATTCAAATATGACCAGATCATTGTAGCTTCCTCAGAAAATCAACTACAAAGATCAGTTTATAAATTATGGAAACTAATAAACGATTATAATTTAAATATATCAACAGAGAAAACAAAGTCAATGGCATTTATTGGAACTCAGCATAAAAGGACAAAAATTGTAATTGGAGCAAACATGATTGAACAAGTAACTTGTTTCAATTATCTGGGATGCATGATATCGTACCAGCAAAATTTGGACATGGAGAAGAAATTAGGGAAATTTCAACAGATATGTGGTTCAATAAGAAGATATTTGAGAAATAAGAGCACAAGGGAAACTCAATTAAAATTTTACAAAACAGTAGCCGTTCCAACATTAACATATGGGTCTCAGACTTGGCCTTTAACGATCTCTGATAAAAATAAAATTGAGACAATAGAAATGAGATTTCTCAGATCAGTTGCAGGTGTATCTCTAAGAGATCAAAAGAGAAGTCAAGATATCAGAGATGAACTACAAATCTATAATATAAATGAGAAAATACACACAAATAAACATAATTGGTTTGAACATATACAAAGAACGCCAAATAATCGTTTATCAAAACAGCTGCTTCATTATAGGCCTCTAGGCCGAAGAAATGTAGGAAGACCAAAAGTCGTTGGAAGGACGACCTGCGCCTGCGGCATGTAGTGCGCCGGGGAGCGGAACGGGCCAACAGGCCCATACCTTGAAGAAGATGATGATGATGATGAATTCAAATATGATATAGGTTTTTCTCCATCACGCAAGGTTTCCGAGAGACAGGAATTTATAATTTCAAACACTTTAATATTTTCTACATTTGTAACTACACTAAAATTCGAACTTTCAGACTCACCTAGAAAGTAAGAAATGACGATTTTCTGCTATATTTTGCCTGTGGAGCATCCCTCTTGATGGTCCAATAATAATCGGCCAGCATATTAGGATTCCATTTGCCTTGATATCTCTTTTCCATAGCTGAAATCATTTGAGTTAGCTCATTTGGTTTTATTTTACAATGGACAAATGGACGAAAAAATGTTTATTAAATAAATAATTATTTAAATCCATTAATTGAAATTGAAATAAAAAAAATTGTGGGTGATGGAGAAATTCCGAATACATATTTGAATACACGATAAAAAACTGCATTAACCCTTCAGAGCGGGTGGAGTTAAATGGCTGGCGATACCCTGTCGCGGGAGGAGAGTGTTCACGGGGATTTAAATCCAGCTGTTCAGTGCCAGTATTCCAATAACGCATTTAAATGGAAATATCTTGGTAATTTAAATGTTTTTTGCATTTTGTTTGTGGTGAACCCTTAATATAACATTTAATTAATTAAATTTATTACGGTTCTCACGTAACATCTCTGCATGTGTAGTTGAAGTAGGTTCTATTTGTAAGTTTCTCACATAAGTAGCACAGTGAATTGCACTAGGAATTATTTTAAAAATTCAGAGAACTGGCTCTACCTAACAACACAATGAAATATTTACACAAAGAGAAGGGTCTTCAAAAAAAAAAAACAGAATGAACTTCAAAAATTGGTGTGATAAATCTTCAAAGCATAAACCAGCTGTTTGACACTTGGACACCAATAAGTGTATTTTTTTCCCTTGTGTTTACTTTGTTCATGTTTATTACAAACACATTGCTTTTATGGGTTGAACTTCATTCTTGTAAGGGGGGGGAGCCTTCTCCAAATGAGTCTTTCTAACACTTTGGAAACATTATTTTAGGTCGTGTGCCTTCAAAAAATTGTCTTTCTACACATGAGACCTGTTGTGCTGAAAGACCTTCATCAACCCTAAATTTCAATGTCTTTCTTCTGGTTTCCAAGGTGAAACCAGTTGATGATATATGACTATAATAGCTTCACTGGAGGTTGGACTTGAAAGATCAACATGCTACAAGCCAGAAGATCGAGGGTTCGAGTCCCAGTGGGTCAGGATTTTTAAACTGAACCAAACCTTCAGGCAGCACTGTGACCCCGGGGTTGACTCAGCCTCCAACTGAAGTGAGTACCAGATGCTTGTCATGGGCCATCAGGCAGAGATAAGTACCCAGCTTACATCAAGTACTGATAGTCTAGAAAAAGTGGGAGCCTTAACCTCCTAATATCCCAAGGAGCTCCTAAGGCCTGTAGTGGGGACCACTTTATCTTTTAGATACTGAGTGAATAGTAGACCAACAACCTTTCCATAATGTAAGGGTATCATCAATTGAAATACATATATATTGGTACTGTACTATAGCGTAGATCGGAAATAACTTGTTGGGCCTTTATATATACTGAATTTTGCGACATTATTATTAAAAATGAAGAGATTTGAAAATAGATTGAATTTGATAGACAAGCTAATCTACAAAAAAAAAAAAGGCAAATTTATTTTTCTAAGAAATCTATCAAGTTATACTTCTTCTTCTTCCTTCCAAGTATTAGGCCAAGGCCTGTTACGATCCTATAGAAAATTTTCCCTCCAGCGTTTCATAGGACGGCCCAGTGATCTTCGTCCTCTTGGTATATAATTATAAACAGCTTTGGGGATCCGATTTGAACTCATTCTTTCAAGATGGTGTTTCCAATTTAGTTGGTACTGTTTAATATATTCCAAAATTGGCGTAGTCTTCAATTCTTTTAAGATATCGGTGTTCCTTTTCTGATCCCATCTGGTGTAACCCGCTGTTCTGCGCATGAATCTCATTTCACAAGCCGTTATTCTGCTTTCATGTTGTTTTCTTAGTGTCCATGCTTCACTACCATAGGTCAACACTGGTCTAGCCAAAATGTTATATAAACGTAATCTGGTGTTTTTTTGTACAAGGGACGGTTTCATAACTTGATTAATAATTCCTAAACTTTTATTATAACTAGTAACTTTTTCAGGGATATCCTTTTCATCCCAGATAGAGAGATAATATCCAAGATATTTAAATTGATTAGATTTTTCTAAAATTTTATTCTGGAGACAGATTTTACTTTGTATGGGGTCCTTCCCATGAAATGCCATAATTTTAGTTTTATTAATTGATATTTCCATATTAAATTTGGCACCTATTTTTTGTAAATTATAAATTGATCGTTGCAAATCATTTTCAGAAAGTGCCAGAAGAGCTAAATCGTCTGCAAAAAGAATAGCATCGAGTTTGAGGTTCCTATTGGTGGGTATATATCCTCGTTGTGTTTTCCTCCATTCATTTATTAATTTATTCATGTATATAATGAAAAGCACCGGTGAAAGTCCACATCCCTGTCTTACTCCAGTGTTGATCTTTTCCCAAGAAGATAATTTGCCATCTTGTTTAACAGAGATTTCATTATCTTTATAGATGTTGAAGATATTAGTAATATATTGTTGTGGAACGTTATCATCAGCTATAATTTGTAGTAATATATTTCTGTCTACTTTGTCAAAAGCCTTTATGAAGTCAACGAAGGCGATATGAGTTTCTATATTGTTTCTATAAGTTATACATATAAGAAAAATGTCAGAGGCCGCAAGAATAAATGCAAATATAAAATTATTTTAACTTGTTACTTAGGGCTGTCATCGATTAATATATGCACTAATATAAACTTTCATGTACCTCCACGCTGATGGGGTGACGGGTTAAGTACAACTATTGGTACTCATGAGACAAAAATCATGTTGACCAGTGTTATTGTTGGACCATCAAGAGGGATGCTCCACAGGCAAAATATAGCAGAAAATCGTCATTTCTTACTTTCTAGATGAGTCCAAATGTTCGAATATTGTGTAATTACGAATGTAGAAAATATTAAAGTGTTTGAAATTATAAATTCGTGTCTCTCGGAAACCTTGCGTGATGGAGAAAAACCTATATCATATTTGAATTCAGGATAAAAAATACTATCAGAATCACATATTTTTCTTTCTGAGACAAAAAAAAAGTTTCTTTTTTGTTGCTCAGTGTTATCAATATCACCCATTATATCATCAAATACTTTTGACACTTACTGTATACTTAATTTCTGTTCATTTTAAATTGCAATTTTCATAAATATAGATACAAAATTAGAAATTACTGAAACAGAGAAACATGGAAAATAGGGTACAACATATAAACGACCTTTTAATGTTAACTAACTAACTAACTCACTGGCACTATCGAACCCGTAGGTTCATGGCCGCGCAGACATTAGCTCTCCATACTATCCTGAGCTAATGTTTTCCAATCATTCCATGTATGATCTACTTCCCTCAAATTATAGTTAATGTTATTCTCCCATCTTATTCTTGGTTTTCCCTCTGGTTTTCCTACAAGAAGCTTCCATGCACGTCTTTCATTCCCCATTTGTGCCACATGTCCTGCATATCACAGTCTATGAGACTAACTGTTCTTATTATATCTGGCTTCCTATAAAGATCATATAGTTCACTGTTAAGTAGTTTTCTCCATTCACCTGTCTGTTCATCTCTCTTTGGTCCAAGAATTTTCCTAAGAACTTCATTCTTAAAGTAAGAGTCCATGTTTCGCATCTATATAATATAACTGGCAGAATAATAGTTTTATATATTTTCAGTTTAAAGTTTTTTGAAAGGACTTGGTACGTCAAGAGTCTCTGCATTGCATAATAGCACACATTTCCTTTTAATATTAACCCTCTGCACGCCACTGGTAAAATCTCTTGTGTCAGAAATTTAAATTGCACTCGCTGATATGATCGGCTTTGCAAGTAGTTTAAGTATATTGTCTGGCAGGTAATGGACAGAAGCATCAGAGCCGATCAAATCAGCTCACGGCACCTAAAGGGTTAATTAACAATTAAAATCACTTGTTTAATGGTATTGTTTCAATTTAGAAGTCCTACGCCTACTACTGACTTGACAATACAGCAATTATTTGGTTGTGTCATAAACAGCATGCAGCAGTCACAACACTTTAGCAACAAACTGTTGTTTAAAAAATTATTACTATACTCAACATACTCTAACAAAAAAATGATGCAACAATTAAATGAGTTGATTAAATTTTTTTTAATTATTAAAAATTAGTAAATAATGGTTTCATTTTCTTAATATTTAAAGGAATAAGACCAGCCTCATGGGCTAGTAGTCAATGCTTCTGACTACAGTTCATGAGCTCCCATGTTCGATTCCCGGTCAGACCATAAGAATTTTTCCTTAAAGGGAATTATTCCTGTGGTTGCGCATGGTCTGGAATTTAGGTTAAGTTCAGGTTAAAGACTCTCCTAGTGATTCATTATCAATTATCATCCATTATATCAGGATAGTCCACCGCTGTGGTCTCGAGGTAGCGTGCTGCCTTGTCACGCAGTGGGCCCGGGTTCGATCCCCGGTCGGGGCAGTTTTTTTGGGTAAGGTTTTTATTGGGGTTTTTTCTCACCTGTAAGACAAAGTCAGGAAAACTTTAAGGCCCAAACGGTCCCCAAAATCATGTGGCCATCATCATCATCCTTATCATCCTCCTCCTTCACCGGTGTGGAAAGCAACAGGAAGCTACCACACCTATAATTCTCTAGTAAAGCTGCAAGCATAGCATGAAAATGCTATGATTACTATGGATGGATGGTTATCAGGGTAACGTAATTCCACCTTTCAGATGCCCCAACCTAAGAAATGAATTCAATTATTTCAATGTCAGGGGAAAAAGTCAGAAATGTCTTAAAAGACAACCTGATGGCATTGACAAAAAGTGGTTTTATTTAAGAATTAAATTAATGTTTTTATTACCTCACCTCATATCCTTTTTCTTCTATACTGCAGTTTCGGAGCTTATCTCCATCATCAGTAGCCTCTGGTCGACCGGTGTTATGTCATTTCTTGGCGGTTTCCTTCTTACTTCTATCAGTGGACCGATGAACCTCTGGATCAGGTCAAAATTTGCGGGAGTTTCAAATTCATGAGTTTGTCTTTCTTGTTTTTTTGGATGTGAATTTTTTCCCAGACTGTGAGTTCCTTGAATTTATCTGTTTGTTTGATTAGGCTAGCTTCTGTATCAATTGAATGTTTTTCAGACCAAGCATGGGCTGCTACAGCTGACTTGTCCACTTCACCTTTTTTTACATTTCTAACATTTAAAAAATTGGAGAAGAATATAAATCAGAAATATATCAGATCAAATGTCAGGATTGCGACAAAATCTATATAGGAAAAACAAAAAGAAATTTAAAAACCAGATTGAAGGAACACCTTAGAAATGTAAAAAAGGGTGAAGTGGACAAGTCAGCTGTAGCAACCCATGCTTGGTCTGAAAAACATTTAATTGATACAGAAGCTAGCCTAATCAAACAAACAGATAAACTCAAGGAACTCACAGTCTGGGAAAAAATCCACATCCAAAAAAACAAGAAAGACAAACTCATGAATTTTGAAACTCCCGCAAATTTTGACCTGATCCAGAGGTTCATCGGTCCACCGATAGAAGTAAGAAGGAAACCGCCAAAAAACGACATAACACCGGTTGACCAGAGGCTACTGAGGATGGAGATAAGCTCCGAAACTGCAGTATAGAAGAAAAAGGATAGGTGAGGTAATAAAAACATTAATTTAATTCTTAAATTAAACCTCATAGTGTTCTTTCCCTGTGAAAGTTAAATAAAATGGTTTTATTTGTTTATTTCCACTTTTTAGTTAGATTATCTTAAGTATAGATGCTAATTTCTCATTCATGTGTATGCATTGTCTAATTCCTTTTAAAACTATATTTCAAGCTGGAGTAATGATTTGGATTAATAAAACCATAAGAAATAAAATTCAACACTACACTTACTGGAATGAAAGAATATTAGAGCTTTGACTGAAAATAAATAGAGGTAATTTGACAGTTCTTGGTGTATATGCGCCAGAGGAAGGCCGCGAAGAAGATAATGAAGAATTCTATAAAATATTACAACAAATTTATAGCAAAATAAATAGAAATGATTACATTCTCATAATAGAAGATTTAAATGCCAGAGTGGGCAATGCTCAAGTCAACAATAATATTGGAACATTTGGCGAACCAACCAGCAATAGGAATGGGACAAGATTAACAGATTTTGCTATATACAATGAACTGAGGATAACGAATACCTTTTACAATCATAGAAACATACATAAGTATACATGGCATCGTCAGGACTCAAAATCAATCATTGATTATTTCATTGCAAATAATAAGATTTTTAAATTGTTTCTTGATGTCAGAGCCTACAGAGGATATGATATTGGTTCAGATCACTACCTAGTAGAAGCAAAAATAAGATTTCCACCAAGATGGTTAGAAAAGAGGAAACAACAACAGAGCATAGAACAAAAGTACAAGGTAAAATTATTTTACGATGACAGCATTAAATGGTTATATTCGAGAAGAATTCAGCAATATATGGCTACAACTCCAGAAAGTAATGATGTCGAAGAAGAATGGACAAACATTAAAATGATAATTCAAAATGCAGCTAATGAAACTTTAGGAAAAGTAAATATCCAACAAAGAAGAAATAGAACTCTAAAAATCTGGGATGATCAAATAAAACAATTGATTGAAAAGAAAAATGCAGCTTATAAAAAATATTTGAACACAAAGAAAGTAGAAAATGAAATAGAATTCAAACACTGTAGAGCTATTGTTAAGAGGGAAATAAGAAAGAGACATAGGAAAGCATGGTTAAATTTTGTTACACATTTAGAATCAGACTTGCATAAGCTCCATCCTAATGCCTTCAAAATATTAAAACATTCGAATAAAGATATTAAAGAATCTACCAAAATTAATTGCGGAGTAACAAAAGAAGATTTTTTCAATTATTATTAAAAGTCTTTGGACTGACAATAGCTATGAAGATACAATTTTCCGAAATAATAATGAGACAGATTCCATATCATTGGAAGAATTGAACAATAGTTTAAAGAAATTGAAAAATGGGAAGGCAACTGGCACAGATGGCTTGAATTCTGAATTGTACAAATATGCAGGCAAACAGTTCCATGAAAGACTGTTGTCCTTCTTTAAAAATGTATTCAAAAATGCAGATATACCACAAGAATGGAAGACAAGCATTGTTATACCCCTGTTCAAGAAAGGAGACAAGAGAAAAATGGACAACTATAGGGGAATCAGTTTGTTAAACACATGCTACAAAATTTATGCAGACATTTTAAATGGAAAAATTGAAAAGTTTCAGTGAAAAATTCCTTATGGAATGTCAAAATGGATTTAGGAAAGGACGACCTTGTATTGATTCAGCATTTTCTGTTAAATTATTGCTTGAAAAAAGAAGAGAATTCAACCTAGAAACACATTTTGCTTTCATAGATTTTGAGAAAGCATTCAACACAGTCAAGAGATCAAAACTCTTAAATATATTGGAAGACAGAAATATACCAAATTTACTTCTGCAGAACATACAAAATATTTACAAGGACAACACCATAAAGATTAAATTAAATAACAGATTTTCTGAAGAAATTATAAATCGTGGTGTGAGACAAGGCTGCCCCCTATCCCCAACACTCTTTGCAATTTATATCAATGAAGTAATATGTTATATTTGAAAAGAAAAATTTTCGCCTAGACCGGGACTCGAACCCGGGACCCTTGGCTTTCCGGGCCAAGTGCTCTACCAACTGAGCTACCGAGGCGAGTTACGATCTAGACGTAAATTTTTCTCTTATGTACGTTGTAATTCCCTCGCGCCAAATGCTTGAAACCATAGCTTCTATCTTTGCAAATGGCGGCTTCTTAATTAAGAAGACATTTATTGGGAATTTAACACTACTTTATAGCCAGTAGGGCTTCTATTGACGATTTTTATTATTAATTTAACACTTCTCATAGAAGGATAAATTATATTTGAAGAGAAAAATTTTCGCCTAGACCGGGACTCGAACCCGGGACCCTTGGCTTTCCGGGCCAAGTGCTCTACCAACTGAGCTACCGAGGCGAGTTACGATCCCAATAAATGTCTTCTTAACTAAGAAGCCGCCATTTGCAAAGATAGAAGCTATGGTTTCAAGCATTTGGCGCGAGGGAATTACAACGTACATAAGAGAAAAATTTACGTCTAGATCGTAACTCGCCTCGGTAGCTCAGTTGGTAGAGCACTTGGCCCGGAAAGCCAAGGGTCCCGGGTTCGAGTCCCGGTCTAGGCGAAAATTTTTCTCTTCAAATATAATTTATCCTTCTATGAGAAGTGTTAAATTAATAATAAAAATCGTCAATAGAAGCCCTACTGGCTATAAAGTAGTGTTAAATTCCCAATAAATGTCTTCTTAAAAGCCCTACTGGCTATAAAGTAGTGTTAAATTCCCAATAAATGTCTTCTTAACTAAGAAGCCGCCATTTGCAAAGATAGAAGCTATGGTTTCAAGCATTTGGCGCGAGGGAATTACAACGTACATAAGAGAAAAATTTACATCTAGATCGTAACTCGCCTCGGTAGCTCAGTTGGTAGAGCACTTGGCCCGGAAAGCCAAGGGTCCCGGGTTCGAGTCCCGGTCTAGGCGAAAATTTTTCTCTTCAAATATAATTTATCCTTCTATGAGAAGTGTTAAATTAATAATAAAAATCGTCAAGTAATATGTTGCTGGAACAAGACATATAAATTTGGAATAAGAATATCAGAAAATAGAAAATTAAACACCCTATTGTTTGCAGATGATCAAATAATAATAGCAAATTCTGAAGATAATCTACAGAAAGGTCTGTATGAACTTAACAAAATTACAGAAGAATATGGTTTGAAGATATCTACAGAAGAAAAAAAAAAAACAAAAATTAGGCATTTAAGGTGTAGATCCTGTCAGAAGTAAAATTGTACTGGACAATAAAATTTTGGAGCAGGTGAATATTTTTACATATCTAGGATGCAATATCTCATATGAAGAAGAAAAGGATGTAAATGCAAAAATATCTAAATTTTTAAGAATTTTAGGGTTAATAAATTCTATCTTCAAGCCACAGTTAGTCCAAAAGCATTCAAGATTAAAAGTGTATAAAACACTGGCTCTTCCAACTCTTTTGTATGGTAGTGAAGTATGGACGTTGAAACAGAAGGATATACAGAGACTTAGATCTGCTGAAATGAGATACCTTCGGAGGACTGCAGGATACACACTACTAGATCACAAAAAAAATTAAGACATCTTAGAAGAATTACACATGGAACCTTTAGAAAACAAAATTTCTGATTATAAGTCAAGATGGATGCAACATTTTCATCGAATGGAAGATCACAGAATACCCAAACAAATGTTAAGATATGAACCTGCAGGAAGAAGAAGACCAGGACGTTCACTCAAAAGACTTTTGGATGGTGTTTCTCTTGAGGCCGAAACTGGTCAACAAATTACCTAAATTCGTGAATGTACTATGATGATGATTTAAAATAATAAGGCTGGTCATACAACACAATATTAAAAATATATTACAATACTAACAATAAACTTCCACATAACAATTCAATTAGATGAATACTTTAATAATTCTTTTAAATTATATTAACATAATAGAATTCACAACTCATGTCCTCCAGTGATAAGTATTTTTATCTATGTATTCCATAAAGTGTCCCTTTTTTAATATCTGTTTACATGAGTGAAATAACTGCATGCTGCTTCCTGATTAGCAGACCCAGATTCAATATCCAGCAGGGTTGAAAATTTAAATTGTTAAATCAATTGAATTAATTTAACTGTAAATTTTTCAATTTTGGGGCCAGGAGAGGTGGTGATACAATTTTTAATTGCTACATTGTGCACCAGATTCCTGCATTAAATTGCAAATTCCTCCATAATACATATGTTGAAAAGGCAATGGTACTGCTGATAGTGATCTGTCCGTCAGGTGATAATGTTATCCCTGGGGGCTCAGTTGAGCTTTTTGACAAGACTACCTTTTCTTCATACAGCACACTTCACACTACACAAAAACATTAATATACACTCATTCTACACTCCTTTCAGTATACAATATAAGAATACATCATATACATAAAATAGTCCGCCAAAATGCTGTGTACATTGAAAATAGACCACACTAATGCCATCTACTCACCCATTGCAGAACCTGAAGTATAGTGGTTGCCAGAGATAACCCACTAAAAGAGATTGCCGACGTTAATGTTAATCAGTGATGCCTAGACTACAGAGACCTCAATCGATTGGAAGAATGAACTAACAAATTACAGATTGCTGTATTACTGGCATCTTGATCTTGGTAACTAAGTTGTTATTTCCAAGCATTTACTATACCACAAGTAAAATTTTTCCCGTAATTATTAATAAAAAAAACTTCTCACACCATATTTTGTCTTGTTTTTAGACTGATTTTGGAGAAATCATTACATCGCCAGTTTTTACTCTACTGTTGTTCTTTTATAGTGACTCAATGTTTCCTTCAATAACAGAACAATGGCCCAGCAAAAATTGACAATGGAATACTAATTTCTCCCAAACCAAACTAAATATATATATATATATATATAAGAGGTGTGATGTTATTTTTATTAATACCTCATAGTGTTACTTTCTACAAATTTTGAAGTTCTCAATTTTCAAGATCCATTAACTTATGATTTTAACCAATGATAGGAATATATTCCTTACATCAGAAAAACAGTTGATGAGTCTTATTACTTGTAATTAAACAAACAAAAATGGTTGCTTGATCCTACATATATTTTAAAATATTAAATAGAAATAAATACAAATAAATGATTCAAAACTAATATTACGAGCATGAATTGAAACAAATGTTTATGAAATTATAATTAAAATTAAAATTAAGAGGAAACCGATTTATTCAAATAATAAGAAATATTTAACTTAGCAAGTCTGTTGGCTACACTTAAAGCAGATGAAATTACCTGCGACTGCAGCGTTCCAAGCAATTGGAAGAATGAATTAGGTCTGGCATCAAGTACTTCCATTAGTATTGTTTATTTTTTATTTCACTCACCTCATACTTCATAACTCCTAGCATACCCAGGGTTTTGTCACATCCTTTGTGACATTCTCAATGCTGTGTCACGTTCACAACTGACGTCCGGCTGCCTTCTATCTACATAACTTAACTTAATACTTCCATTAGTGTTGGCACCCCTGGTGGTTGCCATTAGAATCACACACACATATTATTATTAAATTATATTTTACGTAGGCCTACCAAAAATTTTTTTTTAAAATTCAAACTGGTATATAAACACCATGGTGTGACAGGCCTAGAAGGCCCTTAGCCTACCAGTTGGCTGCTGAACTTACATCTACGTATGTTAATCATAGAGATGAATGATCATTAGAGGGTAGATTTATATGCACTAAAAACCATAAATATATGCATGCAACTATGCAGCAAAAAAGTTGAAAATATGCTCTTAAAATTAAAAAATGCACAAAAATTAATTTTCTTCTTATAGTAAAATACATTATTTTGTCACATCATTTTATTTATTTATTAAGTAAAAATTGTAATATTTTTACTTTTTTGCTCCTAATTTAAGTTAATAATTGTATTTCATAGTGTCATTCTCATTAATCTTGTCTGTTTTATGAAATATAAGTTAATCATTCCAATAGCTTATCAATTTTTGTTACAATAAATAACCAAATATTTTTTTAAATTTTCTGGTAGAAAGCCCTTCCTTCTGTCACTTAAAATGTGTTGTACGAAGAGGACGATCTCTCCACTTCACATGAGGTCACAGGGCAGTATCGCAAAGAGGCTGTCACTCACAGAATAAGAATTACATTGATTTAATAATGTGATAAACTGATAAGTTATTTAAAATACATGTTTGTCACAGACTTGGCATAGGACAATTTTTCCATTTGTTGTTAATGTAGGATTCCCACCAATCCATTGATGAAGTAAAGATATTATCATTAGAGGCCTTACTGGCTTTTAAAGTAATGTTAAATTTCCAATAAATGTCTTCTTAACTAAGAAGCCGCCATTTGCAAAGATAGAAACAATGGTTTCAAAAGCATTTGGCGATAGGGAATTACAACGTATATAAGAGAAAAATTTGCGTCTAGATCGTAACTCGCCTCGGTAGCTCAGTTGGTAGAGCACTTGGCCCGGAAAGCCAAGGGTCCCGGGTTCGAGTCCCGGTCTAGGCGAAAATTTTTCTCTTCAAATTTAAATTTAAAGATATTATACTGGATTTTTCCTTTGGCATTGAAACACTTGTCTTGGTCCACTAACACTCACAAAATGGTATTTGAGAAAAGAATTTAAACTTCGATTCCCGATTTGTTTTGTCACCGTGGTCAATAATGTGCAACAGGCTTCCTTTGTGTGAAATGAAATATATTTTGCACACATGAAAGTATAGTTCACGAATGATTTTTGAGTCTTTGTCATGTATGCCAACAGTCTCAATAAAGCTGATGTTCAAACTTCAAAGAATATCGCTGGTTGAAAACGAAAAGAAGGAAATTACCACCAATAAACTGTCCATTGTTGGCAAGCACATTCATCTCTTTCAAAATCTTCCTTTCATGAAATGGTTTAGGCCAGATTGCTTTATTGATCTGTTGAGATTTAAAACTGCAGACCCCCTGCTCGACATTGTCACTGTTGTGCGAAAATGCAAAATAGGCATTCTGGCTTTCTATGAAAACAAGATTGTCTTCATTTGCAAAAACATGACAATAAAGCAGAAAGGTGTCATTTTATGGGGTTAGAAACTAATATCTTAATATTAAATAGAGAAAAAAGTATAATATATGCACCCATATGCACATATTAGTGAAATATGTGCTAACCCCTTGAATATGCATTTTATATGCACTATAAAATTTTGCCAATTGATTCCAAATGACATGAAATACATTTTCCTCTTCCATGCATATGTTTATTTTTGAAGGAATAAAACAATGCAAATATGCAGAAATCCGCCCTCTAATGATCATATAGTCAGTACAGAGGTGACATGTGAACAAGTATATAATTAACATAAATAGAAGTTTGATGTATTGATTAAGACTTTCACGGCTACTGATATATATTTTAAGATACCTTTTCATGTCTTGCAGTGCTGTCTTCTCGACATTTCATCACCTACTGTGGGTGACATCTTCAAGAGATATTACTTGTGTAAATTCGTAGTCAGCTGCTTATTAGTTATTAAATTAATATTAAGAAGCTAAAGCTACTATTACAATTGAAATAATAAATTGATGTACACAACTAAACTATTGTAATCAATGGTAAGAGGAAAATTTGACCTAGAGCTAATTCTGGCTACTTTCCACAACTTTTCCTACACACACAGATCGATACTTAAATAGAAAATCTAATCATTATCCTTTTAAAAAATTAGGCATAATTAAAACATTGACAGAGCGAGCACGTAATATCTGTGAGCCCAAAAACCTAAAAAAATGAATTGATTCATCTAAACAAAGTTTTCATGATGAATGGGTACTCTCACAAAGAGATTGAAAGATTCATATGTCCAAATTATAACAAGAAAGTTAATAATGTTTCTAAAAAAAACATTAAAGCAAATGATGAATGGGTACTCTCACAAAGAGATTGAAAGATTCATATGTCCAAATTATAACAAGAAAGTTAATAATGTTTCTAAAAAAAACATTAAAGCAAAAGCCTTTTTACCTTATATCTATAAAGTTACAGATCATATAGGTAAACTCCTTCAGAAACATCAAATCAAAACCAAATACAGACCTACTAAAAACTTCAAGAATATTTTAGATCTTTTGTAAATTAATGAGTCATTTTTTACATCTTACCTCATATTTTATGTTTCTTTAAACATGGGAACTAGTTTTCAAGAGAAGGATCTCTCTCATTTTCAACCAACATTATGACTACTGGATTTTCGTTGGAATCTCCATCAATAACATTGTCATCTAGTGTTGATTTGATGAACTTTGAGATGAGGTCACGTTCATCAGGAATCTCGAAATTCATGGATCTAAATTTGTTCTTCTGAATATATATCTTCTCCCAAATTGTCAATTCTAAAGGTTTTTCTAAATGTTTTAAAAGTTGGGCTTTTTTTTCTTTTCAAATTGCCAATTCTAAAGGTTTTTTTGAAAAATCAGCTATTGCAGCACATAGTTTATTGGAGAATCATAAAATTGAAAAAGAAACCCAACTTTTAAAACATTTGGAAAAACCTTTAGAATTGACAATTTGGGAGAAGATATATATTCAGAAGAACAAATTTAGATC
Source organism: Diploptera punctata (assembly GCA_030220185.1). NCBI lineage: Eukaryota > Metazoa > Arthropoda > Insecta > Blattodea > Blaberidae > Diploptera > Diploptera punctata. Next base: position 891,314 of record JASPKZ010001962.1, on the reverse strand, counting down.
CATGAATTTCGAGATTTCTGATGAATGTGACCTCATCTCAAAGTTCATCAAATCAACACTAGATGGCAACGTTATTGATGGAAATTCCAACGAAAATCCAGTAATAATGTCAATTGAAAATGAGGGAGATCCTTCTCTTGAAAACTAGTTCCCGTGTTTAAAGAAACATAAAATATGAGGTAAGTTGTAAAAAATGACTCATTAATTTATGAATTAAGAACCTCAAAATGTTGTTTCCCATATTTAACTATGAATATTTTAGATCTACCAAAGACATTAGAGATTAACTTTTCGTTGGCATCGTATCCCATGCAGTTGTGGAAAGTTTTATGTTGGAACTACTAAACGATCAGTTAATACCAGGATTAAAGAACACATATGATACTGTCAACATGGTCAAACAGAGAAATCTGCTGTAGCTGAACATTTTCATAATAATACTAATCACAAGATTTTATTTAATGACACTCAGTTTTTATGTAATACTGTACATTATATTCAGTCCCGCACCATAGCCGAGTGGTTAAGGTAAGAAGCCTTGGCGCAGAGCTATGGGACTTGCGCTGGTTCGAGTCTCCAGAGGGGAAGAACTTTTCTCATGCTATTTCGACCACTATGGGACTGGTGCCCACCCAGCATTGTGAGGCATTTAGGTAGCTACAATAAGTAGCGGCTCCAGGTTGAGAAAATCAGTTATACTGGCTGGGGTACTCAACATGCTGACCATATGTCACCCCTAGACTGCCTGGATGATCATCTACCTCTGTGATTTGACACATGTGGATGTGTGGCCAGCAGCCGGCTGGTAGGCTAAGGGCCTTGTAGGCTGTCACACCAGGAGTTTACATTATATTCAATTGAACAGAGAAGCTATTGAGATATATAAACATAAACAAAATTTTAACAGAAGAGAGGAAGGTTTGAGAATTAATAAAACTGGTATCCTGCTCTAGAAAAGTGTCAAATAAAACATTATGACAAATATAGTAAGTCATGATATATACTATGACAACAACAAATGGGTGAGCTGCTCTTTATGTTTAACTCAACCAATTACAAATTATTTTCTAAGAATCATAGTTACGGTAAAATCACACAAGTTAACAACTAGTTTGCAGTTTACTACAAAAATTTACACAAGCAATATTTCCTGAAGATGTCACCCACAGTAGGTGATGAAACGTTGAAAAGGCAACACTGCAAGAATCCCGAAAAGGTATTTTAAAATACAGAAGCTAATGTGTTCTGGATAATACAGAACAGGTCTATTACTTATTTGTCTTCTATAAAAATACCATGCATAGTAAATCTTATTTTCCTTAAAAAAAACGTCTATCAGACAGGAAGTGCATATACTAAGCAAATTCCTCAGCAAATTGAAGTTATGGTCTGATTTCACAGATTTAGGAAATACATTTTTTTTGTTAAATAGAGAAACTCAATTTCTTACATAAACTTATTTGAATTTTAAAATTATAATATAAAATTATATACCTCTTACGTCAGTCTCCTCAACCTCCTCCTCAAACATGAAGTTATTGTAGGCCTTTCAGGACTAGTCCCATCATCAGCAGAAAGTATGTCTGCATCCACTGGCTTCGAATGCAAGACTGGCTGGTCCATTATAACTTCAAAGAGTTGGTTTAAAGTACTGTGTGTGTTCTCGTTTAATAACAGATCATTGTTGATCTGCTTAAATATTTCCAATTCCTCCAGCACTTTGATTCTATTCAGATCATTTTTTTTTGTGCATAATAGTCAGTGTACTATCAATGTCCAGCATGCAGTGTCCTGCCTGAATTATATGTTTTTGTAAAGCTTGATTTACCTCTTGCATAAATAAAATCTTTGAAATGTTCTTTATATCTAATGTTAAATTTTCTGCTGGTCCTTCCAATATAAAATTTGTTACAGTCTTTGCACGTTAGTATATATACACCTTTGTTATTGAATTTGTTATTTTCTTCAATGCTATTGTTGATTATGTTATTTAATTTGTTTCTGGTTTTATATGTTATTTTTATGTTTTTGTCATTTCTTTTTTTGTATTAGCCAATTTCGATGTTTCTTCCCTGATGTCAGTGAGTGTTACCCAAGTTTTATTGTTTTCATCAGATTCCTTTTCAAGTTTAGTTATGCTGGATGTGATATTTTTTCTTTTTTTATTTGCTTACTAGTTTCTTGATAATATCTTTGATGTATCCGTTAGTTTTTGCCATATGTTTAATATAGTCAAGTTCTTGTATGTAATTGTTTTTATTTAGAGGAAATTTTAACATTCTACTTATCAAACTGTTAAATGTACTCATTTTTTGTTGATGTTTGATATAAAATTTATAGTAAAGTATGTTGATGATGTTCTAATAATGTACAAGAATAAAAATTGAAAAGAAAATTAAATCTCACAAGAACTAAATAAAATGGATAAAAATTTGACTTTCACTGAAGAAATAGAAGTTAACAATAGTATCAATTATTTGGATTTAACAATCACTAAAAATTTCAACAACAACAAACTGGACTTGAGCATTTATCAGAAACCTACAAGTAATGCACTTGCCATCAACAAAAATTCTAGACACCCATTCCAACAAATAATGAGTAAATTTAATGGTTTGATAAGTAGAATGTTAAAATTTCCCCTAAATAAAAACAATTACGTAAAAGAACTCGACTATATTAAACATATGGCAAAAACTAATGGATACAACATAGATATTATCAACAAACTAGTAACCAAACAAAAAAGAAAAAATAACATATCCAGCATAACTAAACTCGAAAAGGCATCTGATGAAAACAATAAAACTTGGGTAACACTCACTGACATCAGGAAAGAAACATCAAAATTGGCTAACACAATAAAAAGAAATGGCAAAAACATAAAAATAGCATTTAAAACCAGAAACAAATTCCGATTGAGGGTCTTTCCACTTTTCAGCGGTTGCCCTTTTACCAGCCGGCTGCTGGCCCTTCACATCCACATGTGTCAATCACAGAAACAAATTAAATAACATAATCAACAATAGCATTGAAGAAAATAAATTCATTAACCCATTCGCCTCAAAAGACGAGGTAGACTCGCCGGCATTTAAATGGCCTTCAGCTTAGAAGACGGAGTACACTCGCTTAACTCTGTTATTATATATTTTGCAATATTTCATATATCCCTTGGCAGGGTAATATTTCCTTAACGATTATGAAAAGTAGAGGAATGTGTTTTGGCCTTCGCCATTATTGTGATCTAAAGTACCGTTATCTTTTGCTTGTTTTGAATGTCTGAAAATAGACAATATAATTTACGGTAACTTAAATACGGTTTCTGGGAAAATGCATTGATCATTTAATCCTGAAGCGAATGGGTTAACAAAGGTGTATATAAACTAATGTGCAAAGACTGTAACAAATTTTATATCGGAAGAACCAGCAGAAATTTTAACATTAGATATAAAGAATATTTCAAAGATTTTATTTATGCAAGAGGCAAATCAAGCTTTGCAAAACATATAATTCAGGCAGGACACCACATGCTGGACATTGATACTATACTGACTATTATGCACAAAGAAAATTATCCAAATAGAATCAATACACTGGAGGAATTGGCAATATTTAAGCAGACCAACAATGACCTGTTATTAAACGAGAACACACCCAGTACTTGAAACCCACTCTTTAAAGACTAAGGGCCGCATGCAAATACATTAGTCTCCACTCAAATTACTTCCAATCACTGGTGAGCTGACTCACCGTGAGCAATTGCTGAGATCGAATTAACGGCTGACTTACTGGTCATGCATGAAAGTTGACGTTTTCGTAATATTGGCAACGAATTACCCAGAATTCTCAGTGATAAAACCACTTCCGTTATTTTCGTCTGTTATAGAGGAACACATTTACGCTTGCGTCCCACAAATAATACCGTATACAACGTCTGTGTCGTGCAATATTACGCCGATTCTCCTGTTCTTCCAGTTGAATTCTTTGATAGACTCTATCAAATTCCTCTTCTCCGCATATACTGAAAACATGATCGAAGTCTTCAAGGTCTGACATCTTGGATAAAGCTGCAAAGGTATCAAACTACATCGGTTACCATCGGTTCCCTTCGGGATTTTCACGATAAGTTTCTATCTTGAGCTATGATCTTAAGGTACCTCGTCAGGTAGCTTACAATTATTATCACATGAATAGATTTCTGAGTAAGCAAAATGTATTAGGATAAAACTTTCTCAGCAGAGAACGCCTTTTACTGTCTAATGCATTCAAACATTCGACCCTAAGACTAGCCAGTCTTGCATTTGAAGCCAGTGGATGCAGATATGCTTTCTACTGATGTGGGACTAGTCCCGAAAGGCCTACAGTAACTTCATGTTTTAATGGTTGAGGAGATGGATCTAAGAGGTATATAATCTTATATTATAATTTTAAATTGTGACTAACCCCTAGACGGAGCTTACAATGAATTTTAAAAATGTTGATTATTTAAACTTGTCAGACTGCAGAGAAAAACAAATGTATTGTAACCTAAGTTATTAGATTACCTTTTGAATATTGGAAAGGAATTTGAGCTCTCTTTGTTATTGCTGCCAAAATAACCAGTAAACTAATTAAATCCATTTCTAAACTTTTTTTACACAAATTTAAATTTCTACTTATTAATTTTTCTATTACTTTATTAAATAAATTAAACTAATGTATCTTAAGGATACACTGCCAATTTAAAGATTAATTAAGTTGTATTATATATTGATATATTGGAATGGAGCAAACATGGCAGCTGGTAGATTAATTTTTAATTTTGGGTTTCATATAAATCCCCACTTCTAATGATCAGATTTCCCTGATTTTTTTGTGAATACCCTCCTCGTTTTATTTTAAAAGCATATACTGAATTTTGTTGCAAAAAATAAAACAATTGCAACTGATACAGCGATTTTTAAATTTTCATTTCAGATTAACTCATACATCTGATGATCCAAATTTGCTGGATAACAAATCGATCTTACTTTTTTAATTAACTGCATATGCCAAGTTCAGTTTGGATGAAACAAAAATCACACACACACATGCACACATATATAAATTTTGGTCATGGTCATTTTTGGTGTCTACTAGATAGGATCAGTGAGGATCTGTAAACATTTTTTCAAAAAATGTTTTCATGAGAATAACCTCAATAGCTTCATTGCTTCGGAATTCGCTAAAGAGACAGGAGTATTTGCTGAACATTCTAATTACTCTCTTTGATTAAAATATACTTATTGATGGATTATTCTCTAGATTACCATAAATAAATCAACTTACTGTGCATTTAGTACGTTTTTTTCAATTTTCCTTCTTTTATTAGAATTTTTTATAGTTTTATTCTTAAGTTTTTCAATCATTTCCTGTAAATTATTTGCTTCCTCTTCTGCTTCATACAACTCTTTTTGCAATTTCATGAAATTTCTATATTTCAAAACAGTTTGCTTTGATTTGTCACGATAACCACCTGACATCAAACCAGATTTCTTAACCTTTAAAAAAAAACATTCTTTAAATTCAGTATAGGGGAAAGTGTGTTAAAATTATACATCTTTTATTATGATTTTAAAATTTTATTACCTTATGTAATTATATATTAGAAAAATGACTTCAATTATCACAATATTGTTTTGGTTAAAACACTGTAGATTCCAAATAGTTAGTAAATCATTAGCCCATCAGTTTGGGCATTTAAATGTCCTCCCACAGATGAGCTGTGGTTTCACATACTTATAAACAAAACATTTAAATGCTCAAATGTGGTTTGTTGTACTGATTCACAGAGTACATCTATGATTTCCAATGTCTATAATTAGCTTGTTAATAAATCTGAACTTTCATTTCTCTGATGTTTTTATTATTGATTTAACATTTCTCAATGAAAGATAAATTATATTTGAAGAGAAAAATTTTCGCCTAGACCGGGACTCAAACCCGGGACCCTTGGCTTTCCGGGCCAAGTGCTCTACCAACTGAGCTACCGAGGCGAGTTACGATCTAGACGCAAATTTTTCTTTTATATACGTTGTAATTCCCTATCGCCAAATGCTTTTTGAAGCCATTGCTTCTATCTTTGCAAATGGCGGCTTCTTAGTTAAGAAGATAGAAGCAATGGCTTCAAAAAGCATTTGGCGATAAGGAATTACAACGTATATAAGAGAAAAATTTGCGTCTAGATCGTAACTCGCCTCGGTAGCTCAGTTGGTAGAGCACTTGGCCCGGAAAGCCAAGGGTCCCGGGTTCGAGTCCCGGTCTAGGCGAAAATTTTTCTCTTCAAATATAATTTATCTTTCATGGAGAAATGTTAAATCAATAATAAAAACATAATTAGAAGCATTACTAGCTTTATAAAATAATGTTAAATTCCCAATAAATGTCTTCTTAACTAAGAAGCCGCCATTTGCAAAGATAGAAGCAATGGCTTCAAAAAGCATTTGGCGATAGGGAATTACAACGTATATAAGAGAAAAATTTGCATCTAGATCGTAACTCGCCTCGGTAGCTCAGTTGGTAGAGCACTTGGCCCGGAAAGCCAAGGGTCCCGGGTTCGAGTCCCGGTCTAGGCGAAAATTTTTCTATTCAAATATAATTTCATTTCTCTAATTTCTTAAGAAAGGTCTCCCCTGTAACAGGCAATTGGAATGAGGGGGAAGTGATATCTTCTGGGGGGATGGCTGTCATTTATTAATTAAATAATAAATTAGTGAAATTAAATTTTTTGTCTTTGTCCTTTTCAACAGTCCTTTATTTTAAGCCTTTCCTGTGTTTTAATTTGCTGAAAAGAAATAAATAACTAACTTTAAAGGGTCGCATTGTGGGGTACTTATACTTTCCTCCTGAAAAATTATCTTTCACTGTCTTTCTCTAACCACGGTTCATATGTATAAAGAAAACACAATGACCAGCCCACAAACACCCACACAATTCAAATGTTTTAATACCAGTTTTAAGTAGAAGGAATTGTTTGAAAGATAAATACCTCTTCCTTAAACAGAGTGATTCATCAATTACAATATTTTAATTTGGAAGGTAGAGCGATTGGAATTTATTACCGTATATAATTATTGAATGGCAGCATCCACCCCTGAAGACCATTTTCCCAAGAGGATTACTGCAATGGGAAAGAAGGTAAAACCACAAAAACAGTGTTAAATCTGTGCCAAAAACAGTATAAGAAAGTTATAATTTTTTTGGTGCATGGATGTGAAGTAGGACTATGTGTGGGTGGGTGTTTGAAGATCTATCACATCATTCTGGATTTCTAGGATAATGGGAAACTTAACATGAATGAAGGATATTCATAAGTAAGGTAAAAACAATTAATCAATTGAGTTGGTGTTTACTTGATGAAAATCCATCATCATCATCGTCAACAACAAGGATTAGGCCCAATGGCCTGTTCCGATTTCATTATAGGTCGAATTGGTCCTTCCATTTCTTTAATGGTCTTCCCAACGTTCTTCTCCTGTTTGGTTTATAATTATACATTCTTCTTGGTATGCGCTGTTCATTCATTCGTAATACATGCTGAAGATAAGCATTTTGGTAATATGTTATTCTTTCACAGAGATTAAAATCCATATTTATTAATTAAATAAAAATAAAACTTACAGTTTTATTTGAATTTCATATTTATTAAGATATAATTCAGTTATAGCTGTTTCGGTGCACTGTATTTTCTTCAGACACGTTAACAAATTATGAATTGTGTTATTATAGTACATAACTGAGCTAAGCAACAATACAACAATAATTTATTTAAATTTTTTAATTTAACAAAGGCGATTCATTCAAATCAAGTTGAGAATTTAACAATTTATTACTACTTTTCAATTTATTTATTTCTACAGCCTCCAAAAGGTCCAACTTCTTACCCTTATCACAAACATGTAAAATTTCAAAATTTGGATTGAAACAATGATTAAATTGGAATAGGTGGTTAGCATATTTTGAATATTCTAAATTTCTATTATATGCTCTCATGTGTTCCTTTATACGAGAGATAAAAGGTCTACCAGTTTGTCCTATATAGACATTGTCACATGTGCCACACTATTTATATACACCTGATAATTTTTATTTTTTATTTTGGTTTTTATTGTTTTTTATTATATTTTGTAAGGTTTTATTAGTTTTAAATGCCACATTATTGTTCAATTTTTTAAAGTGTTTAGATATTTTATTAGAAAGTGGGCCTATGTATGACATTATGACACATTTCTTTATGTTTTCCTTGGGTAAAGGAAAAACTTTGTTAATTGCTTTTTGTAATGAATTTTCTTAATTAAATATTCTATAATTTTAGGGTCGTAGTTATTATTAATAGCTAATTGTTTAATAATATTCAATTCATTATTATATTCCAAGGGTGAAAGAGGGATATTTAAAAATTTTATTTATATAGAATTTAATATATAGGGTGTATCAAAAAAGATTGCGCAAACTTACATGGTTGAAAGTACACGATAATAGAAGCAACAATGTCCCAGTAAACCTGAGTCCATAAACGAGCCGTTTACGAGATAATTACGAATGTATGGTTACAAGCCGCCACTGAATTCATTGTAAACATCGTCCTAATTAGTACACATTTCACAGTTCACTTCACGTATGGGTTACCTGTTAAAGGAGGCATTCGAAGTGTCTTCCTTGCATCTGGATGCAATACTGTGCTCGTCTCTGCAATGAATGTCAAATTCTTTCGAAAACCCTTGGATCATTTCTGAATTCTTGACAAGCATGTACAACTCTCTGCTCCAGTTCTTCAACCGTGTTAACGGGTGTGCTGTACACTTCGCTTTTGAGGTGACCCCAGACACAAAAATCCAAAGGATTTAGGTCAGGTGATCTTGGAGGCCAAGGTACAGACCACCTCAAACTATCCATCTTTGGCTATATCTGCGCGTTAGATGCCGTCTCACAGCAGCAGCAAAATGTGCCGGAGCTTCATCATGCATGTACCACAAACCCCGACGTTGCTGAAGGGAAATATCCTCAAGCAATCCATGAAGATGACGCCGCAGAAACCTAAGGTACCTCCGTCCATTATGTTTTTGTGGAAGAATGTGTGGCCCAATGAGATGATCACCTAGTACCCCTAACCACACATTCAGTGAGAAACGGTGCTGATGTGGTGACTCATGAACAGCATGTGGATTTATTTCACACCAAAAATGTGTATTATGATAATTAAAAACGCCATCGCATGTGAATCCAGCTTCATCTGTAAATAAAATGTTATATGCGAAACGAGGGTTGACTACAGTCTGTTGTGGCATCCACTGACAAAACATCACTCTACGAACAGAGACCGCATCATTGAGACATTGAACTCGTTGGAGGTGGTAAGGGTACAATAAATTGCACTGTAAAATTCTCCATACACTACTGTGGCTTAGTACAGGCACTTATGTGGCAATTCTTCTCGTCAAGGTTTCTGGAGAGAGCTGTACTGCTTCCAACACCATATCCTCAACCTCAGGCATAATGCGAGCAGGCCTATCTACTGCTCTGCCATGTGCAAAAGCCCCATTTTCTCCCAGGCGCTGATGGACCCTTGTAAATGTACGACTTTCGGGGTGTCTTTGATCAGGATATGTTTCTTGGTACAAGCATGAAGCCTCCCGTGCATTGCCATTAGCCCTACCGTACATGAAATGCATAACCACATACTCTTCGTTGCTGAAAGGTTCCATTATAACTACAACACAGCACAAGTGGCACTCCTCAGACGAGACTGATACCTTTTGAGACTGTGTACTGTATCCGTCCTGTACATTCTGTATGTATGGTTTGATTACAACTCCACCTCTCGGCAATGTTCAGTTTTGTAAACAAAGAACATAGGATGGCTTCAAGTGCGCAAGGAGTAAACCGTACGATGTTACAAACAATGATGTCAGTGGCGGCTTGTAACCATACATTTGTAATTATCTCGCAAACGGCTCGTTTGCGGACCCATGTTTACTGGGACATTGTTGCTTCTATTATCGTGTACTTTCAAACATGTAAGTTTGCGCCATGCTTTTTGATACACCCTGTATATCTAAAATAAGTTACTGAGAGGAATAGAGTTTAAAAATACTACTTCACAGTGGTACTGTGTGAACATTTAATGATCACACATAAGGGAAGAAACCAGTTACATGTGTGTGTGTGTGTGTGTGTGTGTGTGTGTATGTATATATATATATGTTATAATTAAATTTTTTGACATTGAGCAATACAAGCTTAATATGCATTGATCAATGTCAAAAAAATTAATTATAATATCGATAAAGTGTCACTGCTATAAGGTAAAAATATTCTCTTTAATTTGCCTACTTGTTATAGGGGCTATTAGGTGGCAGTGGAGACCGAGTTCCCACTACATCTCGTAATAATAGAGAATATACATATATGAAAAATGTATGTTTGTACTACATTTGTTCGGTAGTGTAATAGGTAGTGCACTGGGGTATCAATCCAAAGGTCCAGGTTCAAATCCCGTCCAAGGATTTATTTTTCTTATCATGTCATATTTGTCCATCGCTGTGATCTCGAGGTAGTGTGCTGCCTTGTCACGCAGCGGGCCCGGGTTCGATCCCTGGTCGGGGCAGTTTTTCTGGGTGAGGTTTTTATCGGAGTTTTTCCTCACCTATAAGACAAATGTTACGAAAACTTTAAGGCTCAAATGGTCCCTGAAATCGGCCATCATTATCATCATCATCATCATCATCATCATCCTTCATCTGTGTGGAAAGCAACGGGAAGCTACCACACCTACAATTCCCTAGTAAAGCTGCAAGCATAGCATGAAAATGCTATGATTGCAGTGAAGGACCTGCCTTTGGGCAGAATTACTATAGATGGATGTCATATATATAAATATATATATATAAGAAAGTTTTCTTGGGTTTTCCATGTCATGGATTCAAGGTCGGTCTTGGCCACTGATTCCAACATTTCGGCATGATCCCACATGCCATTATCAAGGAATGATAGGTTTGAGTCACTGGTTTACGTCTTATATAATTAAACACATTGAGTTTTCACTGTGGCCCGTTTCGGAAGCCAAAGTTGCATGTGTCTCCTATTATGGTTCAAGACTTATGACCCCTTAAAATGGTTCAGGTTTATATGGAACACACTGTATTTACCTCAATGAATTTGTACTTAATAAAAGTGCACTATATAATATTTTATTTCCATTAAGTTTTGTGATATAATAAACATGTAAGAAGTATACATACTTGATCTCCTTCAAGAGTGACACAGTTAAAATTATATCTGTCAGCATATTCCATATTGCAATGTCCATTGACCTGGAGAGGAGTGTACTGCCAAATACTAAATTTACTACTTTCACATATTGGATATCATATTTAAGTCTTTTAGAAAGAGGTAACACATCCTGAAATCATAAATATACAATTGAATGTATGGTGAAATTAAATGTTTGTTACCTCTCCTCATATAAATTTTCTAACTTAGAAAATTTATATGAGGAGAGGTAAGAAACATTTAATTTCACCATAAATTAAACCTCATAGTGATTAATTCCTATAAAAGTTAAAAATTGAATGTATACTAAACATTTTAAAGATATTTCTAATTGCTAAATTAAGCACCAAATACCTGGATTAAATCCCTCAGTAGTACTTATATTATGCAAGCCCACTTTACTGTTGATAAGGAAATCATCTGCTGGATGGGGATATTAAACTGATGGACTCTCTGGCACTTATGAACAAAAGTAGGTTGCGAGTAATAACAGGTTTCACCTTACATTATACAACTCTTATAATTAGAGTCCGGATGTTAGGCACTTAAAAAGTTCAAAATAAGCATGCAAAAAGGCACTGAAAATCATTAATATCTTCTTCTTCTTCTCTTCACGGGCTAGGTAAATTGCCTGTTCCGCCTCACAGTTGTTCTGTCCATCTTTTCATTGACCTTCCTACATTCCTTGAACCTCTTTGCTTGTAGTTAAATGCTGCTCTTGGTAATCTTGATACATTCATTCTTTCCAAATGTGTAAACCATTTCTCTCTATATTCTCTGATTTTCTCATTCAATGGATATATATTTAACTCTGTTCTTATATCTTCATTCCTTATCCGATCCAATCTTGTGCAGCCTTTTGTTCTTCTAAAGAAGTTCATTTCTGCGCTTTGTATTCTACTTTGCAATTTTTTGGTCATTACCCAAGTTTCGCTCCCATAAAGTAATGCAGGAACTGCCAATGTTTTATAAAACTGCAATCTAGAAACTCTTCTTGTTTTATTCTTTAATGTTTTATGTATAGTTATATAATTTGAAATTTTTTCGACAGTTTCATATGTATGTCTCTTTCAGTTTTTGTGTTCATAGTAAAATTACAACCCAAATAATTAAAATTTGTTACTTGTTCCAGAGGTTTGTTGTCTATTACGATTTTTGATCTTATATGATCGTTTCCCCAAAATGCCATTATTTTGGTTTTTTCTTTTGATATTTTGAAATTATATTTTTGGCATAACTGATTTAACTGATGTAAAGAGTACTGCAAATTATTTTCATTTTCTTGAATAATAACCACATCGTCAGCATACATTAAAACGTTTAATATTTTAAAACGGTCCATTCTTATACCTATATTAACAATACTTTTCCAATTTTGGATGATGTCATTAATATAAAGATTAAAAAGGGTAGGTGATAAACTACACCCTTGTCATTAACATAGGCACTAAAAATCAAAATAGGCTCTTCAAAAAATGGACTACAACATACATTTTTACAGCCTTATGTAAATATAAAAATATCCTATCAATAGCATACGAAGATATCAGAGATGATTTTGGAACTTTTTTGCCTATACTTATGTTTTGCAGTGTGTACATGCTGCAAAACATGGCACTTCTTCGTGCAATTCACCGAAATTTTACACATTTTGCAAAACAATATTGAATCGTCACTTGAGAATATTTCCGCACCAAATTCTTTCACAAAATTAGTCAGTTTGTCTTTTACTGTTTTATTGTTGTCCATTCTTTAGGCATCATGAAAGAACTGTTCTAAAAAAAAAGCCACAATCACTTGTCGCACCACTTTGTCTTTGAAGCACCTGTCTATGAACGAGGACTACAGACTGAATTCAGTGTTATCAACATCAAAAATAATATTGTCGGTCAATTAAAGTTTTCTATGCAATGATATGTGTCATGAAGTTTGTCCATTTCAATTAATTTCATTGAAATACTAAGTTAATTTGAAGAAAAGAATGGCAAGTAGGCATTATAAGCTGAAATAGGCATTTATAGGCAAAATTAACTTCATGGAAAACAACTCTAGGGTCATCGGTATGAACTTATATGATGTCACTTTTACAATATCTATAATAAATAACTGTAGGCATTTTCCATAACATCCGGTCTCTACTTATAATACTCAGAATTTCCCTACAACAGAACAGTGCATATGTTTAGATGGGGTTTAATGAATTAAACTGAGGAATTTCATCTGGTTACAGAGGAGTAGCAGACAAGCAACTATATGAAAACACCCATGTTAACAGTTTGTGAAGTTGTTTGCATTCAATATCATAATCCATATAAAAATGAAATATGGGACTGGAATGGTATTGGATGGCTAACTAACTCACTAGCATTATCGAACTATGGCCATGCAGACATAAGCTCTCCATACATCCCTAGGCTGAATTAATGTTTTCCAATCATCTCTTGTATAATAATCTACTTCCATCTACCAGTTATATTATATGGATGTGAAACATGGACTCTTACTTTAAAGGAGAGAAGGAGATTACGAGTATTTGAGAATAAAGTTCTTAGGAAAATTTCTGGACCAAAGAGAGATGAACAGACAGGTGAATGGAGAAGACTACATAACAGTGAACTACATAATCTTTATAAAAAGCCAGATATAATAAGAACAGTTAAGACTTGTAGACTGTGATAGACAGGACATATGGAACAAATGGGGAATAAAAGACATGCATGGAAGCTTCTTGTAGGAAAACCAGAGGGAAAATGCCCAGTTCGTAGACCAAGAATGAGGTGGGAGAATAACATTAGCCATGATTAGAGAGAAGTAGATTATACAGGGAATGATTGGAAAACTTTAGCTCAGGATATGGATGTATGGAGAGCTTATGTTTGTGTGGCCATGAACCTATGGGTTCGATAGTGCCAGTGAGTTAGTTAGAGTTAGTTATAATCTATTTCCCTCAAATCATGGTTAATGTTATTCTCCCACCTCATTTATGGTCTACCAACTGGACATTTTCCCTCTGGTTTTCCTACAAGAAGATTCCATGCCCCTCTTTCATTCCCCATTCGTGACACATGTCCTGCCTATTGCATAAAACGAGACTTATCTATTCTTATTATATCTGGTTTCCCATAAAGATCATATAGCTCACTTTTATGAAGTCTTCTCCATTTGCCTGTCTTCCAGTTCTTCATTCTTTGGTCCAAACATTTTCCTAAGAATTTTATCCTTAAATACAGATATTCTTTCCTCCTAAATTAAAGTAAGACTCAATGTTTCACATTCATATAATATAACTGGGTGAAAAACAATTTTGTGTATTTTCAGTTTAGGTACTGGATGGCTTTGGATCTTATTTGAAGGGTCCACAGAAAGAACATGCTTAGTCATTTTTCTTACACTTTTCAGGGGAGCAAATTTTCACTTTAAAATGCTCCCAAGAATTTATTAATTTTCTTACTAGTAATTTTATGACACTATATTTGTGAGAAATAAATATTAAAGACAGTATGTAGTTACAACAAAAATATTTCCAATAGTTTTCATACAGTTCAACAGTAACTACAGTCATGTCAATTAAAAAAGGGAAAAAATATGCTAAGTCTCTTTTTTCTCCCTGAAATTCTAATGAAGAATCAAAATAATATGTAATTTATATTATACTGTCAAAAATTAATGATATTTAATTTCTAAAAAATTGTCACGGATTATCTTCATGTTATTGGTGTGATAGAGAGGACAAGAATCCCTGAGCCTGAGGGCTGATGAAGCGCTTTAATATCTGAAAATCTTCGTAGTTTGCTAGGGATTTTGGTATTATCGCCTTACTATGATGGCTGTCTGTTTATATAAAAGTGGGTGCTGCACAACAATGCTTGATAATAATTAACATGCGGAATTATTATAGTAACTCCGCCATGGCCGGTCCCAAGCCCGGATGAGAAAGGAGGAGTAACAACCTTGTTAAAAAACCAGGGTTCAGTTGGCTCCGACTGATAGTACTCTGTAAGGGTCCCTAGCCAGGGTTACGGTGAAGACCTCAACGGCAGAGTCGGCGCAGAAGGAGTCCTTCATCACGGCGGATCTGGCGGAAGAGGCAACCCTATCTCTAAGGGAAATAGAGAAACGCTGCCTTGCGGTGAAGAGGGATCTTCAAAGGCTATGGGAGGAAAACCCAGACAGAAATGTTCCTGGTTCTCCAGGTTGGGAGTTTATGCTGTGGGCCAGCTCCCCACACATTAGAGAAAAAAAAAGCAAAATGCTAAAAGACCAAATCAATCAAAGCCGGACAGAAAAAAGTACGAAAGACAAAAGCAACGAAAACGGACATTGAATACAGGCACGTGGAATGTACGAGGAATTAGAAACAAAATTAATGAAGTAGCAGGAGAATTATTTCAGAACAATATAGATATTGCAACAATGACGGAAACAAAAAAGAAAGGATCGGGAAATTCAAATTTAGGAAATTACATACATTTTTGGTCAGGTGTAAATAAATCCAAAAGAGCTAAAGCAGGAGTATCAATGTTTGTAAAAAAGAATACAGTAAAAACATAATAGATTATGAATATATTAATGAAAGATGCCTAAAGATTAAAATGAAGCTTATGGGAAGAACAATGGTGTTCTTAGCGGTCTACGCACCAACAGATGATGCTGCACAGAGTCAGAAAGAAAAGTACTATTCAATAATAATGGAACAAATAGAGAAAATACGAAGTAATGAAGAATTAATACTAATGGGAGACTTAAACGGGAAAGTGGGTATAAGAAACAATGATGAAGCAGTAGGAAAATATGGGGAACAAGAAGTAAACGATAATGGAAATAGAATCATAGAGATGTGCAAACAACATAAATTAAAGATAGTAAACACATTTTTCGATCATAAGGATATCCGTAAATTTACTTGGGTACGACCTAGTCTCAATCAGAAATCAATAATAGACTACATAATTGTAAAGCTAAATACTTCCTTATTTATTAAGAACTCAAGGGTTAAAAGAGGAGCAAATTGTGGTTCCGACCACTATCTACTCACAGCACAGATCATCCCCAAATTCCTTACAGGGAAAAAAGTGCATGATGAAGCAAGGGAATCAACAATGCAACTGAAGCAGGAAGAAAAATTTAAATTGTATTTATTTAATCAGGATAGTATCAAAAACCTGTATCAAGAAAGACTGAGGATTAAAATTGAGAATTTGGATTACAAGGAAGACATAGAAGAAGAATATAATCAATTAAAGGAAATAATACATTCGGCAGCAAAAGAAGTATTAGGCACAATAAATAAAAAACAAAATACACAAGATTGGTGGAATGATGATGTCGAAGAATTAACCAAAAAGAAGAAAAAATGCTACTTAGAACGGTTGGCAAATAAAACAACAGAGAATTGGATAGAATACAAGAGAACAAACGCCAAAGTTAAAAGGAAAGTGATAGAAGAAAAAAAAAACAAATTATGGAAAAGCAAATGCCAAGAAATATAAAGTTATATAGGAGGATCACAATCATCGGAAGTATGGAGATTTCTAAAAACACTGAAAAGCAACCAAGGATCCAGCAAGATAAATTTGTTAGTAAAATCTGACGCAGAAAAACAATACAAAGCTTTACTGTCAGAAACTAGAAATGAGTTTATGGAAACAATAGAAAATCCAACTATAGAAATGAACGTCCTGGAATTTGATACAATAGATATAGAATTAGAAATTCAAACCCTAAAGAATAAAAAGGCACCAGGGCTGGGAAACACACCAATGAGTTAACTAAATATGGCCCAAAAAAATTAATAGGTGGATTGAGGGACTTGTTTAATAAGTGCATTGCAATACAGAAGATTCCTGATGAATGGAAAATAAGCTACATTGTACCAATATACAAGAAGGGCGATAGAAGAGACGCAAAAAACTACAGAGGACTAAGTATAAATAACACATTATATAAAATATTTACGAAGTTATTAAAAACAAAGTTACAAAAAGATATTAAAGACAAATTAGGAGAAGATCAAAATTGATTCAGACCAGGAAGGTCATGTGTTGACAATATATTTGCAATACAAGAGTTAATTGAAAAACGGACTGCAGTTGGAGAAGAAACCCATTTGACAATGATAGGTTTAGAGAAAGCTTATGACTCAATTCCGAGGAACAAATTATGGGAAGTATTGGAAAAAATACAATATTGATAAAAACCTAATGGAAATTATTAAACAAATCTATAAAGATAACTTCGCTTATGTTAAAATTGGAAATATAATGTCTAATCCTATAAAAACCACAAAGGGATTGAAACAAGGTTGCAGTCTATCACCAATTTTATTTAATATTTATGTAGAATTTATATTAATGAAATGGAAACAAAGCTGCAAAGGTATGAGGATCCCAATAGGCAACAGATTTTTGCTGACATTACAATTTGCCGATGATCAACTGGTTTTAGCGCAAGACAAATTTGATATGGAATTCATGATAAAAAGGTTGAAAAACACATATGAATCATGGGGTCTCACAGTAAATTTACAAAAAAACAGAATATCTGGCAATAAATAGCAATGAACGAGAAAATTTAATATTGGAAGAAGAAATCCAAATAAAGCAAGTGAAACAAACTAAATATTTGGGAATAATTATGGATAACATTGAAGGTATAGGCAAAGAGAACATAAAACATAGAATTGAATTGAGTAGCAAAATAATATCATCGTTAGATTCCATACGGTGGGATAAGCATATTTGGAAAGACTCAAAAAAATATATTGGTAAAACATTGGTGGATCTGTTGCAATGTACGGAAGTGAGGTATGGACAATCAATAAGTACTACAAGAATAGACTAATAGCTCTAGAAATGGATTATTTACGAAGAAGTGCCAGAAAGTCTAGATTAGAACATGTCACAAATAAGGAAATTAGAAACATAATGGAAGCAGAAGAAAGCATAATTGAAAGAATTGAGGAGAAGGAATTAAAGTGGTTAGGACATGTCTTAAGACTGGAAGATAAGCGATGGCCGAAGCAACTATATGAATGGCTCCGAACAGAAAGAAGAAAAGAGGGAGACCAAGGTTAACATGGAACAAAAACATGAAGACAATAATGCAAGCTAGAGGGCTAAGCATCGAAGATGCCCAAGACTGTAGGCTTCGGAGGTTTGGCACGGGAATACGGCAGCAGCTGTAAAAACCCGACGATAGATAGATAGAATTATTATAGTGGCAGTAGTCAGCATCTTTGCATGGCTCTGGTTTTTTTTCTGTATAAATATCAAAACCAGAACAGTAGCTACTATTTGACTCACAGATTTTGTACACTTTTATACCAAAAGGTGCCCTTTTTTGGGGATTGAATTGAATGTAGCAGAGTCTGACTCTGAATTTCATGAAGCTTTCATCTATTGCTACATTTTCTTCAGGGTAATAGACATTTCTGAAATTTTGTTTTAGATGATCAATTACAGGTTGCAATTTGTTTAGACAGTTTGAAGGGTCAGGATTTTCATTGTCGACAAAACGAAGAAATTTAGAAATTAGTAAGAATCTTCTATATGGCATGACTTCAGAAAAGAAAGGAGTGTGAATTGATTTTTTTATGGACCAGTATGACTGTAGAGAAGGCTTTTTCACCTGTGCTATGAGAATACATAAAGCAAAATATGCTTGAATTTCATCAATGTTGTGGGAAACCAAGTGCTTTTTGATTTTGAATTTGGAATTTTTTCATAGAATTCTGTTGAATATCGATTTGTTTCTACTGTTACATCATCCCAGAAAGAAACATGAACTAGATTTCTGTACATATCTATGGTGGTTGGTTGAGGAGGGAGATGTCTTTGAACCCTAGAGTTGATGCCATTTGAGTCAGAAAATGGAATTTTTATAGGTTTATGCTCATTTATTCCCCATTTCCATTTTTCATTTTATGTTTTATAGGAGCACTAACACTGGGTGCTGCAACTTCACTGTCTTTACTGGAATCATTTACCTCACTTTCTTCATTGTCAATATTACTATCACAATCACTGTTTTCAAAAATGTCACTTTCAGATGCACTATCACTTTTATTCATTATATTTTCAAGCTCTTCCTCTATAAGGAATTTCTTACGGTAAACCATTTTTACTACTGAGTAACTCGGGAAATCACCGAAAAACAAGTACTTATAACTCACAATCTATCGTGAGAAATCGATTGTGTTGTACACCATTGAATAGATCATTCTCTCAGCTTTCCAAAGGCATATAGCATGTCATGCCATCTATTGACAAAACTAAAAAACACTAAGAAGAAGCTACAGCTGCTCAGTCCGGCTAACAGCCGTCTGTGTAAGAATGGGTTTCACTTGATCAGCCGGCTGGGAGCCGTCTGTGTAAGCCAATGGGTTAAGCTTGTTGGTCCCATTGGTGTTTCTTTTTTTTAAAGGAGGAAGGTTGTGATCCAGCACTGGAATTCATCTTATTTTTCTTCAACATTATCTTATATATAAAAATCAATGTTTGTTTGTTTGTTTGTATGTTTGTTGCTTTGTTTGTTCATATTCTATGCGCAGCCATACCATTGATCCGATTTTGATGTTTTTTTTTTGCAAAATGTTCAGAAGATTCCTGGAATGAACATAGGCTATAAATGAGTTGTGATATTCAACACCTTCACCCCTAAAAATCACCCTTTATAGTGAAAAGTGTGAAATAAAGTCCCTATTTTGACGCTTAAATGGCTTATGCTGCCAAAACCATAACAAATACACAAAATTAATGTACACAGAATTGAATATCTCAAAAAACTCTACAAAAAAGTCCGTGTTTATCTTTTACGGATAACTCACAATAACTATTTTTGTTTTTCATTGATGCCAAGAAGATAGGGATAAGTAATTTCCGGAGAAGCGTGCTCTGCCATACTGTTCATCCGATTGAGATGGGGCTTTTTGAAAAATGTTCAGGAGATTCTGGGGATGAACATAGGCTATAAGGGAGTTGTAATACTCAACCCCTTCACCCCTAAAAATCACCCTTTGTAGTGAAAAACATGAAATAAAGTCCCTATTTTGACACTTAAATGGCTTACACTGCCTAAATCATAACAAATACACCAAATTAATGTACACAGAATTGAACATCTCAAAAAACTCTACAAAAAAGTCCGCAACAGCATATGTTTATCTTCTACGGATAATTCATAATAACCATTTCTGTCTTCATTGATGCCAAGAATATCGGGATAAGCAGATTCCCGAACAGTGCATGGCTGGTGGTAAAAACATATTAGCATTTATTTATGAGTAGCAGCGCATGCCGGGTATTAGCTAGTCCCTTATAAAACACACTTACATTGCTCACTTCTTGTTCTTCTTCTTCCTTCCAAGTATTAGGCCAAGGCCTGTTACGATCCTATAGAAAATTTTCCCTCCAGCGTTTCATAGGACGGCCCAGAGATCTTTGTCCTCTTGGTATATAATTATAAACAGTTTTGGGGATCCGATTTGAACTCATTCTTTCAAGATGGTGCTTCCAATTTAGTTCCATCATCATCATCATAGTACATTCACGAATTTAGGCCATTTGTTGACCTGTTTCGGCCTCAAGAGAAACACCATCCAGAAGTCTTTTGAGTGGACGTCCTGGTCTTCTTCTTCCTGCGGGTTGATATCTTACATTAGTTTGGGTATTCTGTGATCTTCCATTCGATGAACATGTTGTATCCATCTTGACTTATAATCAGAAATTTTGTTTTCTAAAGATTCCATGTGTAATTCTTCTAAGATGTCTTCATTTTTTTTGTGATCTAGTAGTGTGTATCCTGCAGTCCTCTGAAGATATCTCATTTCAGCAGATCTAAGTCTCTGTATATCCTTCTGTTTCAACGTCCATACTTCGCTACCATACAAAAGAGTTGGAAGAGCCAGTGTTTTATACACTTTCAGTCTTGAATGCTTTTGGACTAACTGTGGCTTGAAGATAGAATTTATTAACCCTAAAATTCTTAAAAATTTAGATATTTTTGCATTTACATCCTTTTCTTCTTCATATGAGATATTGCATCCTAGATATGTAAAATTATTCACCTGCTCCAAAATTTTATTGTCCAGTCCAATTTAGTTGGTACTGTTTAATATATTCCAAAATTGGCGTAGTCTTCAATTCTTTTAAGATATGGGTGTTCCTTTTCTGATCCCATCTGGTGTAACCTGCTGTTCTACGCATGAATCTCATTTCACAAGCCGTTATTCTGCTTTCATGTTGTCTTTTTAGTGTCCATGCTTCTCTACCATAGGTCAATACTGGTCTAGCCAAAGTGTTATATAAACGTAATCTGGGTTTTTTTTGTACAAGGGATGGTTTCATAACTTGATTAATAATTACCAAACTTTTATTATAACTAGTAATTTTTTCAGGGATACCCTTTTCATCTCAGATAGAGAGATAATATCCAAGATATTTAAATTGATTAGATCTCTCTAAAATTTTATTCTGGAGACAGATTTTACTTTGTATGGGGACCTTCCCATGAAATGCCATAATTTTAGTTTTTAAGTTTGATCCTTCCAGGAAATTCTTGTATAAGACTTGAAAGCATAATAATAGTCCCTTTGATTGGTTGCTGGCCAAAGGAAGGCAAGACCAGTGATGGGGCTGCCATCTTATAGCCTCTGGTCAGGCTTTTTTGGAGAAGAAAAGAAAATAAAGGAAAGAAGAAATGGAAGAAAGGAAAGACTCCCTAGCCCTCGGATACATTACTCACAAACACTTAAAAATGAAATAAAAAGAAGACAGGATACGAGGTGAGGTGTGAAGAATATTATTTTAAATTTTACTTAAAAATAAAATAATTTCTAAATATAATGCAAGTAACATCATGTATGAATGTGATCTGATGAAGAGGGATTAAAATTGAAAATGGTCTACATTAATGACATCTAATTACCTAGCACAGAACTCAAAACAAGAAAAGTATAATGGTGGCACTGTAGATGATTATATCTCCATAGATTATTCTAAATAAACCTCAAATCTGAAATACAAGGCCTTTAGTAAACATTTTCAGCACTTTCACACCCAGATTTGAAGTATATGTGTGTGTAATTCTATTGCCACCCACTTCACATGCTTCAGGTTCCACACTGGACAGATAGATGGCATTAATGTGGTCTATTTTCAACTTACGCACTACTTCGGCAGACTAGTTTACTTATAAAATGTATTCTTGTATTTTGTACAGAGTGGAGTGCATGTTTATGTGATTGTGTAGTGTAAAGTGTGATGTATGAGGGATGATTATGAAGATAAGGAAGAAGGTAAAATCCAATGTCGGCACAAAGCCTATTCTTTTCAAAGGACCAAGGGAGTGGTCAGATTTAACATCCCCATCTGTAGGACAAATTACTATCAACAGTATCATATGCCTTCTCAACATATATATATATATATATATATATATATATATATATATATATATATTGCAGAGAGATTTTCAATTTAATACAGGAATCTGGTGCACAATCTAGCAATTAAAAATTGTACATCACCATTCCTCATGGCCCCATAAACAAACATTTTATTATTAAATGAATTAAATTTAATTAATTTTGCAATTAAAGTTTTCAATCCTGCCAGATACCAAACCCAGGTTGGATAGTCAGGAAATAGGCATGCTACCATCTGAGCCAGCATGGCGGACTATGACAATAATGATATAACAGTATCATTACATAATTTAGTACTAACTTAGCTAAATTATGTTTTGCTAATGAATTTATCAGTAATATCACTTTATGATATTATACAAAATCAAAACTTACTCTGCTAGTAGGATAATCATATGCTTTCGGCATTAATCGATTTAACAGCAGAAAATTAATTTCTCCTGGACATTTCTTCTGATTAAATATTTTAGTTATTTTCTTTGACACATTTTCAGTTTCCACAATATGGTAGAATAATCTGAAACAAAAACAAAAATAAAGGAATAGTCAGAAAAATCATTAATTTTCTTAGGCATTATATATGAAGATAGATTAGAAAGTAATGCACAATAATTTTTTTCTGCATTGGTACTGTGTCTGGGAAGTTGAAATTTCATAAGATGTAATTTGAAGTTCTCACTACAGACACAATTTTTTTTTCACGTATAACTTTAGTGAGGGAAGCATGAACTACGCAATGAAGATTGCGGCATACTTGTTACTATCATCAACATGTGAAGAGCAATGAAATAATATGATTTTTGTAGGCTAAAGGACATAACCTGAGAAAAATTCACAGGGACATGTGTGGCATGAATGGAGAAGACTGTATGAATTATAGCCACGGCTCCAGGTGGTGTGCATTTTTCATACACTAGTGTCCAAAATTAAAGCAACAAATTGAAATTTCATCTTTTGGGTTTATTTTGCCAGAAAATAGTATAAACAAGTGATACAAAAGTATAAACAACCAGAAGAATAAAGAAAGTAAACAACTGCAACATTCATGCATACCAGTAAAACAAAATGTCCTTTTTTTTCAAAATTAGTGAGTAGCAAACACATCCAGAAAACAGGTTAGTGTGTTCAGTATTGGGTGTGACCACCTCTGGCAGCAATACAGGCTTCACAACGGCGTGGCATGCTGCGAATAATGTCATCAATCTTATTTTGAGGCAATAACGCCCATTCTTCCTGCAGAGCAACTCGCAGGGTCTGCTGAGTGGCTGGTGGATGTTCACGTGAAGCAACTCGTCTCCCTAGTGCATCCCAGACATGCTCTATAGGATTCAAATCGGGAGAACATGCATTATCTTCAGTTTCCAGGAACTCATCAACCACCTGTGCTCTATGAGCACGAGCATTATCATCCATCAGTAAGAAGTCTGGGCCCACAGTACCGCGAAACAACTGCACATGAGGTGCCAAGATCTCGTCACAATACCTGACAGCAGTTAAACCTTGTCGATGTACAATTTCATGAAGAGGTGTTCGAGTAGTCAACAGAATTCCAGCCCACACCATTATTGAGCCACCTCCAAATTGGTCTCTTTCCACAATGTTTGAGTCTTGAAATCGTATTCCAGGTTCTCTCCAGATGCGAATTTGTCAAGAATCATTTTCAAGACTAAATCTGGACTCATCTGTGAAGAGAATATTGGCCCACTGTTCGATCGTCCAGTTGGCATGTTGATGACACCACTCTAGACGGTCTCTTCTCTGAATACGCATCAAGTGTACACATACAGCAGATCTCCGACAATAAAGGCCTCTCTGCCGAAGCCGTCTGTACACTGTTTGCCTCGATACAACTGTTCCAGTGGATGCTGTGAGGTCAGATGCCAGTTGTCGTGCAGTACTACGGTGGTACCGTCTTGCCCTTAGAGCCAAATAACGATCCTCTCTTCCAGATGTCACTCTTGGTCGTCCTTGCCCTGGTCTTCAGGATACATTTTCGGACTCTAAAAACTGTTGCCACATCGGGAAACAACAGAACGATTCACATTAAGCCATCTGTCCACATCAGCTTGACTCTGTCCTGCTTCCATTCTTCCCATGGCCCTGCAACGAAGAGAATCTTCTAGGCGGCTTCTCTATGCCATACTCTACCTGCAGTAAATGTTTACACAGCCAACATTGATGTTGGACTAAGCAATAAACACTATACTGCAGTGCCATGTTTGATAGGTGCACTGACGTCATCGTTTACATGGTTGTAAGATGGCCGGAATGCCATCTGCAGTTCAGAACAGTACTGTATTGGCATATGTTTATGTTTTATATGAATATATAGTGAATTACACATAGGAAGAAAAAATACCAGTTTGTTGCTTTAATTTTGGAAACTAGCGTAGTTGGCTGTGAGAACCTTTGTGATTCATCACATTCTGGCCAGCTGACCAACAAATGATAACAAGCTTGGACTACTTAATGCATTACACTGCATAAGGACATGATTTCTGTCAGTGGTATATCACTAGATGCCTGAAACATGCTGGCCATCGCTTTGAGACAGATACAAAAGTGCAATCAGCTATCAATAGATGGCTATATTCCAACAAAAGGGATTTCTATATACCGGATATACTGAACTGGTACCACGATGAGAGAAATGTGTTAAGAAAGTTGGCGACTATGTAGAAAAGTAGCTAAAAGATTTAAGTGTGTGTGTGTTTCTTTATCTAATAAGCTTATTTTTAATTACTGTGCAATACTTTATAACTATAAAGAAGATTCGAATGGTGAAGTGCATTTTGTAAAGTGACACAACATTAAAATTACAAATAATATTCACAAATAGTTAACATAACTAGAAGAAAAATTTCTGGCTGAACTGGGATTTGTACTCAAGACCTCGAGCTTTACAAGCTGGTGTCCTACCATTAAGTTACTGGGTAACTTCAGAAGCAAGCACAAATTTCCCTCTCTTTAATTCCTGCATCTCCTTAGTAGTGAAACTTTATTCACAATACAATATGTTGCCTCTAAAACAAGAAGACATTACATTGTGCTATAAGCTAATTATGAACATAATGTGCAAATTACTGTATTTACATAATTCATACCATCGCATAATTCACACACTAGGATTTTGCATGACAATACATTTTTTTTTTTTTGTTTTTAACTGGACTTACTTTACATCAGGTTGAAATGGGGCAGCATGAAATTTCCTTTAATAAGTTTCAGAGCCATATTTTTAAAAACATTACTGTATACTCAAATTTTTCCACACTATGGTCAGCAAAGTTTTTCATGCATTATTCATGGGATATTATAAAATTAATTAGCAGAGCTGTTCACGTGTGAAGTGTGAATCTCAACTTCATTTTTTTCATGAAGTTGGCAACAGAGAACCAGTTTCAAAGGCGTTCCAACATGCATCAGGCATTTTTCTAGTAGAAGAACTCTGCCAAATGACAATTTGTTTAATGGAAATCTTGCCATTTATTAAAATACAATATATCCAAGTCATTTTAAAAATAAGAAATTCCTATAATTACATGGTTACAAAGTAAAATATAATAGCTAAAAAAAAGTATGGAGCAATTTTTGCAGAATATGGACACTCTCATTAAATACATAGGCCTGCAGATATTTTAGGATATTTCTATAATAAATAATCTTGAATATACAATGCAATGATGTTTTTATTATTAATTTAACATTTCTCACTGAAAGATAAATTATATTTGAAGAGAAAATTTTTGCCTAGACCGAGACTCGGACCTTTGGCTTGCCGGGCCAAATGCTCTACCAACTGAGCTACCAAGGCGAGTTGCGATCTAGATGCAAATTTTTCTCTTATATACGTTGTAATTCCCTCTCACCAAAATACTTTTGAAACCATTGCTTCTATCTTTGCAAATGGCGTCTTCTTAGTTAGGAAGACATTTATTGGGAATTTAACATTACTTTATAAAGCTAGTAAGGCTTCTAATGATGTTTTTATTATTAATTTAACATTTCTCACTGAAAGATAAATTATATTTGAAGAGAAAAATTTTCGCCTCGGTAGCTCAGTTGGTAGAGCATTTGGCCCGGCAAGCCAAAGGTCTCGGGTTCGAGTCTCGGTCTAGGTGAAAATTTTTCTCTTCAAATATAATTTATCTTTCAGTGAGAAATGTTAAATTAATAATAAAAACATCATTAGAAGCCTTACTAGCTTAATAAAGTAATGTTAAATTCCCAATAAATGTCTTCTTAACTAAGAAGCTGCCATTTGCAAAGATAGAAGCAATGGTTTCAAAAGCATTTTGGTGAGAGGGAATTACAACATATATAAGAGAAAAATTACAATGCAATATTTAATAATTTTACACAAGATATTTGTGAAGATAACACCATATTCTCAACTGAAAATTCGTAACGTAGTCTCAAAATCAATAGACAAAATTATGATGAATTATTTACTACAACTTTTATGTCTGACTTATTACTGTTATTATTAAAAAAATGCTCTTTTAATGTTGTAAAAATCATGTACCATATTTATAACTCATAAATGCAATGCTATTGTCTAATAACAAATCATTGGCATTATTGAAGCTGAAGGTTTATAGCTACATAGATAAGCTCTCCATACATCCCTATCCTGAGCTAATGTTTTCCAATCATTCCCTACATAATTCATCTCCCTCAAATCATGGTTAATGTTATATTTAATAAGTTTCATTCTCCACTCGATCCACATGTCCTGCACATCACAGTCTATGAAACTTGACTGTTCTCAATAAAATTAAAGGGATTGACCTTTTGAAAACTACAGTTCCCGTGTTTAAGAAAACATAAAGATGTAAAAATGACCCATTAATTTATGAAGTAAGAACCTCATAATGTTATTTCCCATATTTAACTTTGAATATTCTCAATACATTTGGTTTTCTATAAAGATTATGTTAAGGTTGAAAATAGATCGGAATTATATTTAATTAATATAGATCGGAATTACTTAAACATTGTAGGAGTGTATGCACCAGAAGAAGGGAAAATTGAAGACACTGTTATTTTCTATGATAAATTACAACAAGAAATAAATGGTATTAAAAACACAGAAAGTATCATCTTAGGAGGTGACTTAAACGCCAGAGTTGGTAATCTCCCAATCCCAGGAATAGTAAGTATGTTTGGAGAAAATGTAATAAATAGAAATGGGGAAGAACTTCGACAATTTGCTACCTATAATAAACTAAAAATCACGAATACTTTCTATAGGAAAAAGGACATACACAAGTATACATGGTGCGCTAGAAACCAAAGATCTTTAATAGATTACATAATGATTAATGATAGACTCAGGAATCAAATACAAGATATAAGAGTATACAGAGGATGTGACATATATACAGACCATTATTTATTGGTAGCCACGATACTTATAATAGCCAAATGAAAAAAAACCGAAAACTTAAGAAAGAATAAAAGAAGTGGTTTTTAAAGTATATCTTCTAGAAGAAGAAATAATAAGACAATTATACCAAAAAAGACTACAAGAACACTTAGAAAGAAAAGAAATTAATGATAATCTAAATGAAGAGTGGGAAAATATGAAAACATGTATTATAAATGCTGCAAATGAAGCTATAGGAAAGAAGAAAAAGATTTGCAACAAAAGAGGATTAAAGATATGGAATGACGAAATAGAGGAAGCTGTGCGAGACAAAAAAAATAGCTTATTTAGAGTACTTACAAAAGAAAACTGAAGAATCTAGAACTATATATAAACAAAAAAGAAATCGAGCAAAACAAATAACTCGAACAGCTCATAAAGATTCCTGGGAAAGATTTATTTCCAAAATAGAGCACGATGTACATGGCAGACAATCGTTAGCATTTAAAGTAATGAAACAATTAAATACAACAGAAAAAGATACTGCAAAACTAAAATACCATTGATCTGAAGACATGGGAGAATCACTACAGAGAATTATGGTGTTGTAAGAAGAAGAATTAGTTATAAAACGCTCTTCTGAAAGTGAAAATAAATCAGAAATAGACAGAATTACTCTAAGCGAAATGAGAGAGGCATTGAAAGAAATGAAAAATAGAAAAGCACCAGGGTATAGATGGTATAAACAATGAACTGATAAAGTATGCAGGTTTATTTGCAGAAATAAGATTATTAAACTTAATAAACGAATGTTGGAAGACATGTGAAATACCTGAAATTGGAAGATAGGTGAAGTCATATCCCTCTTCAAAAAGGAAATAGATTAGATAGTAAAAATTATAGAGGTATCAGCTTATTGAACTCCACTTATAAATTATATGCAAAAATAATAAATAATAGATTGAAGAAGATATCTGACACACTCTTAGAAGAAGAACAAGCAGGGTCAGAAATGAAGATCCTCTAGTGATAATGTGTTTATTATAAAGAGACTAATTGAAAAGAGAAGAGAATTTAACCTGCCAACATACTTGTTGTTCATTGATTTTGAAAAGGCCTTTGACAGAGTAAATAGATCTATACTATGGGAAATAATGAAGGAACGAGGATATCCACACCATCTAATAAAATCAGTCCAAGGCTTATATGAAGAAACTAAAGTTGTGATAAAAACTGATGGAAAAAGGTCAGAAGAAATTTTAATGAATCAAGGAGTTAGACAAGGGTGTAGTCTATCATCCACTCTCTATATATATTGACGACATTATGAAACAATGGAAAAGTATAATGGACAATGGCCTTAGATTGAACAATAACTCAAGTATTAGTAACTTACTTCTCGCCGATGATTTGGTCTTACTACACCATGATGAAGATCTGTTACAATTGGCTGCTTACAAACTAAATGCAATATGTAGCAATTATAATTTTAAAATTTCAATAAGTAAAACAAAAGTAATGGCATTTTGTGGAAGAAATACTCTGCGTGCAAAAATAGTAATTAGAGACGAAATTATTGAACAAGTATCCCACTTTAAAAGAAGGCTTAAAGGAACCGACCTGGACAGTAACCTAGTGTCCAATCCCTCACCTTCTCGTGGTGCAGCTGTTAGTAATCATGCTTATGCATGATGAACGAAAGGGAAGGGCTACTCACCAACAAGCACTGGTCAGCTTAGTGAGTTTTTCTTTTTTGACCGAATTGGTATTACTTCTCCTTCCCATACCAATTCCCTCTTTCAACTTTTCTATCCAGTCTCCCTTGACTGACCTCTTGTTTCTTTCCTGATGGTATTAGAGTATTCGAGGCCTAGGGGTTCATTTCTCCTTCCTTCCTATACCTACTTTCTCTCTATGGGTGATGTAACCACCACATGTGGTGCCTACTACTAAACGGTTACAACTAGTTTATTGTACTCCAAAACAAACATGTTTTCTACTAAATATTGGAGTGCAAGAGAGCGAATGATTTCATTATCAAGTGCTCGACATTAGATACCAACCAACCAACCATATTTAGGATGTGACATCAGCTATGGGTATGATAAAGATATTGAACACAAAACACATCAGTTTCAAGCTATTTGTGGTACAATAAATAGAACATTGAATAATAAAGCCCATAAACAAACAAAATTAAAATTTTATAAAACAATGGCTGTCCCTGTCCTTTTGTATGGGAGTGAATCTTGGATTACCACTACCAAACAAGAAAGTAAAATCCAAGCAGCCGAGATGAAATTTTTAAGAAGAGTAAAAGGCTGCACTAGAATGGACCAGATAAGAAACGAGGATATCTGTGAAGAACTGCAGATCTACTCCATAAAAGAAAAGATATTTAACAACAAGATACAGTGGAAAGAACATGTAGAAAGAAGATTACCAAATAAAATCTTCCATTATTTTCCAAGAGGAAGAAGAGATGTCGGACGTCCTCGGAAGAGATGGTCTTAGATCTATTAGTGAAGATGGAACAGGCAACTCTTGCCTAAACCAGGAAGTGAAGATAAAGATTATGTGTATCTCTCTGCCAAAAATAAGTCTTCTCCATTCACCTGTCTGTTCATCTCTTTTTCATCCAAAAATTTTCCTAAGAACTTTATTATCAAATCTCATAACCTTTTCTCTTCCTTTAAAGTAAGAGACTATATTTACATCCAAATAAAGCAAATAGAGAACACTTGTTTCATATATTTTTAGTTTAATGTTTGTAGCAGAGGAAACACAACAATGGCTTTAAACATTTAGGGATCTAGTGAGAAAGGGAGCTATGCCACAAAAAATGAAAAATCAAGCTTTTGCCATTTTCGGTATTCTATTGCCATCTAGCATCTATCCTGTGAACTAGAATCACATAGCACAGCTCCCGCTCTTTCTGCAGCAGTTATTCTAAATTCTTGAATGTGCCTTTATGATCATATTGGGTGAGCTAAATTCTTGAATGTGCTTTATGATCATATTGGGTGAGAGGAGGAGCTATGCCACTGTTGCAGATATATCAACATATAAGTTCTACAGATTGATTTATCAGTTATTGTTTCAAAATATAATTGTTGCTTCTATATTCCTCTTATTTTACACTTATTTTGTCTCTTCATTGTAACAAACATGTTATGTCATTCTTCTGTCCATGTAAGTTGTTATGCTACTGGTAACCCTGTTTTACAATAGTCAGAGAAACATGGACCCATGTGTATCAGAGAAAGTTGAAAGTGGTGCTAAAAAAAAAATCGTAACCCAGATAAATGGAAGAGAGCAGATGTAAAGGGGAAAAAAAAAACAGTGGACATGAATACATGAGTGATAAAACCAGTAAGAAAGTAGCAGTGAAGCAACAAGGACCTGGATGGG
This sequence comes from Diploptera punctata, assembly GCA_030220185.1. Taxonomy (NCBI): domain Eukaryota; kingdom Metazoa; phylum Arthropoda; class Insecta; order Blattodea; family Blaberidae; genus Diploptera; species Diploptera punctata. The sequence continues at coordinate 859,824 of JASPKZ010001962.1, read as the reverse complement.
ACTGCAAAAACAAATCAGACGGATCTAACCTCAACTGGTGCAGCTATTCAGTGTTAGATGAAGATTCTAAAACATCATTATTTTGTGAGTTTTACAAGCTGCAGGACTACAATATTCAGAATACATATCTCAATGGTCTTACTGAGCATAAAGGTTGCAGTCGGGGCTATGCTAAAAAATGTAATGACATAGGAGTGAGCAGAAGAAAGTACTCATTTCCTTATCATCTAATATCGGTGAATGGAACAAAGCATAGAGGATGTTTAAAAGCTTTTCGTGACATATTTGCAGTGTCACAGAAAAGAGTGTCAACAGCTAGAGCTGACAGGAAAGCTCATAATGATGGTGAAGATGTAGTTAGTGACAAAAATACCAATGAACTTAATACATCACATATTGGCATGCCACATATAGATAGATGTGGAAAACATAGCAATGTTAAGCACAAAATGACTGAAGCCTCATTGGATACTGTTTGAGACTATATTAAAAAGTTTTCAAAATACAGAAGCTATTATGGAAACACAATAAACATAAAGTGTAATTATAAATGTGAAATCCCTGGCTGAAATGCAGCCTCTATGAAAGAGAACACCGAGGATCAGGAGTTGTAAGATAAATTAAACCTCACAGTGATTTATTCCTATAAAATTTCAATATCAGGAGTAAGAAGAAAATCGCCAAGAAACGACATAACACTGGTTGACCAGAGGCTACTGATGAAAGAGATAAGCTCCGAAACTGCAGTATAGAAGAATAAATAATAGTTTTAAAAAACTAAAAGAACACGCTTTATTAGAAAACTAAAAAATGAAAAATAATTTTAATTTGCAACACGCTTGGGATAAAATAAAGTGGTCAACAAAAAAATCATCTCCAACACATATAAAATAAAACTAGAGTTATCAACAAAAAGAAAATAATTTTACCATCAAAAGCGTGGGGTGCTTTTTATGATTTTTACATTTTCTTCTTAGAGAGCTTACTTTTACCAATATCTGTTTATTATCAAATATATTAATTGATATAGAGCACCCCACGCTTTTGATGGTAAAATTATTTTCTTTTTGTTGATAACTCTAATTTTATTCTATATGTGTTGGAGATGATTTTTTTGTTGACCACTTTATTTTATCCCAAGCGTATTGGAAATTAAAATTATTTTTCATTTTTTAGTTTTCTAATAAAGCGTGTTCTTTTAGTTTTTTAAAACTATTATTTATTTTTTATTTTTTAGTTTTAATATTTTACAGAATAAGATAAAAATGTAAATATCTTTAAATGCGATACTATTGTAGTATGAGCTAAAAGTAATACTCTTCTATAAAAAAAAAACCCTCCCAGCCGGATTTGAACCAGCGACGTATGGATTACTGAAATTATATACCATTAAGAGTTCACTGCTCTACCAACTGAGCTCTTACAACGTTTGACTAAAAACTAGACAAGTCCGCAACCTATTATACCAGTTTTAATTTTTTTGATTTTCGGATGATTCTGGCCAGGATTTTAGAAACAAAATATGAAATTATTGTATTGTCACGGGTTCTCTACACGTATACAAAGTTTCAAGTCGATCCAATGTTTCTAAGTGGGTGAAAATCGCATTGAAAGATTCCGTTACATTGATTTAAAAACACGTTTTTTTCATTTTCTGATGATTATGGCCAGGATTTTAGAAAATAAATATGAAATTATTGTATTGTCACGGGTCCTCTACAAGTATACAAAGTTTCAAGTCGATCCATTGTTTCTAAGTGGGTGAAAATCGCGTTGAAAGATTCCGTTACATTGATATAAAAACACTTTTTTTTTATTTTCTGACGATTATGGCCAGGATTTTAGAAAATAAATATGAAATTATTGTATTGTCACGGGTCCTCTACAAGTATACAAAGTTTCAAGTCGATCCGATGATTTTAAGTGGGTGAAAATCGCGTTGAAAGATTCTGTTACATAGATAGATAGATACAGGTCAAGCTAATATAAAGCGTGTAAAAAAGGATATGAGGTGAGGTAATAAAAACATTAATTTAATTCTTACACAAAGGCTTGTTCAAGTCATGATTGTGACTACTGTGTAATCACCTGTGATTTACAACAAGCACTGCCAACGCCTAAAATTCCAACAGAGACATTGTTCTATCTAAGGCAGCTGTGGTATATAACCTTGGCTTCCACATATGCAACTCCAATCCAGGTATTATATGCATGTGGCCAGAAGATATTGCCTCATGGGATTCATCAGAAATTGCATCGTGTATCGTGAAAGTGCTGAGTGATCATTATAAAAGAAAGAATTTTTTTTCTCAGACTCTTGCACTGGACAAAACAAAAACAATATAGTGTTTAATGTGTACTATTCTCTCATTGTCAAATGACTCTATGACTCCATTCAACATTATTTCCTTGTTCCTGGACATACCTATTTACCCAGTGACTGAGATTTTGGCACAATAGAAAAGAAAATCCATAAAACAGATCATATTTACACACCTGACCAGTGGTATGAAGTTGTAAAAACAGCCAGAATAAAAACGCATTTAAGGTCATTACAATAACAACAGAAACTACATGGTCTTTATAGGAAGCCAGATATAATAAGAACAGTTAAGTCTCTCGTAGACTGCGATGGGCAGGACATGTTGCACGTATGGGGAATGAAAGACGTGCATGGAAACTTCTTGTAGGAAAGCCAGAAGAAAAACGCCCAGTTGGTAGACCAAGAATGAGGTGGGAGAACAACATTAACTATGATTTGAGGGAAGTAGATTATACAGGGAATGATTGGAAAGCATTAGCTCAGGATAGGGATGTATGGAGAGCTTATGTCCGCGCGGCCATGAACCTACGGGTTCGATAGTGCCAGTGAGCAAGTAAGTAAGTACAATAACAACAGAAGATTTCAGGGATTTTCAGCAGCTGAACAGTAAAATAGTAAAGAGTGGTGCTGCAGTAAATGGTGTTTCCTTTAATATTAGGAAAATAAGTGCTGTAAAATTTGATAAGCAACCAGGCATGCTCTTCTTCAAGCACACCTATTCTGACATAGAAGAGTGGCAAGGACTAGAATTCTTCAAGAAGATGCCAGGTTGTCGCTCTAAAACCAGGAGAGATCCTGTAGCTGATCATCTATATATGACTAAACTTCTTAAGGAAATATCACTACTCTATCCACACAGAAGACCTATATCAGCCCTGAAGTTAAGAGATCTAATGACACTAATGCCATATATTCCTCCAATTTTTCACGATGTTTACCAAAAACTGAAATTCACAGAAACATTGGACAGTGAAGATACTCCAGAAGAGATATGAATATGTTTATTGTTGATATGTAAGCTTGATTACTTAATTTACAACAGTATTTCAAACATGATAAACTATTTGAAATGTAATTAAAACATTTTGTCTGTTCAACTCTTAGGGCCGCATGCAAATACATTAGTCTCTACTCAAATTACTTCCAATCACTGGTGAGCTGACTCACCGTGAGCAAGTGCAAAGATCGAATTAGCTACCCACAAACTGGTCATGTATGAAAGTCGTCATTTTCGTAATATTGGCAAGAAATTACCCAGAATTCTCAACGATAAAACCACTTCCATTATTTTCGTCTGCTATAGAGGAACGCATTTACACTTGCATCCCACAAATAATACCGTATACAACGACGTCTGCATCGTGCAATATTACGCCGATTCTCCTGTTCTTCCAGTTGAATTCTTTGGTAGACTCTATCAAATTCCTCTTCTCCGCATATACCGAAAACATGATCGAAGTCTTCAAGGTCCGACATCTTGGATAAAGCGGCAAGGTTTCAAACTACATCGGTTACCATTGGTTCCCTTCGGGATTCTCACGATAAGTTTCTATCTTAAGCTATAATCTTAAGTTACCTCGTCAGGTAGCTTACGAATTATTATCGCATGAATAGATTTCTGAGTAAGCAAAATCGTATTAGGATAAAACTTTCTCAGCAGAGAAAGCCTTTTACGGTCTAATGCGTTCAAAAATTCGACCCTTAAGAGTTGTAATCGCTGACGATGGGGCTAAGAAGCTCTGAAACATATGTTCGACAAAAACAACTCTAAGAGGTAAGAATGAATAGACAAAATGTTTTAATTATTAAACAAACCTCTTAATGTTACTTCCTATTGTATTTGAAAATAAAAAAAAATTTGAAATGTGTGTAAATTTTTTTCTTTGTAATTGTTGTATTAATTTATTGTAACATACAAGGTCATAATTAGTGCTATTTACGTTAAAATTTATATTTTTCCTTTATACATAATAAGTTAAGAAGAAAAAATACCCCTTCATTGTACAAATAATGCCGTAATACAATGTTTCAGAAAACCAATATATTTCCATTTCTTCTCAAAGTGGTATAGCTCCCTCTCTCACTAGACCCCTCAATTGTGACTTTTAGAAATTTTGTTAGGTGAGTAGTTTCTTATATTTAAATTAATATTGGGAAGTAAACATTATGTATTGGGAAGTAAACGCCATGACTGATGAAGGACATGATATTGTCTGAAACCGTCGGTATCAAAGAAGTTTGAAAATGTATGAGGTGAGTCAATTAAAATATGTTCTCCACTCACTATTAATGAGTAGTTTCTATTTGTTATTTTTTAAAAATAAAATATGGATAATAACACAAGAGTCTACTACAGTTATGCCCGGATTCACAATTGAATGTTAAAATTTAATACACAGAATTTAACAAAATTCTGTTTCATTAACAAAATTGTTTAACACATCTTTATTTTTAACAATATGTTATACAGAATGCCAAATTAACATCCCTTTCCTTCACGTGAATGGTATGAATTGTAAAATGATGTATCTGAAGAAGAATTGCTCTATGATAAAATCAAATGTTTCCTACCTCTCCTCATATAAATCTTCTAAGTAGATCGCGATTTCAAGACCATAACGGTCTCATCTTCATCTTGGCGACTACTTAGAAGATTTATATGAGGAGAGGTAGGAAACATTTGATTTTATCATATTAAACCTCATAATGATTAATTCTTGTAAAAGTTAAATATATGTGACGACTCAAGTCTATATAGGAAACAAGTTGCCAAGATTGTACTGAAGATGAGACTGTTATGGTCTCGAAATCACAATCTACTTAGAAGATTTATATGAGGAGAGGTAGGAAACATTTTATTTTATCATGAATTAAAGCTCATAGTGATTAATTCCTGTAAAAAAAAAAGAATTGCTCTGTTTGTATAATTATGCTATTGTTAACAAAGGTGTAATGTGGCACATTGCATATGTTTAATTCTATATGGTTGCATCAACCAAATACTGTTATGTTTTTATTATTAATTTAACATTTCTCAATGAAAGATAAATTAAATTTGAAGAGAAAAATTTTCGCCTAGACCGGGACTCGAACCCGGGACCCTTGGCTTTCCGGGCCAAGTGCTCTACCAACTGAGCTACCGAGGCGAGTTACGATCTAGATGCAAATTTTTCTCTTATATACGTTGTAATTCCCTATTGCCAAATGCTTTTGAAACCATTGTTTCTATCTTTGCAAATGGCGGCTTCTTAGTTAAGAAGACATTTATTGGAAATTTAACATTACTTTAAAAGCCAGTAAGGCCTAGGGAATTACAACGTATATAAGAGAAAAATTTGCGTCTAGATCGTAACTCGCCTCGGTAGCTCAGTTGGTAGAGCACTTGGCCCGGAAAGCCAAGGGTCCCGGGTTCGAGTCCCGGTCTAGGCGAAAATTTTTCTCTTCAAAAAAAAAAATCAAATACTGTTATATTAGGTCAGATAGTAACACACCTGCCTGTTGATCTGCAGATCTGAATTTAAAACCAGGTAGTACTTTTTTCTTTGAGCCATTAAAGGCCCCATGTTAATCCTCCAATAGTGAATGAAAATACAAATCCTAGTGAACATACACAAGGAGCACTATAGGTTAATTGTGAACCATATACTGTAGATAACTAAAAATTTTAATTCCAGTAGGATCTGCAATAATTATTGTTGCTGATGTACAATATGTTCAGGGATCAACATCCATCCCTACTGTAAACGTCAACATCATCATCCTCTTATAATGTCCTCCTTTAGAAGGTTAATTCAAAATATTCCTCCAACCTTCTCTATCTTCCCATGCTGTCCTTCTTTTTAGTTCTTCCCAGTCATATCCTCTTTCTTGTAAACTTTTCTTCACCTGGTTAATCCATCTTTCTCGTGGTCATTTCCTTTTATCTTGAGATTTAACAGTCTTTGTGGTTATCTTTCCATTTCCATTCTTTTTAAATGTCCAAACCATTTTAATCTATTTTTTCCATGTCTGTTGTTGATTTTTCTACATTTAATATCTCCCTGCAAACTTATGAAATATAATCCCTATTAAGTGGGTAGTCCCCCATGTAGATGAGTGGTTTAAGGTATGATACCTTGGTGCAGAGTGTGGGTTCTGCACTGGTTCCAATTCCCATGAGAGAAGAAATCATGGAATTTTGGTCAACATGGGACTGGTGCCCACCCAGCAGCATGAGGATTTGTTTAATTACAATAAGTAATAGCTCCAGGTTGAGAAATCCAGGTATGATGATTGAGAAACTTGATATTTTAATTACATGTCACCCTAATACTGGCCAGATGATCTATGATTAACACATATGAATGTGAAGCCAGCAGCCGACAGGTAAGTCAAAGAGTGTATACATCAAATTAAGACACTCTGTACACTTACCTTTTACCAGCTATTACTTCAACAGCAGTACTTAGTGATTCATCAAATCCCAACACATCTATCAGCATTCCATGATAGCCTTCAACAATTTCATCATCACAGTCACTCAAAATTTCTTGTAATCCTTCTAAACCTTTAACTATGTTCTACAACAAATAAGTTACACCACATGAAAAACACATCAATATAATATTATCATAATAATTTGTTTTGAACAACATAAATAATATTTTGTTGGTGTATTATGGTGGGATAAGGTTTAACAATCAGGCTTGTGGCATTTCTCTCCCTCTTTAGTAGAGACTTAGCTTTTAGTGGATAAATTAATCCATCTCCATGTGATGTTTGCCAGGCCATGCTAAATAGATTACAACAATGGCAAACTTCCCAAAAGTTGCAGCATTCAAAAGAAACATTTTATTAATGATTTACTATCAACATGCCACATTAATTAGATTAATTTAATCATCACTCACAATCATAAAAGATCTCAAAATTAAATTAAGGCAGGATATAGATGATTATGATGTTGATCTACATTACTGTTAAAATTATAAAAAGGGCAAACAGAAGATTCAGTTATAAATGCTTGTAGAGACAATCATGATTTGTAAGTAATCTGAAAGTTGTCATACAGATTTTCTTGGAGATTCTGATAATAAATCAGGTATATTACATCATTTCTTGCAACATCTCCCTGATGCTTTCTCATCATTACAATTTTAATCAACAGGTTTTTACGCTGGATTTGGCTGTTTTCAGTAAATAATAAGAGAGAAGTTACTTTAAGTTTGGAATACTTTCACTATCTTTCTTTGCCAAGTAATTAGATGTTTCTGTAACAAACACATCACAATGAAAGACAAAGGTTCCACTTTCATCCACGCTTTTTAAAGTTTATATAGCCAATATCATTAAAAATTAGTTAATGATTTTAAATAATATTTTAATTATTAACACATTACTCTTTGCTGATGATCAGGTTATTAGGAGAACAGAAAATTAAGTCCACAATGCAGTCCATAAGCTAAGCCAGGTTGCTCATAAATACAACATGATTATTTCTACAAATAAAACTAGAGTAATGGCATTCCAAGGATTACAATCCAGAACTGCTAAAATTGTAATAAATGGAAAAACCATTGAAAAAATAAATTAATTCAAATATCATGAATATAAAGTAGGTTAGAGAAAAATCTTTACTTCTAAGTAACATTTTGCACCACTGAGGTTATTCTTAAATATTTAAACAATGAAGTTTGTATCTGTTGTGGCTGTCATCCTCAACAAATTATATTTGTATAAAATATTCAGCTAGGGCTTTGGCAATCAGTTCTATTTTCAAATGGATATTGGTTGTGTTTAATGAATATATTGCATAGTGGGTTTATCACAGGTAGAATGTGTTCTCGTTCAGTAGGTTATCATTTTCTCTATGCATTATTGAGAGGGCGTTTTCTATTGTGTTAAACTGATGACCTGTGTTTGTAACATGGTTAGCAAAACTTGATTTGCCTACATTTTTTATGAAATCAGTGAAATGCTTGTTACGTCTCATTTTAAAACTTCTAGTTGTACATCCTATATAAAATTTTTCACAACTACTGCATTTAAATTTACATACTCCTTTGTTGTTGTATTTGCTGCTGTCTTCAATTTTATGTGATATAATGCTGTTTAGTTTATTATTAATTTTATATGGTATTTATTTAACTTTCACAGGGAAAGAACACTATGAGGTTTAATTTAAGAATTAAATGAATGTTTTTATTACCTCACCTCATATCCTCTGGTCGACCAGAGGCTACTGACGATGGAGATACGCTCCGAAACTGCAGTATAGAAGAAAAAGGATATGAGGTGAGGTAATAAAAACATTAATTTAATTCTTTTATATGGTATTCTTATTTTTTGTCATGTTTTTTTATTGTTTTGGCCAGTTTTATTGTTTTGTTTCCTGTATATGTGTGGGTTATTCATTTTGGTTGTTTTTATTTGTTTCTTTGTCCAGTTTAGTTGTATTTATTAATTCTTGTTTTCTTATTAGTTTGTTGATTATTTGTTGGTTATATTCATTTTTGATTGCCAGTGTTTTTATGTATTTCAATTCTTTATTCTAAATTGGTTTTACTTGATGGTAATTTGAAGCATTCTATTAACCCATTCGCCTCAAAAGACGAGGTAGACTCGCAGGCAGATAAATGGCCTTCAACTCAGAAGACGAGTTACACTCACCTAAGTCTGCTGTTTTATATTTTGTAATTATTTTGTATATCTCTTGGCAGGGTAATCTTTCGTTTACATTCATGAATAGTAGAGGAATATGATTTGGCTTTCACACCTTTTTGTGATCTCAAGCACCGTTATCTTTTGTTTGTTTTGAATGTCTGAAAATAACAATATAATTTACGGTGACTTAAATCCGGTTTCTGAAGAAATGCATTGAGCATTGGGAAGCTTGAAAAACCTGAAAGCGAAAGGGTATGGGTATGGTAATGTGGCTTTGATGAAGGTGCTCATTTTCTTTTGTAAAGGATGTATGGCAATTTTGCATGTAAGGTAAATTTATTGCTGGTGGTTTTTTGTGACAAATCTCAAGACCACAGACAATATTAAAAAAAAAATATTTACATTGATGTGTCATTTTGGAAACATGTTGTAATTGATTTCCTTATTAAAGAGCTGAAATTCACCTCAGATTTCAGTATGATAATGAAAATATATGCATGGATGCCAACAGTGTTAGGAGATGTGTGAAATATTTTAAAGATGAGAACATGAGCAATTAAGATGATCTTTGTAACGGTCATCCTCGAACTGCCTCCAGGAAAGAGAATAAGAAATGTTTTGATGAGTTCATTAGAGAAGAAAGATGTGCCACAGTGAATGAAATTGTAACAAACTTGCAATAACATAGTGTACTGCAGAAAATAAAGTTTAGGTTACCGAAAAGTTTATGTCCATTGTGTCATGTTCATTGACCAGAAACCACGAAGTTCGGAGAAGAACCAACACCCAAGACTTTCTTCAGCGATTTTGAACTGAAGTAGATCATTTTTTGATGAATGTTGTGACAGGCAACGAAAGCATTACAAGCCTGAAGCAAAATACCAAAGTATGAAATGGCATGATTTGGATTCGTCATCAAAAGAGAAAACAAAGACAATGTGGTTTCCTGATAAAATTATGGGCAGTGTCTTCTGGGATGCAGAATGTTACATTCCAGTTGATTTTCTTGAATGTCGACACACCATAAATGTTACCTGCTGAATGCAGACATTTTTGAAACTCTGTTGTGTTTTGTGCAAGGAACACATTGGAAAGAAATCATCCTGTAACATGATAACATACAACCTCAACATTGGAGAAAATTAGGAAATTTTGGTGGGAAATTTTATTGCAGCTTTCCTATATATCAACTTGGCATCCTCCAACTATTATCTTTTCATCTCTATTAAGAACAGCTGTGAGGTCAGTAACACCGGAGAACATCAAAAATGCAGTTTATCAATATCTTTTTGAAGTTGGAAGGAACTTTGACTATATGGAAATTTTCAGAATTATAGAATAGTGTGAGAAAAAAAAAATGTGTACAAAGAAATGGAGACTTGTGTTGAAAAGTAACAGAAAAGTCTGTAGATTAAGATGATATATATGGTTCTCTTTTTTAAATAAAAATAAGATTTATGATAATAGATTACCAGAACTCATGATCCACAAATATAAATTTAAACTAATTCAGTTAACAGTTTACGAGTAATAAGTGCTAAGATTAATAAATGAGTTGGAGAAAATGTTTAAACATCTCACCTCACAAAGTTGCATGTCTTCACGATTCCGGTTTCAAAAGTATAGTATTACTTCCATCTTCAAGTAATGTAATACTATACTTTTGAAACCGTATCGTGAAGACATGCAACTTTGTGAGGTGAGATGTTTAAACATTTTCTCCACTCATTTATTAACATAAATACGTCATAGTGTTTCCTCCCACTATAAATTTAATTAAAAAGTTCTAAGATGTATTTAATATGTATTAAACTGAGCAAATTGGTTTAGATGGTACAGCTTTGAGACTTGTTTTCAAAAGGTCACAAGTTCAAATTCAAAGCTGACCAACCTGATTGCTATTTTCTTTGTGATTTACCTCAGTCATCAGGGCAAATGTTAAATTTGTATTTCATTACTACAATTTATTTCATAATTTATAAACATTTAACAATTCACTAAAATGGATATCAATTACATTTGTAAGTCACACATGAATGCATACATAGGCATACTATAGCTGATCGGTATACACCAGTTTATGATCAAAGACTTCAAGCATTAAATTAATATTAAGAAGCTAAAGCTGTTACTATGATTGAAATAAGTATATTAAAGTACACAACTAAATTATTGTAATCAAATGGTAAAGAGAAAAATGTATGCCTGAACCGGGAATCGGGGTTCGATTCCCGGTTCAGGCATAATTTTTTCTCTTTACCATTTGATTACTTCAAGCATTATTTGAGAAATGAAATTGAAGTAAAAAAAAAAGTTGGAATGTTAACCAAGGAAGAAATAATGCAGCATGACTTCGATGAATGGAAGTCTACTTCAAAAGTAGGGCAAATATAATATTATTATACTCCTTTCAATTAAATTACAGAGTAGATGTAAACAAAGTGTATCATTCATAGTTAAATATTGGAAATCACATTATGAGGTTCTTAATTCATAACTTAATGAGTCTTTTTTTACATCTTACCTCATATTTTATGAATGAAAATCCGGTACTCATAATGTCGGTTGAAAATGAGAGAGATCTTTCTCTTGAAAACTAGTTTCCGTGTTTAAAGAAACATAAAATATGAGGTAAGATGTAAAAAATGACTCATTAATTTATGAAAGTGTATCATTGTGCAGCTACCGTAAACAGGAGAAAGAAGTATGCTTATGTTAAGTATCAGATGAAACTTAAGCTATACTTTAGTATTGCTATTCCATGATTATGAAGATACATGGCCCCCAGGTATATTTTCCATCTCTGTTCAAAAACCTATTTCTCTTAACAGTATGTGTAGAGAAGTCTGTACTAAATTTGGAAGTTCTGAATTACTATTAACTACCAATAATAATATATTCTTCAGGATAGGAGATCCATTTCTTTCTAAAAACATGTGCACTATTTTTTAAATAGCTGATCTTGCAAAACTCATTGTATTCAATGTCCAATACACTCCAAGGTTGGTAAATGTAAATGTTTCTAGCACCAATGCCTGTGAATTCTAATGTTAAGTTCACTGTATCATTAATTACAAGGCTAAGATTTTTTTTGTAAAATTTATTAAATATAATAATCACTTTTTATATAAGTGAATCAGAAATAACATTTTACATCTCACCTCATAAATCTCTGTGATTCCCAAAGGACCAGTTTCTGAAGCCATTGCTTATATCCTCAGCCATAACTCTGACTGTTGAACTTCTGCCATTAACTTTCAAACTGCCATCTACTGCCGATTTGATGAACTTTGAGATTAAATCATGCTCCCGGGAACTTCAAAATTCATGGATTTATATTTGTTTTGAATATATATCTTTTCCCAAACTGTTAATTCCAAAGGCTTCTCTAAATGTTTCAAAAAGTTTAATTTATTTTCCAATTATGTGATTCTCTAGCAAATTGCCAATTTTTCAATTCTACCATTTTTATTTAATTTTTTAATTAAATTTAGTTTTAATTATATTATTTTTAGTCATGTCTGGGTTAGCTGACGATAAAACAATTGTTTTGAAACATGTTAAAGAACAAATCAACATTAATATTGAGGTAATATGTCCAGACTAAAAGTAATATAATTACAATAACCTCAAAATATCACTTCCTAAAATTAAATATTAAATTTAGTTTTTCCTATGTACACTTTATTGTCATTTGAATTAATTTGATAAATTTCAGATTTTTTACTATCTGGGGTAATTTCCATTGTAAAATTTTGATTAAAAATGTATTACTGTTGATTTTTGGCATATCTAAAGGTTTCCCCTTTTATGTTTAATTACACACGAGCTGATCTGTTCAGTCATCATTAACTAACTAACTCACTGGCACTATTAAACCTGGAGGTTCAAGGACTTGTGGACATAAGCCTTCCATATAACCCTATCCTGAGCCAATGTTTTCCAATCACCCCCTGTATAATCTACTTCCCTCAAATCATAGTTAATGTTATTCTCCCACCTCATTCTTGGTCTACCAACTGGGCGTTTCCCCTCTGGTTTTCCTACAAGAAGCTTCCATGCTCCTCTTTCATTCCCCATTCGTGCCACATGTCCTGTCCATCGCAGTCTACGAGACTTAACTGTTCTCATTATATCTGGCTTCCTATAAAGACCATGGTTCACTGTTATGTAGTCTTCTCCATTCACCTGTATGTTAATCTCTCTTTGGTCCAAAAATTTTCCTAAAAACTTTATTCTCAAATACTCGTAAACTCCTTTCCTCCCTTAAAGTAAGAGTCCATGTTTTGCATCCAAATAATATAACTGATAGAACAATAGTTTTATATATTTTCAGTTTAATGTTTTTTGAAAGGAGTTGGGGCGTCAAGAGTCTCTGAAATGCATAATAGCATGCATTTCCAGAATTGAGCCTAAATTTAATTTCTTGTCCATCTCATTCCTATTTGTGATTATTGCTCCTAGATATTAGAATGCCAGAAGAAAGATTTCCAAAATTATTGCTAAATTATAAACTGTACGGAAGGAGAAGGGGACACCCACACAGAAGATGGTCTGAACAATTTTAACAATTCTAGCTTTCATGAAACCGGAACGAGCCAACAGGCTTAATCCCTGGATGATGATTATGTTCCTAGGTATTTGAATTCTGCAATCTCCACAAAACTTCCCTCATTTGTAATTAGCTGTCCGTTTCCATTATATAACGTATTTCTATGTGGGACCATATATTTAGTTTTATTGATATTTACTTCCTGTCACAATTTCTTAGTGTTAGTAAATAGTGGTATGTATGATGATATGATGATCTTGAAGATTTTTGGGTTGTAGGCTGTGGTTGTGAGGCTTGTAATTCCACGACATTTCATGTGTGTGTGTTGGCCTTTAGTATCTCCCCACTATCGCCCAATAGTACTACATCATCAGCAATAAACTAACAGCTTATTAATACCATTGAGTTGCAGGCCTTCTTCATCTTCTAAAGATATGATGGCATGCTCTAGTACAAAATTAAATAGTAGAGGAGATTGTGCATCTCCTTGCTTCAACCCATTCTGGATTTCAAAATTATCCGAAAACTGTTTGCCTACACGCACCCTACTCTTTGTGCCATTTAGACACATTCGTATAAGTCTACCTAACTTTTTAGGAATTCTGAACTCCAGCAGGATACTATATAACTTCTCCCTCTTAATTGAATCATATGCCTTTTTGAAGTCTACGTATAGTTGATGTACAGTACCATTATATTCCCATTTCTTTTTTAAAATCTGTCTTAAACTAAAAATCTGATCTGTTGTAGATCTGTTTCTTCTAAATCCACATTAATGATCTCCTAGAATTTCATCAATATAGGGAGAAGTCAAATATATTTGTTAGAATTTTGTACAAAGTTGAAAGTAATGAAATGCCCCTGTAGTTGTTTCAATCAGTTTTATCTCCTTTCTTATAAATTGGTACAATAATCGATTCTTTCCATTCATCTGGAAGAGCTTCTTTATCCCAAATCATATTAAGCAACTGGCGTATATTGTCCATCAATTTTTCTCCCCCTGATTTTATCAGTTCTGCTGGGATCTCGTCTGAACCTGATATTTTATACAGCTTCAATTTTTTCTATCGCCATTTAAACCTCTAATGCTTTTGCTTCTGCGATTAGCATTTCTGCTGTCTGTAAATTATCCTCTTCTTGTTCTGTATGTACATTTAATAGCTGATTAAAGTAACTTTTCCATCTATTTAATATACTCCTGGAGTCTGCAATCATATCCCCATTTTCATTCCTAATTATGTTTGTTCTAGCCTGAAACCTTTTCTTCTCTATCCTAATTCCCTGATATAATTTTCTAATGTTCCTATTTTTGGCATTCATTTCAAGATCATTAGTCTTCTCTCTCAAATAATCCCTCTTTTTACTCTTTAGTAGCCTCGTGGTTTCCTGTATAATACTACCCAAATGCTCTAAATTTACCTCATTTGACTCATGTAACTATTTCATTTTTGCTAGCTTTCTTTTCTTTACAATATCGGCACATTCCTCAACAAACCATTTCTTGTTTTGCCTCTTTCTTTTAAATAACAAATGCTTTCTGATGCTGACAATTTAATAGTATCTCTTATAGCCTCCCATTCTTTATTTATATCAGTTTCTTCTTCGTTTGCCACATTGTCATCTGAAGATTTCAGTACTTCAAATCTATTAGCAATTTTAATTTGGTATTCTTGCCGCAATTTCATCATTTTTCAAGTTTTTAAAATAAAATTTTTCAGAATCGTCTTTAGAGTTTGTTCCTCTCATAAGCGATAACCATTGTCTGTTTTTCACCCTGACCAGATAATGATCCGAATTGCAGTCCATCCCTCTAACTGATCTAACATCGATGATGCTACTGTGCCAGCATTTGTCGGCTAATATGTGATCTATCTGGTTCCGAGTTACGCCATCTGGAGACATCCAAGTGTATTTATGAATATCCTTATGTTGTAATGTTGTGCTCTTAACAATGAGATTCTTTGACGTGGCAAAGATGACTAATCTAAAGCAGGATTTTAAAATCATAATAAATATGAAAGTTAAAGTTAATAATTTTATATTTTAAAATTCTATTACTATTTAAATATAACTTAAATAAAGAAGGGTTGTAAGGGGTAGTGACTTGTGTATAACCTCTCCTACCCAATTCTCATCCTCACCTTCTCGTGGTACAACCCGTTTTCACAAACGAGGCTCTGAGGACCGAGTTACGGCGGTATAACCATTCCATCGGGTACTGAATAAATGCGGTATTCTAATGTCTGTCCAGAGACTAAAAGGTAGCGGCCCTACCACTGGACTACTTAGCGTCGGGTCAGTAACCTGTCCTAAGGAACTTCAAAACTACTTTGAAGTCTCAACACGAAGAGACTTAGATCTGCTGAAATGAGATACCTTCGGAGGACTGCAGGATACACACTACTAGATCACAAAAAAAATGAAGACATCTTAGAAGAATTACACATGGAACCTTTAGAAAACAAAATTTATGATTATAAGTCAAGATGGATGAAACATGTTCATCGAATGGAAGATAACAGAATACCCAAACAAATGTTAAGATATCAACCTGCAGGAAGAAGAAGACCAGGACGTCCACTCAAAAGACTTTTGGATGGTGTTTCTCTTGAGGCCAAAACAGGTCAATAAATGGCCTAAATTCGTGAATGTACTATGATGATGATGATGATGATGATGATGATGATGATGATAAATAAAGAAAAACGTCTAAATAATTAATTGTTGTTCATTGTTGAATAAAAATGTCTCAGTAACAATTAAAGAAATTGTATTACATAACAGTCTTTCTTAATAATGCTTTTAAAATTGTTTTAAGTCATTGTTGACAGAATTATAAAGCTTTCTGTTATAACTGTTATAAGAACACCTGATTAATTATATTATTTTTAGTCTGGACATCTTACCTCAATATTAATGTCCAGACTAAAAATAATATAATTAAAATAACCTCAAAATATAACTTCCTAAAATTAAATATTAATTACACCTGATTAACTTATTATTTTTAAATAAAAGTATACTAAACTCTGATTGGATGTTAAAACAATTAACTTTTTGATTTAACAAATAAAATTTAAACATTATATTAACCAACAGAATTTAAATATGACATCATGTGATGTAATAATGTTCTTTAAAATTATAAAGAATTACACTTCATTCTTCATATAACTTTCCACAAAGATAGAAGCAAATAGAACTCTACTGATAAAATATGATATTTAATACAAGAAAAATAGTTGACTCAAGAAAAGAAAAGAATTTAATTTTAATTGATGGTGAAGAATAATACCACCTATATTTACTTGATCTGCTGGGAAATTAAATAGTACATAAATTTACAATTATTTCTACAAGAAACAGTTTTCAGTGATTGTGAAGTGTTTTCCTATCCAGTGTACCAACTTCCGACCCTAAGAATAGAATCCAGCTCTACCGAAAATTAAACCCAACCTGAACCAGTAATTCTTTTTGGGACACCAATCCTTCAAAATGTTACTACAACATCGGGCATGAAGAGAGTTAGCTACTTCAAGATGTCACCACAATGTGAGTAAAGAATTACTCCTTCAAATCTAACCCCATTGTCGTTACTATCTTCATGAAGACTGAATTTGCCTATTGTTGGTTTGAATATAAGAGTGACATTGATTCAAAATTACAAAAATATAATAAAATGAATGGGGTAATACGAAGACATTTTGGTAAACAGATGAGGACAGAGACAAAACTAAGATTACATAACATCACATCTAAAGCTGCTCTAAAATACGGAAGTGAAATTTGGATTTTAAATAAAAGAAACTCTCATAAACTTCAAGTAAGCCAAATGCGCTTCTTACGATCATTGTTAGGAGTTAATAGACTGGATCACCAAAGGAACACTATTATCAGAGGAAAACTTGGAGTAACAAGTTTAAATGAAGATATACAAAGATACCAACAAGAATGGAAAAATCATCTGAGGAGAATGGCAAGAAATAGACTTCCAAAATTGGCATTCCAATATACCCCAACTGGACATAGGGACCAAGGAAGACCAAAACATCGGTGGAAAGATCAAGACCATCTTCGCTAGGTTTACCGTACAGGCCACATGGCCTATAACAAATTTGTTCATGATGATGATGAATATATCTTCCCGCCCCAGTATCTTCATGAAGACTGAATTTGCCTATTATTGGTTTGAATATATCTTCCTGCCCCACTTTTGCATTAAAATCTCCTAAGACAATTTTCATATGATATTGTGAAAGGCCGTCAAATACGCATTCTAATTCTTCATAGAACTCATCCTTGATCTTGTCATCTTTATCTTCTGTGGGAGCATGTACATTTACGATTACAAAATCATGTCATTTACCCTTTAAAATCATGTATGATATCCTATCACTGACAAACTTAATATCTCGGATAGCGGATAGGATCCTCCTTCGGACTAAAAAACCCGTTCCAAATTCAGGTCTTTCTGCACACCTGTGGTATAATTCAAAGCTTCCTAATTCCTGACTATCTTCTCCTGGCCATCTAATGTAAAACGACTATATCCAAGGGTGATTTATCTATTTCACGTGTTGATACCTCTAGCGCCCCACTACTGTATAAAGTCCTAACATTCCATGTTCCTAGGAACATGTCCCTGTGTTTGAGCCTTTGGCATGGGTTCCCTGAAGTAGTCCCCACCCGGAGAACAGAATGGGGGACTATTTGACCTCTGGAAAATTTTACCCCAGTTGAACCCATGTCCACATTTCTTGATGGTTGTATTTTTACGGTGAAAGATCGTCACTCTTTCGACCAAGGTACTTTCTTCATCTGGCTTATCATCTTCGACCAGTCTAGCATGGGTAACCCTATCGGCAGCAATGCTATCACTGGCATAGCTCTCGGAATCATTTAAACACGCAAGCCACTCCACCACGACAAGGTAAAGATACCATGAAGGGTACATCAAAATAATCAGACTTCATGTACTGTATAATTACCGAAAATCATGCTTACAGATTATTACAATTACAATAAATTATTCTCATTCGTACAATTCACATTATCTGGATACAGTTTAATTTTTAGCAAATTAATATTTTGGTTGACAGAAAACACTACATAAAAGAGTACATAGCTGTAATAAGTACAAGAGCCAATGAAAATTCACATCTATTCTATTCTTGAGTTGAAAGGTGTATGAGAGAAAATATTAAATCTAAATAATAGTAGATTAAGAATAGTTTCATAAAGGATTCATGCAAAATTTGTAACAAAATGCAATATTAAAGTAACACTCACTTTATCTGCAACAGAAAACAATGCATTTTTTGCTTTAACGAGATTGTCCTTAAGAGAGTTGCATTTCCACCCTACGTCAGATTCTTTTCTCATCATTTCCCTATAAAGAAAAATACAGAACAATGTTTCTTTTTTAAAATATGTTGCTACTCTCAGTGAAGAAAAATTCATTAAGTTTTGTTTTAGAAAAAAAATTGCGTTCAAACCAGGAGTCGAACCCTGGATCTCTGACTCTGTACGTCAATGTGATAACCATTACGCCATTCAAACTTCCGATAGGAATGTCAAAATTTCTTTTCAATTATACAATTCTCCTTTCATCCGAAGACTGATAGCCATTACTATCAATATCATTTGACAGCTTCTTTCCAAAGTATTTTTATTGAGAATTTAAACATTACTTTTTAGCGGTAAAGGTTCATATTTTGAATTAACATTTTCCAGAATTGGATATAGTTTTGTTTTAGATAGAAAAATTTTATCTAAATGAATATACCTCATAGTGTGAATTCCTAAAATAAGTAAGAAAAATTATTGTTTATTTTTTATTTCACTCACCTCATACTTCATAACTCCTCGCAAACCCAGGGTTTCGTCACATCATTTGTGACATTCTCAATGCTGTGTCACATTCACAACTGACGTCCAACGGCCTTCTATCCTGCAGACTGACCTCCACGCCATGTCACAAATGATGTGACAAAACCCTGAGTTTGCGAGGAGTTATGAAGTATGAGGTAAGCGAAATAAAAAATAAACAATATTAAAAAACCTCATAGTGTTATTTCCTACCTACATAACTTAAGAAAAATTATGTTCGAACCAGGAGTTGAACCCTGGATCTCTGACTATGTACGTCAGTGCGATAACCATAACACCACTCAAACTTCCAATAGGAACATCAAATTTCTTTCCACTGTGCACAGAGAACAAATTTTAACACACAGCAAAGCAGAGACATGATTCTCTCAATGTTAATCCATTAAGTGCCAGCCATTTAAACTTCACACACTCTTTTTTTTAAATTTAGGAAACAAAAATTAATGTTTGAACCAGGATTTGGACCCTGGACCCCTAGTTCTACATACTAATGTGCTGTCCATTACACCATTCAAATGACGATACAAACATTAACATTTCTTTCAACTTACACAATTCTTATTCGCCTGAAGACTAATAGCTGTCGCTACCATCATGCCAACTGATGGCTTCATTCAGAAGTACATATATTGAGAATTTTATACATTACTTTTAGCAGTAAAGCTTCATATTCTCGATTTTCTTATTGGAATTAACACATTCCAATTTTGGATAGAATCAAATTTAGGAAAGAAAACTTAATGTTTGAACCGGGATTTGAACACTGGACCCCTAGTTCTATGTACTTGTGTGCTGTCCATTACACCATTCAAACAACAATACAAATATGTTTATTTTTTATTATTTGTTACATAATTAACAATACAAATATTAACATTTCTTATGTTATGTAGGTAGGAAATAACACTATGAGGTTTATTTTAATTTTGTTGAGTTGTTTCTTGACTCGCCTCATACTTCTTAACTCCCTCGCAGATCTAGATTTCGTCACTGTATTTGTGACAAAATCTAGATCTGCAAGGGAGTTAAGAAGTATGAGGTGAGTTAAGAAACAACTCAATAAAATTAACATTTCTTTCAACTTATATAATAGCAACAGCTATTGGCCTTCGGACGAATGAGAATTGTCATTTAACCATGCAAGCTGCTGCACCATAAACAAGATAAAGATATTGAACTATTATAGGAAATATCACTATGAGGTATAACTTAAAATAAATTCTGTTCACCTCACATCTCATCTTCGAAGACACGATATGAGGTGAGATGAACAGAATTTATTTTAAATTTTAAGGTAGGAGCCTTTTTCTTAAGTTATATGACTATAATATGCATGATAATAATCATGTCCATGCAAATCATATTACCTAAACTGGGAATCATTCTCCGTGTTTTCTAACAGCAAACTACATAATGATGTCCTCAGATTATTTAACTCTTGTTGTCTTTCAGTTATATCACTTTCCAGCTCCTAAAAGCATGCAAAATATTCTCTATCAGAACAAAAATTAAACTTTGTTTAACAAACAAACAAAATTACAACAACAAAAATTTAAATTTTCTTATGCATGTTTCACTTTCCCCTCTTCTATTTAATTTTTATATGAATGTAGTCATTGTGGCAAAACCAATTACAATCACACTTTATGATTGATAGCCGATCCCTCAACACATTAATGTATGCAGACATCAAGTAATATTGGCTACTTCTGAAGATCATCTACAGAGAGCAGTACATAGATTGTCAAATATAACCCAAGATTATAATTTACAAATTTTGGTGAATAAGACAAATATATGTCTTCTTAACAAGAAGCTGCCATTTGCAAAGATAGAAGCAAAGGCTTCATAGCATTTGATGCATGGGAATTACAACGTATATAGAGAAAGATTTGTGTTTAGATCGGTACTTGCTGCGGTAGCTCAGTCAATAGAGCACTTGGTCTAGAAAACCAAAGGTCCTGGGTTCAAGTCCCGGTCTGAGTGTATAATTTTTCTCTTCAAATATGATTTATCCATCATTGAAATGTATGAAATGAATAATAAAAACATCAAACTTTACTAATTTTGGCTGCAACCTTTCCTATGACACAAGTAAAGACATAGACATCAAACCGATCAAATTCCAAAAACTTACAGGAACAATAAAAAACACTCTTTTCCAAAAAGTATGCCCAGATACAATTCTAAAGTATTGTAAAACAATGGCTCTTCCAACTCTACTTTATGGCTCTGAAACCTGGATTCTTACTACAGGCAAATTAAATAGGATAGTGACTGCAGAAATGAAGTTATTAAGACCTTTAGCGGATTATACGCTTTATGACCACATATAAAATGAAGATATCCGCAAAGCTCTCAACACATCAGCAATAACTGAAACCATCGAAATATACCAAAATAATTGTCATGAACACCTCCTTAGAATGCCAAACAATAGACTACATCTGAAGCTATTCAACTACAGACCCACACGGCGAAGAGACCCAGGAAGACCTAAGAAGCGATGGAGGGACCAATTTCTATCCTGAAGCAGAACAGTCCAATGGCCTAATCTCTGATTGTTATTGAAGATGAAGATTGGTAAATGTTTTGTAAAAATTTATATTTTTTTTCTTCTTCTTCCTTCCAAGTATTAGGCCAAGGCCTGTTATGATCCTATAGAAAATTTTCCCTCCAGCGTTTCATAGGACGGCCCAGTGATCTTCGTCCTCTTGGTATATAATTATAAACAGCTTTGGGGATCTGATTTGAACTCATTCTTTCAAGATGGTGTTTCCAATTTAGTTGGTACTGTTTAATATATTCCAAAATTGGCGTAGTCTTCAATTCTTTTAAGATATCGGTGTTCCTTTTCCGATCCCATCTGGTGTAACCCGCTGTTCTGCGCATGAATCTCTTTTCACAAGCCGTTATTCTGCTTCATGTTGTTTTTTTAGTGTCCATGCTTCACTACCATAGGTCAACACTGGTCTAGCCAAAGTGTTATATAAACGTAATCTGGTGTTTTTTTGTACAAGGGATGGTTTCATAACTTGATTAATAATTCCTAAACTTTTATTATAACCAGTAACTTTTTCAGGGATATCCTTTTCATCCCAGATAGAGAGATAATATCCAAGATATTTAAATTGATTAGATCTCTCTAAAATTTTATTCTGGAGACAGATTTTACTTTGTATGGGGTCCTTCCCACGAAATGCCATAATTTTAGTTTTTTTAATTGATATTTCCATATTAAATTTGGCACCTATTTTTTGTAAATTATAAATTGATCGTTGCAAATTATTTTCAGAAAGTGCCAGAAGAGCTAAATCGTCTGCAAAAAGAATAGCATCAAGTTTGAGGTTCCTATTGATGGGTATATATCCTCGTTGTGTTTTCCTCCATTCATTTATTAATTTATTCATGAAAAAAATTTATATTTTCTATCATCATATTATAAAATGTTTGTATAATACGTATTATGATGTTAGAGTATCATTTCCAATAGAGAGCAGCTGTCTCCAGGGCCATGGTGCTGCCAGAAGGTTTAGACAAGTTTAAAAATCCTGATCCTACCAGGAATTGAACCTGCAATCTTCTGACTTGTAGTGTATGTTGTTGTTGTTTTCAAATGCTGGGCCTTGGCAATGAAGTCATTAGCATTCTTGCTCTCCAATATTTGTCTATGGTGGATCCAACAGGTAATACTTCACAGGTTTGTACATGTTCTTCGTTCATTGCTTGTAGTGTATTACCTTCACTAACCATGCTATGGCATACCCCCTGAATTGAAAAGATACCATTTAAAAAGTCCCATTGCTAAATATATAACACTAATAGTACTAGACATAAAAAAAAACATCCAATGTGGTATGGCTAGACAGTTTTCAATATAAAGTAACTCATATGGACATCCTTGACTATCTAATAAGATGGATATCTGACTATATCCAAAACAGGATGGCAATAGTAAACAGCTAAATCTGAAACATACACACTTAGAGCAATAACTCCTCATGGAGGAGTCCTAATCCCATTATTATACATACTTTACGTATCAGACATTCCTCAACCAACAACAGACAAAATAGGACTTTACCAATTTGCTAATGACACACTGTAATGGGGCATGGACAGAATTATAGAAGTTTCGACTAAACTAAACAGAAAAATGAAATACTACATGACATGGACAAAAAGGTAGAAAATATCAATAAATACTACAAAAACTCAAGCAATGGCAATAAAAAGAAAAAAATCTAAATCCAAGCTAAAGGATCAGTATAAACTTAAAATAAATAATACTAAAATACACAAACACAATAACCTACCTAGGAAACACATGGTTGGTTGGTTGGTTGGTATCTAATGTCGAGCACTTGATAATGAAATCATTCGCTCTCTTGCACTCCAATATTTAGCAGAAAGGCTGGTCTCTTCTACAAAAGCTGGACAGCAGAGGAGATGGTTTATTTCCATATCTTCATTTAAATTGCAAAAAGAGCATTTTGGTGAATCTGTTATGCCAAGTCTGTGTAGGTGTTTATTCAGGCAGTCATGTCCCGTTAGCAGTCTGAATGTTGCTACTGCAGGTTTTCTTTGTAATGTAGTAATGTCATAAGCTTGTAGATTTTCCCATTCCTTTCCAGATGTTTTGGTGGTGTATTCTTCTCTAAGTTTATTGGTATATTCATTTGAGATAATTATTTTGATAGAGTGAAAGGAAATTGGAGTAGAAGTTGGGTTTGAAACAATTTTGCTACCCTTCTTGGCCAGAAAATCGGCTATCTCATTGCCTGTCATTCCACTATGGGCCGGAATCCATTGAAGTACAACTTTTTTATGTAGATGGGATAACTTTTATCATTTTGTGACATTCGATAAATTTGATTCTTTGGGTGTTGTGTCTCGTGTTATAGCAAGAATGGCTGCTTTGGAGTCTTTTGGATGTGATATAAAAGATTTTGTAAACTTGAGAAAATTGCTAGAATTTCGCCATCAAAGTTTGTTGAATTTGTGTTTAGTTTACGAAAAAAGGAAAAAAGTGGGCATACAGCACCAGTGCCACCGTCATTTGGTAGGCTAGAGCCATCTGTAAAAATATGTATCCATTCAGGAACAGGGTATTTTAGATTTTTTTATTTCCAGTAACATTTGTTTTAAAATATATGGGGGAGTTTCAGATTTCTTGATGTCTTCTGTTAAATGAAGGTTATATTCAATTTCCAAAAATTCTAGAGGGTTATTTCTCATCTGCACATTTTCTTTTGAATGTGGAAGTTGCAATTTATGTTTGATTTCTTGTACTATGCTTAAGAAGCTTTGCTGAGATTTTAAACATACTTGTGGTTTTCTTTGGGTCCAGTTATTATGGGGTAGCCTTAAAAATTTTTCATACTGTGTGATTGCTGTTTTCTCAATTTCAAATGCTATGTTTGGGTTATTTGTTAAGATTTGCATGGCAGTGATTGGTGTTGCTTTAACGGTTCCTGTTAACAGACAGAAGATTTGGTTCTGCAATTTATTAAGTTTTTCCACTTTTGTAGTTACTAGGATTTCTTCACAATATGTACATTTGGTAGAAGGTGTTTAGAGTTTGTATGTTGCAACCCCACTTTTTCCCTGCTAAATCGTTTTAATAATGGTAACCTTGTTTCTATCTTTGTACATATATTCTCTGTTGTTTCTTCCATGTTAATTTTGTGTCCAGACTTATTCCTAAATATTTTGCTTCGTGTGTTTGAGTTAATAATTCACCCTCCAATTTCATAGAAAGGTTTAACAGGGAGGAGACCCTTTAATTCCTTCCATCGAAGGCTTAAAGGAACCGACCTGGACAGTAACCTAGTGTCCAATCCCTCACCTTCTCGTGGTGCAGCTGTTAGTAATCATGCTTATGCATGATGAACGAAAGGGAAGAGCTACTCACCAATAAGCACTGGTCAGCTTGGTGAGTTTTTTTTTTTTGACGAATTGGTATTAGTTCTTCTTCCCATACGAATTCCCTCTTTCAACTTTTCTATCCAGTCTCCCTTGACTGACTTCTTGTTTCTTTTGACCCTGATGGTATTAGAGTATTCGAGGACTAGGGGTTCATTTCTCCTTCCTTCCTATACCTACTTTCTCTCTATGGGTGACGTAACCACCACATGTGGTGCTTACTACTAAACGGTTACAACTAGTTTATTGTACTCCAATACAAATATGAAGGAAACACATTAAAACATAAATTATCATCAAATACACACCTAACTAAAATTCACAACAAATTACGAACCAATGAAAACAATATATTACTTAACAAAAATTAACTCTCATTACATAAGCATCAAACCAACATATTTTACAAAACTTTATTGTGACCAGTCATTTTATATGCATTACCAACATTTGTAAAAATATCAAAAACACAAATGAAAAATTTGAAACAACAGAAAGAAAATTACTCAGGCAAATTAATCAATTATCACATTGTCACAGCAATACACTACCACACAAATCAGTGGTATAAATAATTATCAGACTTCATCAAACACCAAAACACAATTTACTATTGCAAAGTATCACAAAGAGAACTACTCACAGATCTAATACACAACACACTAGCTAACAAGAGATTTAGCAAAAAATCAACACCATCATTCTTTTTTATATCAACTAATAATCAAACTTATCTTATAAGCAAGAGGGTAGCAACGGGCAAGGCAAATAAGATCCTCATCTATCGGGTATCCACAAAGATCCCAAAATTTTTGTCATGTCATCCATCCATCTATAGTAATTCTGTCCGAAGGCAGGTCCTTCACATGCTATGCTTGCAGCTTTACTAGGGAATTGTAGGTGTGGTAGCTTCCCGTTGCTTTCCACACCGGTGAAGGATGATGATGATGATGATGATGATGATGGCCATATGATTTCGGGGACCATTTGGGCCTTAAAGTTTTCCTGACATTTGTCTTACAAGTGAGGAAAAACCCCGATAAAAACCTCACTCAGAAAAACTGCCCCGACCGGGGATTGAACCCGGGCCCACTGCGTGACAAGGGAGCACACTACCTCGAGACCACAGCGGTGGACTGTTTTGTCATAAGGACCATTAATTATATAGATGTTTGAAGTTTCTGGCAGTGGAAAAATTATTATTGTTTCAGGATTTCTGTCAGTTAAGGATGCCTAATAGTCTACAGACATACACCGATGCAACAATGCAGATGCAAGTGTTATTGGTAAAAATTAAGAGTGAGGGAACCATTCTAATTCATCCACACTTAAGTGGAGCAACTCTCCATACTTTTAAATCTATTATATCAGAACTAAAACTCTATTTAAATAATGTTTAGAGCATGCACAGATATACTCATGAATACTTATGATTATTCTTACAACAATTTCCTTTCAATTAATTTTTTTCTGTAATTTTGATTAAAAATTCACTTAATACCAAAAATATAACAATCTCTTAAGAACTTACTTCCAATTGTTTTTCATATGTTATAATATCCTTTGTGTCCTTTTCCACTGCTTCTTGTATTTGTTTCTTTTTCACTTCAATTTGTGACAATGTTTTTTGGACTGATCTAAAATATGTAAAAAATATTAATTTGAATTATAAGATTCAAATAATAATAAAGTCATGTGCTCTTAGAGCAGCAATGAGAAATAAAGAATGGATTAATATAACTTCATTTGCATGTACATAGTTAAATACAATAAAAATGTCTTATAGATTTTGATGTTATATGTAAATATTAATACTCTCCAATACTTGACAATATCATTTTGAAAAGCTTTAATTTTTCTTTTTCAAAATAATGTCTTACAGACTTCAGATAGCAAATGTATGGTGTTCTTGGAAAAAATATATAGAAGATGTTTTAAAACTCTTGAATATACAGAATAAAACAATTAAATTTATTAAATTAATATTGGGAAGCTAAAGCTATTACTATGATAGAAATAAGTAAATTAATAAACACAATTAAATTATTGTAAATCAATGGTAAAGAGAAAAATTTTTGCCTGAACCGGGAATCGAACCCCGAACCTTTAGCTTTCCGTGCTAATACTCAGACCACTGAGCTAATCCAGGCTTCATTCCCATCCAAGCAAGAATCCTTCCCTCACCTTTACTCTACTGGCCCCACATTCAATTGCAAGCTTCCCAATATTAATTTAATAAATAATAATCATCATCATCATCATCACTCCAGGGATTAGGCAATTGCCCGTTCCGACTTCATATTGCATCAGCCCAACGTCTTCTAGGTCTTCCAACATCACGCCTTCCTCTTGCTTGATAATTTCTGGCTAACAATGGATATCTCTCCTTGCTCATTCCATCCATGTGATCAATCCATTTCTGTCTGTAATTCGTGACTTTATCCAATAAAGGCTGTACTTTCAATTCTTCTCTTATATCCTCATTTCTTATTCTATCAAGTCTTGTACATCCTTTTACTTGTCTTAGGAACCGCATCTCTGCCTTCTGTATTCTATCCTTCTGTCTTTTCACTGGAGCCCAAGTTTCACATCCATACAATATTGTGGGAACCGCCATAACATTATACATTTTTATCTTGGTTTCTTTTCTAATTTTATTTTTGAATGTTCTCTGTATTGTTCCACACACCGTCTGAAATCTATTTATTTTGGAGTCAATATCTCTTTCCACATTGTAGCCAACATCACAGCCCAAATATTTGAAACTAGACACCTGTTCTATACTTTGATTTTCTAAAATAATTTTGGTTCTCACTGGATCTCTTCCTCTAATAGCCATGGTCTTCGTTTTCCTTACAGAAATTTTTAGATCGTATAATTTACATATTTCATTTAATGCATGCATTGATTTCTGTAAGTCGTCTTCATTTTTCTGTATTATGATTACATCGTCAGCAAATAAAAGATTATTTATGCACATTTTATTATTCATTCTTATTCCTGGATTTACTAAAACTTTCCATTTATTAAAAATATCGTCTATATATATATTAAACAAAGTGGGTGATAAACTACATCCTTGTCGTAATCCAGTATTTGTTTTGATTGCATCTGTTCTTTTGAATCCGGTATCTATAATTATATTTGTGTCTTCATATAATGTCTTTATTGTTTCAACAAGGCACAGCGGGTATCCTTTCATTCGTAATATTTCCCATAATTTTTGTCTGTTTACTCGATCGAAGGCCTTATCCAAATCTATAAATCCTATGTGAGTTTCTAAGTTATGTTCTCTTCTCTTTTCTATGAGTTGTTTCAGTGTAAAGACATTGTCTATACATGACCTTCCCTTTCTGAATCCACTTTGATTTTCACTTATTATTACTTCTGTTATGTTTCTCAATCTATTATTTATTATTTTCGTATATATTTTGTAGCCAGTATTCATTAAGCTAATCCCTCTGTAATTCTCGCAATTTCTCCGGTCTCCTCTTTTGAATATATTCTTGACAATTGCTGTTTTCCAAGTGGTTGGAATCCCATAGGTCTGCCAACATATATTAATTAGATGAAGTATTCGTAGTTTACACAATATTCCACTATATTTGATTAATTCCATATTTATATTATCTAATCCTGTTGCTTTCCTATTCTTAGTGGTTTTCAAAGCCATTTCTAATTCATTTATGTCTATTACATCAATATTTTCCACTTTTATTTCTTCCTCATTGTTCTCTTTTCCTTCAATTTCCTCCTTTTTCCAAAGTTTTTCATAATGCTGGATCCATTCTTGTTCTGGGATTATATTCAATCTGGCAGAATCTTTCTCAGTCTGATTTAGATGTTTCACTAATTTATAACCTATTTCTTGTCTTCCATACATATCATGTTCTACTGAGCTTATAAATTTATCCCATGACTCCTGATGGGATTTTCTTATAATGCTTTTAGCAATTCTCCTTTTCATTTTATATTCTTCATAAGATTCTTCTGTTTTCAGTCGTAAGTATGTATGATATGCTTTGTGTTTTTCATTCACTGCATTTTGTATATTCGCATTCCAAGTTCTCAAGCCCTTCCTATTTCTTATTCTATTTTTCTTTCCTAATATCTCATTTGCTGTTTTATGTATTACATTTGATATATTTTCCCATTCAATATTTATGTCTTCTGATGTCGCTATCTCTGATATATATTTATTCATTCTGCTTTCATAATGTTGTCTAATACTTTGATCTTGTAATAAATATACTTTATATACTTCTTCTTGGTTTCTTTTGTTCTTCATGTTATTTTTTCCGCCATTTAGCTATTATGTTTATTTTGCTTATCACGAGATAGTGATCAGAGTATATATCGCTGCCTCTATGTACTCTCACATCTTTTACCAAGGATCCTAGCTTGTTGTTTACGATTAAATAGTCAATTATTGATCTTGAGTTATATCCACTTCTTGTATATTTATGTATGTCTCCTTTTTTCGGAAATAGGTATTCATTATTTTTAATTGATTATAGCTGAAAACTGTCTCAAATCCTGTCCATTATCATTTATTGTTATTTCTCCATTATTTCCTATTACATTAGGTATAGGGACATTGCCTACTCTGGCATTTAAGTCTCCACTTATTATTAAATGATGATCTTTTGTATATTTATCAACTAATGTTTGTAATGTTTTATAAAATTTTTTTGTTTCTTCTTTCTTGCCTTCCTCTGGGGCATACACAGCAATTATCATCATATATCCTCTTTCAATATAAATAATAATAATAATAATAATAATAATAATAATAGCTTTATTTTACCTGGCAGAGTTAAAATGCTATAGCTGTGTGGAGTCCCTTCATGTCTTCTTCAGGTAGAAGCCATTCATTGTGTATTTTGTGAATGAAGATTCATTGCAATTGAATGTGGGGCCAGTAGAGTAAAGGTGAGGGAAGGATTCTGGATTAGCTCAGTGGTCTGAGCATTAGCACGGAAAGCTAAAGGTTCGGGGTTCGATTCCTGGTTCAGGCAAAAATTTTTCTCTTTACCATTGATTTACAATTAAATTTACTTTAGAAACCGAAGAAAATAAACATTTACCATTTTTGGATCTCAAATTGTGTAGAAGTGAGGATAAAAAAGGAAAGTAGAATTTGGTATTCACAGAAACGAAACATATACAGATAACCATATCAAATCAACATGATTAAACCATAATCCACACAAATTGGCAGTTTTTATCTTTCTAAACACCGGTAAGCTTTAAGATTTTTAAACATTGCTGCTTAATTGTAACAAAATTCTTATGCAGAACTAAGATGGATTGTAACAGTCCAGCGTTCATCGTCAGACTGACTGACTTGAAAGTTAAGCGCATGCGCTCTTAGGCTCTGCCCTATCCCCACAAATACGAAATGTGAATTTTTCCACATTTTCTGCAGGTGGAGATTAGATGTTGTGATAACTAGCTTGGGAACTCTGCAGAATGAAGTTATATATCAAGCTAATTAAACAGTGAGAATAGCAGAAAGCACGAATGATATTATATGGGAAAACATATACTTAAATATGAATACCAAGAAAAGAATCTATAAAGCAGCCATACGCCAAATTGACCTACGCTTCTGAGCCAAAAGCAGGTATGTCTAGAACAAAACAAATCCACAGACAAATGAAATTAATATTTTAAGGAGAATTGTGCATAAAACTGGAAGAGATAAGGTAAAAACAATAGGCGATTGGATGGATAGAAGAAGAAATTATTGGAATCAACATGTATCTCACATGGCATCAGACACAACTGTACATGTGGCAAGGGTCAATCTACCTGCAGATGGAAAAAGATTGCCTGGAAGACTGAAAGGAACAGGCCGTGGGCCAAACGAGAAGAAGAAGATTAAATTGATAAGTTATGTAGTTAAAGGTAACAATCTTATTCATGTAAAATTCAGTAAAATCTCATTGACTGATATTACTGAAGATGAAGCTGCCAATGCTTTGAAACTGCAGTATAATTAGAAGACTGGATATGAGGTGAGGTATGAAGTATTTTAATTTAATCTTATGTTAAACCTGATAGTGATTTTTTCCTATACATTCTTCAATACAACTGTAAACAAGAATAAATCTAGCAGTACACGAACGGGTAGATATTTCCTTGCTATAACAATCAAGGAACAACATAACCTTATAAAATGAGATGGATCCTTCATTTGCAATATTTCAATACAATCATGGAAGCTACAAACTTAAATTTAATATAAGTAAGGCCTTGACCTAATACTTGGAAGGAAGAAGAAAAAGAAGAAGTTACTGAGACTATTTAACTCATGCCCCAAATGGGAGTCAATGACTAATCACATTTCAATGATTTTTTTATTTACAACCAATCACAGTCGTTTATTACCTCGAATTTTAACAGTTTAATTTAATCACTTTAAAATCAAGCTCTCCTTTATAACATTTTGAATAGGTCATAGCATTATTTTACAGTGACTACATGTGGCTACCAGATTGTATATATATATAGTGCACAAATGTCAGCAGTTAGCGCTTGCGGGAGATAATAATAAAAACATTTGTTGTAATTGATTATAACACCATAAAAAGAAACCACTGTTTGCACTTTCTTAAACGAATTATTTTCCAGGAAATAATGTTGCAGAAAAATATAACTGACATGTTTACATCATAGGTCATCAGCAATTAATACCTATAATGTTGATTATAAATTTCTCCACTACGATGCATTCTTACAATATTGCAATCCTTTGGCAACAAATAATATGATCTGGTTGCAGTGATGAACAAAAGAAGCAAATGACACATACCAATCATTTCTCATTTGTTTTCAAACATCGCTGTTTACATTAAATATATAAATATTTTAAAATAACTATAGTTAAATAATGATTTGTGAGTAAACAGCTTAATTTTATTCATTAAATAGTCCTAACAAATGCCACTCTTCACTTCCAAATTCTCTAGATAAATTGGAAATCACTTGTGACATTACTTATGATAATTTCTTATGAAATGAATTTAATTTAAATTTGTTGCAAACATAGATTTAAGATCCAAAATATTATTGTTATAGGAATTCCTGATAATAAATCATTTAATATAATTAACTTGATTTAAAATTGCAAAGAAAAAAGTAGAATGATTTAGAACATTATGAAGTCAAATGTGCATTAATTTAAAGATACAATGCTTTTAAAATTCATTACAATACGCTGTTGAGGTCACTATGTAAAAGTTAAAATAATAAAACTTGTACGTGAGATTTCAATTGTCTAAAACACTTTGAATGGCTTTCAGAAGAATACATAGAGTACTTTTAATGAGCTATAAATGCAACATTGTTCTTTCAAAAGGCCTTCAAAGTGTTGTAAAATATCTAACCTAGTTGAGGACGATTGAGATCTGAGGTATGAATTTTATTATTTCATTAATTAAATAAAAATAAAACTTACAGTTTTATTTGATTTTCATATTTATTAACACATTTAGTACCGTAAACCAGTTAAGGCATTTAAAGAGACTATTGTGTATGTGGCCGTCAGTCAGTTAACTCGCTTTAGAGCAGGCGCGAACAAACCGCGTTTATATTCGGCGCATAAATATTGTGTTGGCATAGTATGTCTTGGAGATCATAGATGGATTGTAAATGTACATTTTCTATTCCCGTTTGACATGTTTAACCTTGGTGAATCCCCTTTTATTTTTAAAACAAACAACACATGGAATTCGTTCACCCAAACTTGCTCCAATGCAGTCGTATATGTTTCTCGTTATCGCGCTGTTGTTTGTGCGTGAGTGAAACAATGGCAAAAGAAAAATATCTCACTGAAGAAGAATTAGTGAATATTTTGTATAATGATGACTCAGGTAATGAACAGATTCCTGAATTAGAAGATTCCCAAAGTGAATGTGAAGATGAACTTCCGATCCGATTGAGGGTCTTTCCACTTTTCAGCGGTAGCCCTTTTACCAGCCGGCTGCTGGCCCTTCACATCCACATGTGTCAATCACAGAGGTAGATGATCAACAGCCAGTGTAGGGGTGACATGTGGTTAGCATGTCGAGTCCCCCCAGCCGTTATAGCTGGTTCCTCAACCTGGAGCCGCTACTTATTGTAGCTACCCAATTGCCTCACGATGCTGGGTGGGCACCGGTCCCATAGTGGCCGAAATACCATGAGAAAATTTCTTCCCCCATGGAGACTCGAACTAGCGCAAGTCCCATAGCTCTGCGCCAAGGCTTCCTACCTTAACTGCTCGGCTACGGCGCGGGACAGATGAACTTCCACTTCCTGAAATTGATACGCCGATACCATGTGATGTCAATCACCCAAGTTATTTCACCATCAAATCCTATTAGGATATCTCCTTTAGGTATGTACAAAATTTGAATTTTCTAGGACTAATAGTTTGTGAATAATGGTCCATTTTCTGAAGTGCCACGAAAAGGGTAGCTGGGGTATTTAAATGGCTGGCCTGTGGGTTTAAATGCCCTGCTCAGTGCCTGGTACTGAATGTGTTAAGATATAATTTAGTTAGACCGGTTTTTTCCAAATTGTTGGCCCTGGATCTCGACTTCTGCTCCCTCTTTCTATGGTCCAAAGAACTTGCTACTAATTAGGTTCCTTTCCCCGGAAATTTCAACTCAATTGATTATTTATTATTTCAATTTTTATAAAGATGCAAACAAAAGTTTACTTTTCATAAATTTAATTCTTATGTACATAAGCAAATACTTTACACCCTAATAAGTTAAAGACTTTTTTTTTTTGGAAAATACAATAGGAACATTATGAGGTTTTACTTAATAAAAAGTGTGGTCTTTATAATTCTTACCTCATATCGTTGTTTCTGTTAGACATATGTTTCAAGGCTTGTTGGCCCCATCTTCAGTACTTACAGACCGGTTTTTCCCAAATTGTTGGCCCTGGATCTCGACTTCTGCCCCCTCTTTCTGTGGTCCAAAGAACTTGCTACTAATTAGGTTGCTTTCCCCAGAAATTTCAAAATTCATAATTCTATCCTTGTTCTTATGTATGTAGAATTTTTTTTCCCCCATATGGTGAGTTCGTTTGTGTTTTCTGTTTTAATAATTTTGTGTTTACATCTATTTTGTGTTTCTTTTTAACAAATGTCAGCAGCTACTGCAGATTTTTTACTTCTTTTTTTTTACATTTATGTGTTCTTTAAGTGCATTAGAGGTTGAAATGGTGATAGAAAAATTTAAGATGTATAAAGCATCAGATTCAGATGAGATCCCAGCAGAACTGATAAAATCAGGGGGGAAAAATTGATGGACAAGATACACCAGTTGCTTAATATGATTTGGGAAAAAGAAGCTCTTCCAGATGAATGGAAAGAATCAATTATCGTACTAATTTATAAGAAAGGAGATAAAACTCATTGCAACAACTACAGGGGCATCTCATTACTTTCAACTTTGTACACAATTCTAACAAATATATTAGTAAGCAGACTTACTCCCTATATTGATGACATTCTAGGAGATCAACAATGTGGATTTAGAAGAAACAGGTCTACAACAGATCAGATTTTTAGTGTAAGACAGATTTTAGAAAAGAAATGGGAATATAATGGTACTGTACATCAACTGTACGTAGACTTTAAAAAAGCACATGATTCAATTAAGAGGAAGAAGTTATATAGTATCCTGCTGGAGTTCGGAATTCCAAAAGTTAGTTAGACTTATACAAATGTGTCTAAATGGCACAAAGAGCAGGGTGTGTGTAGGCAAACAGTTTTCAGACATTTTTGAAATCCAGAATGGGTTGAAGCAAGGAGATGCACTATCTCCTCTACTATTTAATTTTGTACTAGAGCATGCCATTAAATCTTTAGAGGATGAGGAAAGCTTACAACTCAATGGTATAAATAAACTTTTAGTTTATGCTGATGATGTAGTACTATTGGCCGATAGCGAGGAGATACTAAAGGACAACACGCACACACAACTGAGTAACACTAAGAAATTAGGACTGGAAGTAAATATCAATAAAACTAAATATATGGTCACACGTAGAAATACATTATATAATGGAAATGGACAGCTAATGACAAATGAGGGAAATTTTGAGGAAGTGGCTGAATTCAAATACCTAGGAACAATAATCACAAACAGGAATGAGATGCACAAGGAAATTAAACATAGGCTCAATTCGAAATGCGTGCTATTATACATTGCAGAAACTCTTGATGTCCCAACTCCTTTCAAAAAACGTTAAACTGAAAATATATAAAACTATTATTCTACCAGTTATATTATATGGGTTCGAAACATGGACTCTTACTTTAAGGGAGGAAAGGAGATTATGAGTATTTGAGAATAAAGTTCTTAGGAAAATTTTTGGACCAAAGAGAGATGAACAGACAGGTGAATGGAGAAGACTGCATAACAATGAATTACATGGTCTTTATAGGAAGCCAGATATAATGAGAACAGTTAAGTCTCATAGACTGCAATGGGCAGGACATGTGGCACAAATGGGGAATGAAAGGCGTGCATGGAAGCTTCTTGTAGGAAAACCAGAGGGAAAACGCCCAGTTGGTAGACCAAGAATGAGGTGGGAGAATAACATTAACTATGATTTGAGGGAAGTAGATTATACAGGGGATGATTGGAAAACATTGGCTAAGGATAGGGATGTATGGAGAGCTTATGTCTGCATGGCCATGAACTTACGGGTTTGATAGTGGCAGTTAGTTAGCTAGTATGTGTTCTTTGATTCTAATGGTTAAATTTCTCTTTGTTTTCCCCGTGTATATCTTATTACAATTTGCACATTTTATTTGATATATTCCTGATTTTTTACTATCATCAATCTTTTCATTTTTGTTGGTTTTTTTATTTCGTTTAGGCTATACCGGTAATCATTTTTTTAGTGCTAATCTGATATTAAATTTTTCAAAAATCTTTTGGAATTCATTGTGTGCCCATGGGTGTTATGTGAATGGTTTATCTATTTGAAGAGTACATACATTCCTTAATATTTAATTTTAGGAAGTTATATTTCGAGGTTATTTTAATTATATTATTTTTGGTCTGGACATCTTACCTCAATATTAATGTTGATTTGTTCTTGAACATGTTTCAAAACAATTCTGTTTTATCTTCAGCTTTCCCAGACTGGTTTTATTTATGTTGCATTATGTTGCACCACCTGGATGTCGATGTCAGCTCCATCCTGTGGTTGGCCAAAGAACCTCCAAACAAGGTCACCCTCCATCGGAATATCAAAATTCATAACTCTGTTTCTGTTCTTCTGAATATAAATTTTTTCCCAAATAGTCAGCTCGTTTGTATTTTCTAACTGTTTTAATAATTTAGTGTCTGAATTTATATTATGTTTTTCAGACCAAACATGAGCAGCAACTGCAGATTTTTCAATTTCTCCATTTTTAATATTTCTTATGTGTTCTTTGGTTCTAATTTTTAGGTTTCTTTTTGTTTTCCCTATATATATCTTTTCACAACCCATGCATTCAATTTGATATATTCCTGACTTTTTATTTTTATCAGTTTTTTCATTTTTGTTGGTTTTTATTAGTTTATTTAAACTGTAGTTATTTTTTGGTGCTAATTTAATATTAAACTTCTCAAATATATTTTGAAATTTATTATGTACCCAGGGGTGATATGTGAATTTCCTATATTTTTTCATAGGTGGTTCTTCTTTTTCAAGATTACTTCTGTTTATCATTTTTTGTTTTTATACTTTTCTATCCTTTTATGTACCATTTTTTCATCAAACCCATTTTCTCTTGCTACTTTGATTATGTGTTTTTTCTCATGTTTGAAATCTTCTTCGTTTAAGGGTAAGTTTACCAATCTATGAGTTAAACTATTAAATGCTGCTAATTTATGTCCAATTGGATTGAACCCTGTTGATTTTATAAAATTTTCCGTATGAGTTTCTTTCCTATGAATCCTGAATTCAATTTTTCTTTTTTCTTCGTTTCTGACCAATTTAAGATCCAAAAAAGGTATTTGTTTATTGTCTTCTATTTCTTTGGTGAATTTAATGTTTGTACTCTGTAAATTTAATAGTTTTAGGGAATCTTCTACATGTTTTTCTTTAACAATACAAATTATATCATCAACATATCTACTCCAAAATTTAAACATTGTGGGATGTGCTTTAGTGATTTTACATTCAAAATCGCTCATAAATAAATTTGCCAGGAAAGGTGATAATGGGTTTCCCATTGAGAGCCCTGATTTTTGTCTATAGAAACTCCCATTGAATGTAAAAAACATTTGATCAATGCATAACGCAGTTAATTTCAAATAATCTTCTTTGATCTCTCTGTCTATGTTGTTTTTTCTTAACCAATTGTTCAATATCTCCAAAGTTTTTTGTTTCGGTACATTTTTGTGAATAGTGAAACTACATCAAACGAAACCAACCTATCTGTGGGTTCAATTTCCACTTTTTCTAATTTCTTAACTAATTCCAATGAATTTTCAATCTGCAGACTTTCAAAATTATTAATTCTTTTAAATTGATTATTCAGCCACTTCGAAATTTTGTAGGTTGGTGATCCAATATTGTTAATTATTGGCCTCATTTTGTTTCCCGGTTTGTGAATTTTTGGAAGTCCATGTATATTAGGGTTTCTTGGGTTGCTTACTTTTAATTGAAATTTTTCTTTCTTGGATAGAATTTTAACATTTTTAAAACAGTTTTCCACTTTTTTTATGGTTTTTGGTAGAGGGTCATTCTTAATTTTTTCATACTCTTTTTCTTTCAAAAGTTCTTCCATTCTATTTTGATAATCTTCTTTGTCCAGAATTATAATTTGGTTACCCTTATCTGATTTTGTATATACAACATTTTTGTTATTTATTTCTTTGAGTGTTTTTAAATTCTCCTTACAAACTGGGTTTTTATTTGTATTCTTTATTTTATTCAAAATTTCTTCACATTTTTTCCTGATGATTATTTTTTCTTCTGTAACTAACCCTTCTATTGAATTTTCAATGTCCACTATGTATTCTTCTATTCTATTGGAATAATCTATTGCTGTTTTTAGACCGTTTTCTAACAATTTTGTCTCTTTTAGGTTAAAGGTTGCCTTTGAAAAATTTTTAACATAATTTCTGGTGGATTCTGATTTTTCTTCATTTCTGGTTTATTCTGATATTTGATTTTATTTGATGTATTCTTCTTTCCCTTTGATTTAGTTAACAAATTATTTATCTTTTCTTTTGTTTCTCAATTTTCT
This sequence comes from Diploptera punctata, assembly GCA_030220185.1. Taxonomy (NCBI): domain Eukaryota; kingdom Metazoa; phylum Arthropoda; class Insecta; order Blattodea; family Blaberidae; genus Diploptera; species Diploptera punctata. Next base: position 821,241 of record JASPKZ010001962.1, on the reverse strand, counting down.
TTTTCATGGTTATGTTCAAAAAAGTGAAAAATTTATTTTCTAGGTTTTCCCACATGATGTTTCCTAATATTTTAGACAATTTGATATGTAACAAATAAATTTCAATATCCAGATTACTGATCATTTCAAAGTGCTTATTCTTTTCTAGTTTTAGTAATTTGTTCTCCAAAATTTTTTGTTGTTTGCTGTTATTGTTATGCTTAACGGTTTTTCTAATGAACATGGGAACCAATTCTAATTTTAGACATTGGTTGATGAATTTAATGTCTGCTAATCTTTTAAATTTCTTCTCTCTTAATTTTATAAACTTTTTGACTTCATATTTTGTTTCGAAAAAATTGTTATTGAAGTTGAGTATGGAGGACGCCATCTTGTTTTTCGTAATTTATAACACAAACACAATTTCTGGTTTTGTTTCTTCCTTGTAACTTAAGAAGTTGTAATTAATATTTAATTTTAGGAAGTTATATTTCGAGGTTATTTTAATTATATTATTAAATTTACAGAGCACAAACATTAAATTCACCAAAGAAATAGAAGACAATAAACAAATACCTTTTTTGGATCTTAAATTGGTCAGAAACGAAGAAAAAAGAAAAATTGAATTCAGGATTCATAGGAAAGAAACTCATACGGAAAATTTTATAAAATCAACAGGGTTCAATCCAATTGGACATAAATTAGCAGCATTTAATAGTTTAACTCATAGATTGGTAAACTTACCCTTAAACGAAGAAGATTTCAAACATGAGAAAAAACACATAATCAAAGTAGCAAGAGAAAATGGGTTTGATGAAAAAATGGTACATAAAAGGATAGAAAAGTATAAAAAACAAAAAATGATAAACAGAAGTAATCTTGAAAAAGAAGAACCACCTATGAAAAAATATAGGAAATTCACATATCACCCCTGGGTACATAATAAATTTCAAAATATATTTGAGAAGTTTAATATTAAATTAGCACCAAAAAATAACTACAGTTTAAATAAACTAATAAAAACCAACAAAAATGAAAAAACTGATAAAAATAAAAAGTCAGGAATATATCAAATTGAATGCATGGGTTGTGAAAAGATATATATAGGGAAAACAAAAAGAAACCTAAAAATTAGAACCAAAGAACACATAAGAAATATTAAAAATGGAGAAATTGAAAAATCTGCAGTTGCTGCTCATGTTTGGTCTGAAAAACATAATATCAATTCAGACACTAAATTATTAAAACAGTTAGAAAATACAAACGAGCTGACTATTTGGGAAAAAATTTATATTCAGAAGAACAGAAACAGAGTTATGAATTTTGATATTCCGATGGAGGGTGACCTTGTTTGGAGGTTCTTTGGCCAACCACAGGATGGAGCTGACATCGACATCCAGGTGGTGCAACATAATGCAACATAAATAAAACCAGTCTGGGAAAGCTGAAGATAAAACAGAATTGTTTTGAAACATGTTCAAGAACAAATCAACATTAATATTGAGGTAAGATGTCCAGACCAAAAATAACATTCCTTAATTTTTATTTTTTGTATTTATAAATTTTTGTGTGTATAATTTTCTCCTCAAAACCATTTTCTTTTGCCACTTCAATTATGTTTTTTCTCTAACTCAAAATTTTCTCTGTTCAGGAGTATATTCACCAATCTACGTGACAGAGTATTGGAAAAAATCTACATACAGAAGAACAAGGAGAGAATTATGAATTTTTTAATTCCCAAGGAGAGGAACCTAATTAGCAAGTTCGTTGGACCACAGAAAGAGGGAGCAGAAGTCAAGATCCAGGGCTGACAACTTGGGAAAAACCAGTCTGTAACTACTGAAGATGAGGTCAACAAACCTTGAAATATATGTCTAACAGAAACAATGATATGAGATAAGAATTATACAGGCCACACTTTTTATAAGTTAAAAAATTACTCTACCAATACACAAATTAAGTGAGGAAGATAATAAACTCCCTTTCATCCACCATGGATAGCAGGAGACAAACATGCCCAACTATATGACTGCAACTAATGAGAACCAACAGACACCTAAAGAGATAGCAGAAATGACTTACGACAAGGCAGGAATAATAACTATCTTTCCGAGGTTTGCTCTTCTGGTTTAACACTTTGAGTTCGGCAGTGTTAATAGTACCATGGCATTTAAATGACACTGAAGCCAGAGAAAATTAAATCCCCGGCATGCCTGTACCTGCAGATTTACAGGGGTGCTTTTCTGGTTCAAAAACACCCCTGTAAATCTGAACCAGAAAAGCACCCCCTGTAAATCTGCTGGCACAGGCATGCCGGAGTTAATTTTCTCCAGCTTCAGCGTCATTTAAATGCTGCAGGACTCAAAGCGCTAAGAAGACTGGATATAAAGAAAAAAAGAGAATGAAAGAAAGAATGAATTAAAATTAGAGAGAACATTAATGAGCATTTACATAAATTATTCTGAATGTGGCTCCAAATGAACAATCTCTGTTGAAAATTTGTAGGAAGTCTCTGAGGTTTAATAATACTTACTTACTTACTCACTGGCACTATCGAACCCGAAGGTTCATGGCCGCACGGACATAAGTTCTCCATACATCCCTATCCTGAGCTAATGCTTTCCAATCATTCCCTATATAATCTACTTCCCTCAAATCATAGTTAATGTTGTTCTCCCACCTTATTCTTGGTCTACCAACTGGGCATTTTCTCTCTGGCTTTCCTACAAGAAGCTTCCATGCACGTCTTTCATTCCCCATACGCGCAACTGCCCATCGCAGTCTATGAGACTTAACTGTTCATATTATATCTGGCTTCCTATAAAGACCATGTAGTTCATTGTTATGTAGTCTTCTCCATTCACCTGTCTGTTCATCTCTCTTTGGTCCAAAAATTTTCCTAAGAACTTTATTCTCAAATACTCGTAATCTCCTTTCCTCCCTTAAAGTAAGAGTCCATGTTTCGCACCCATATAATATAACTGGTAGAATAATAGTTTTATATATTTTCAGCTTAACGTTTTTTGAAAGGAGTTGGGACATCAAAAGTCTCTGCAATGCATAATAGCACGCATTTCCAGAATTGAGCCTATGTTTAATTTCTTTGTGCATCTCATTTCTATTTGTGATTATTGTTCCTAGGTATTTGAATTCAGCCACTTCCTCAAAATTTCCCTCATTTGTCATTAGCTGTCCATTTCCATTATATACTGAATTTCTACGTGTGACCATATATTTAGTTTTACTGATATTTACTTCCAGTCCTAATTTTTTAGTGTTACTCAATAGTGTGTGCGTGTTGGCCTTTAGTATCTCCTCGCTATCGGCCAGTAGTACTACATCATCAGCATAAACTAACAGCTTATTAATACCATTCAGTTGTAAGCCTTCCTCATTCTCTAAAGATTTAATGGCAAGCTCTAGTACAAAATTAAATAGTAGAGGAGATAGTGCATCTCCTTGCTTCAACCCATTCTGGATTTCAAAAGTGTCTGAAAACTGTTTGCCTACACGCACCCTACCCTTTGAGCCATTTAGACACATTCGTATAAGTCAAACTAACTTTTTAGAAATTCCGAACTCCATCAGGATACTATATAACTTCTCCCTCTTAATTGAATCATATGCTTTTTTGAAGTCTACATATAGTTGATGTACAGTACCATTATATTCCCATTTCTTCTCTAAAATCTGTCTTATACTGAAAATCTGATCTGTTGTAGATCTGTTTCTTCTAAATGCACATTGATGATCTCCTAGAATGTCATCAATATAGGGAGTAAGTCTGCTTACTAATATATTTGTTATAATTTTGTACGAAGTTGAAAGTAATGAGATCCCCTGTAGTTGTTGCAATTAGTTTTATGTCCTTTCTTATAAATTGGTACGATAATTGATTCCTTCCATTCATCTGGAAGAGCTTCTTTTTCCCAAATGTTACTAAGCAACCAGCGTATCTTGTCCATCAATTTTTTTCTCCCTCTGATTTTATCAGTTCTGCTGGGATCTCATCTGAACCTGATACTTTATACATCTTCAATTTTTCATTCGCCATTTCAACCTCTAATGCACTTGGCTCTGCGACTAGCATTTCTGCTGTCTGTAACTTATCCTCCTCAATGTCCTGTTTTGTATGTACATTTAATAGCTGATTAAAGTAACATTTCCATCTATTTAATATACTCCTAGAATCTGCAATCATATCCCCATTTTCATTCCGAATTATGTTTGTTGTAGCCTGAAATCCCTTCTTCTCTATACTAATTCCCTGATATAATTCTCTAATGTTCCTATTTTTTGCATTCATTTCAAGATCATTTGAATCAACCATCCAGAGACCTAATCAAACACACACAAAAATTAGTCCAGTCGTTCAGGAAAAAAAAAAAAGCTATAACCCGATCACAATAATATTAAATATTAATATTAAATTATATCTCACTTCGTATTTTGTCTTTTTTTTAGACCAGTTTTGGACACTAATAATGCTCAATTGTCAGTTTGATGGAAGATTAGTATTAGTCTCTAAAACCTGTCTAAAAAAAGAAGACAAAATATGAGGTGAGAGGTAATTTAATAGTAATATTTAAATATATTACCGATATGAACAGATTTGATTTTTTCCAAATATATAAACTGCATCCTTTATTAATATGATATACTGAAATTACATTGAAAATTTTGTATGAACATTGTGAAAAGGTCAGTCAGTAAATAAAGTGAAACTGGTTTCATCTTTAGCTCCTAAATTGTGTACTATTTGAACATTTTTTATGCTATATCGAAACATGTTCAAATAGAACACAACAATTTACGAGGAAGATGAAACCAGATTCACCTTATATTATTTTTAGTCTGATCATCTTACCTCAATATTAATGTTGATTTGTTCTTGAACATGTTTCAAAACAATTCTGTTTTGTTGAGGTAAAATATAATTAAAATAACCTCAAAATATAACTTCCTAAAATTAAATATCACATTCACCTTATTTATTAAGAAGAACCTCGTAATATTATGTCCAACTGTAATTTATTAATAGGTCAGTCAGTGTTTAAGATATATGCCAACACATATGTGACTAACATAACAGGAACTTACATATATACCAAAAATTATATTTTTGAAGAGAAAAATATATGCACAGACAGGTGTTTGATATTTAATGCATCTTTGAGTGTAAATAATTGTTGTGCCTGCACTAGGGCCTAACTGCAATAATAAATACTATAAAAAACCGATAAAGCATATACATATATACTTGTTTATTATATCAGAAGATAGGAAATAAATAACCACATTGAAATACAAATTAGTCATACTCAAAGGGCTTTTAAAGTATAAAAAGCGAGTAAAAATCTATAATGTTTTATATCCTGGATCAAAACCATGTCACAACATTCCAGGATGTAAATTCATATCAACATTGTTTTGACAGAAAGATCAGAGATGACCACATTAGATAAGGGTGAATTTGAGTTGTATGAAGTGAAAGTGGAACAGAGTTTTCCATTTTGACATAGATGAAGGTTTTGTACTATATCATGTGAAAGTTGTAAGTGAAAACCGATGAAGAAACCCCACATGTATAGAAGGGAAAGGTTAACTTTCCACCCGAGTTTCCCCCGATTAGAAACTTAAAAATGATCATATAAATATTCACAATTTTTCTAAGAAAAGTCAGAATGGTCTGGTGGACCAAGAGGTCCTCCAGAGGGGAGGAGGCAGCTCTACATGGGTAAGACGGTTATTTTTATTATCACTCTAAAAAGTTCCAAGTTTTCTAAAATGGTCATTTTCAGAAGCAAAATAAATTATAAAATTACTGTTGAATCTTTTAAGGAGGTAGACTCTTCTACTATAGTTCTATATTCAAGGATGATAACAGAATGCAATTCTGTAGGAAGGGGGGTAGAATTTAAGTTGGAATATATCTAGTTTGACAATTATCAATAATTGCAATTTTTAGGCTGTACCAGAGGATCAAATAACAGAATAATATTATTAATGCATGATTTTAAGGAGACCTAAGGGTCAAGCAAGATGAATAATAACCTAATGTTGAACTTTTAAATGATTTTTTTCTACCTCTGAATATTAACAAAGATAATTGTTCGGCTCAAATCAACATGGTGATTTTAGCTGGTTTTAATCACTTGCATATATGTTTTGTCTAATCTTTTCTTTACGTTTGTTATTTTTAATAAACACTGTTAATATTTGTCTCCCTGTATTTATTTGTAAAGATGTCCCATCAAAAAACCAAGGCCAACCGCTCGGGGCAAAGACCACTTAAACCATAGTGATCCTTTTTACGCTACATTACGGCTGGACTTAACTTCCAGTGTAACATTCTGGTGACTAGCGGCTGGTATATTCGTGAGCATATTTTATTATACTCACGGATAGGAATCGAACCTCAGACCCACAAAATTAACCTTCAATTCGCATACAGTAATAATCTATATGTTGTACTAATGAATAAACTATGTCTCTTTTTTAACAGAGGAGAGACCAGAAAAATTTCAACATTGGGATATTATTAATAACTGGCTTTAGGACTGTCGTGTATTTTTTGGTTATTTTATTTTTTGGGGATATATCACTTGTATAGATGTATTTTTCTTCAGGGTATATTCAAATGTTTTTTTTTTGGTATTGTCAATGGGTATTTTTGGATATATAACTATACCACAGCTTTTTAGGTTATATCCAGATAATTTTGGCGTTGTTGATGTTTTTTTTTGGGGGGGAGGATTCAACTCATAGAGATGTTATTTTCTTTTAGTCAGATGATATATTTTTTCTAGGTTATATTGTATGTTTTATTTATTTTTTTCTCTTTCAGAATATTTGTAGGGTTATAGTGTTTGAATTGCAGGAAGTTTATTGTAGTAAGGAAATTGATTTAATTTTTTGTGTTAATTAAGGCAATATCTCATTTACTGTTAATAATTCAACCATCACCTGTTTATACTTTTTCATCTATCAGGATGCGTGGCATTGACAAATATTTATAATAATAAATCATTTCTGAAAGCATCACCACGGGAAATAAGCCCAAAGGATTATATGAATTTTTTTTCGTATTACGAAAAGGGAAATAATTTTGAGCAACCAAGATGGCGGACACATCTTACACTTATGGCACTAATGCACTAAACACTTGTAAACACGTTTTGTACTACGTAAACAATTTGCAACGATCTTCAATTTTTTAAACATTTTTTTACGTAAAACATGATCTTGGATACCTTACTTAACCATGGATAGAGGTAAAGTACGTAAAATTAATTTATGGTTTATTAACTATGTAAATTGTTTTGTTAGGTTAAGAAATGGGGAGTTGGCTTACGTCCATTATTAATGTTTTTTTCTTGCCAAAGTTGGTAACGGTGACTACCGAGCCATCTACCGGAAGCTACATTAACCATTACTGCCACCACTGCATCTGCGACCTTTCCGCTAATAATAGTTAGGTAATTGATCTTGGCCCACGTAAGGTGCAAGGAACCCCATGATGACTTGCAAAGCAATGAGTAATTTATAGTGGGAAAATAAATAAGTTAAAATAATATTTTTTATATTTGAAGAGAAAAATTTTCGCCTAGACCGGGACTCGAACCCGGGACCCTTGGCTTTCCGGGCCAAGTGCTCTACCAACTGAGCTACCGAGGCGAGTTACGATCTAGACGCAAATTTTTCTCTTATGTATGTTGTAATTCCCTCGCGCCAAATGCTTGAAACCATAGCTTCTATCTTTGCAAATGGCGGCTTCTTAGTTAAGAAGACATTTATTGGGAATTTAACACTACTTTATAGCCAGTAGGGCTTCTATTGACGATTTTATTATTAATTTAACACTTCTCATAGAAGGATAAATTATATTTGAAGAGAAAAATTTTCGCCTAGACCGGGACTACAGCACTTGGCCCGGAAAGCCAAGGGTCCCGGGTTCGAGTCCCGGTCTAGGCGAAAATTTTTCTCTTCAAATATAATTTATCCTTCTATGAGAAGTGTTAAATTAATAATAAAATCGTCAAGTTAAAATAAATCTAATAATAAGACTATGAATAATTTAATTATAAAAATAGTAGCCGAAGACCTGCAAGGAAAAGAGTTAAGAAAATGGAATACATAAAAATCAAAAGACAAAAGAGTACCTCTGGTAAAACACGACTAAAACTATGAACAATTTCATAATAAAGTAATAACAGTGGTAAAGTAAAGTATTCCCACTACAGGACTCAGGAGGCCCTTGGGGAAGTGGGACGTTAAGGCTCCCACTATTTCTAGACAATCGGCACTTGAGGTCAGCCGGGTTGTCAGCCCTGCGTGACGGCCGCCTTTACCCCAGAACAAGCGTCTGGTACTCATTTCAGTTTGAGGCTGAGTCGACCCCAGGGCCATAGTGCCGCCAGAAGGTTTGGGTCAGTTTAAAAATCCTGACCCCAACGGGACTTGAACCCGCGACCTTCCGGCTTGTAGCGCAGTACCTTAACTACTACGCTAGTTAGGATACATAATAATACTAATAATATAAAAATAATTTTAAACACTATTAGAGTTAAACAAACAACCGTGCGTCAATGACAAGACAGGGCATGAGGTGAATAACTGAGAAATGACATATATTCCTTTGCTGGAATTGATATCCTAGGATATTGTATGGTAAGACGAGCACCTTATAATATGTTGGAACATTTTTTCAGTTAAAAATCGAGAGTTAAAAATAAAAAAACTAATAACTGAGTGGTTAAAAGATTAATAATAATAATAATAATAATAACTATAGAAAATGATAGGGGAAAACGAGGTGGTAGGCCCACCCTAGGTACATACTAGCAATAGTTTTTGCCGGAATAATAAAAAGTGAACTCGCCTTCGCGAAGTTGCCATTTAACATGCAAGGAAACTAGGTGGTTATTGTAAGGCACTGGGGCCAGGATGTCAGATAACGGAAAATATCGGCCATGACACTGGCTAGCATTTATTTCTGGGAAGTGAAAGTTTTGACCTCCTTCAGGTAATATTCAATTGTCCAAGCATCTAGTAATCTCATTTGCAGGCAATTCAAATTAACACATTACAGGCCAATAAATACTATTATTTTTTTGGTCATAAGGAAGCGTAAATGGAAAATAAATAAATAAATTATAGATATTATTAACAACTTAAAGGATTAGCAATTTGGGAAAAGTGGCATTTTAGTAAAACATAGAATGGAAAAGGGGCATGGAAACTCAGAATAAATAAGAGAGAGCTCGACCAAAAGAGGGAAATGGAGACTTAGCGCAATCAAAAGGGAACTCCCCTAGTGAGAGATGCAGATTTTAGTTCTGGACACAAGATGCATACAGAAATGGTCAGGAAAAAAATACTTATTCCCATAATTTTTTTTAACTTTTTATTTTTTTAAGTGAAAATTAGGATACTTGACAATCAGTGAGGTGTTTTATCCGATCTAGTAGAGGGTGGAAATGCAAAATGGGAAGCCAGGGGTTACACAAAATACTATTGCTAAGTATTACACCACAAATAATACACTCGACAGGCAGTGGTTTTTTTTCTGGAATGGACGAGTTTGTGACAGGATTGGAGAATCTAAAGGCGCCTGGGCTCTCTTAACCTGCAGGCCTCGATCCATGTCAGTTGGGGCTAGTGACCAGTCGAGAAGTAGACACACACACACATATAGGATATGACATATTAAGATAATAGATGAAAACTAGATCGCTTAAGACTCTTCATATTTAGGCATACAAGGAGTAATAAGAGGATAGGCTGCAACTTAGGTCAATCTTGGCTAGGTAACGTTAGACAGACACACTCACAGAGATAAAACATTCACACAGTCGCACAAAGAGATACAAGTTGGGAAGGACTAAGGACCTTTTTGGAGATGGTTTCTGCCCTCAACAATTTGGCGAGTTGCCTGTACACTTCGCCAACGTGCTAGGGAGGAAGCTAGGGATGCGCAAGTCGGAAGGTGGGACACCCCCGTTATGACATGATCTAGAGACAGAGAACTCCAAAATGATCTTGGGCACTGGCCATAAAACCTTGCTGGCTTGGCACTGACGTTAGGGACCATGCGGAACGACATCGTTTAGGGAGATAGGCATCCGAGAAACAAGATACGAACGAAAATACGAAGCAATCACGGGCAGGGAGACCCACAGGAAACACGGAGACAATCACGGGCAGAGAGACCCACAGTAAGCACAGAGGCAATCACGGGCAGAGAGACCCACAGGACACACAGAAGCAATCACGGGAAGAGAGGCCCACAGGAACAGCAGTGATACCCGGGTTTAGGGAGCGATGAGGGCAATAGTAGGATCACCATCAGAAGAGAATTGGATCAAATCCACTCAGATGATGAGACCGTCGTCCGATGAGCCCAAAAGGCTCTCCCTAAGATTAACATCGAGATCGAAATTTCTGAGGCAGCAGGATGAGGGGGGTAGGGTTAGGAATGACTCGAGTCACTGTCGACTAGAATGGAACTAGCTGTCCTCCGCCTTGAGGCCGAGCCCGGAAAGATCCGAGTCACCAAGCCCGGATGGCAGCCCATTCCTGGTCCTCAAGGTCGAGCCCGACGAATTGGCTAACCCACCCCAAGAGAATTAGCAGAGGAAGCTAACAACGAGGTAGACAGAGCTTGAGTCACCGTCGACGGATGGACTAACCATCCTCCGCCTTCGAGGCCGTGCCCGAGCTATGGTCTGGGACCTCCAGAATAGGATTAACGAAGTCAGGAATACAAGGACCGATGGTCTGGGACCATCCAGAGTACATAATGATGCCAGAAAAAGAGAGCCACCGGTGGTTAGAGCAAAGCGGAAAGGGAAACCGCGAAGAGAAAGCCGTACGCACAAATAGAATATGGTCATAACGAAGAGACAACGGATACTAGCAAGGAAGATCAGAAACATTAGGGCACTAGAGGAACAATACTACGGGAAACACACATATTGTGCGATCGACGAGTAGAGCCAAGAGAGACAGATTGACCTAGGTAGGGCAGTACATAAAATGAGAGGTTAAACACGTAGGGTAGTACATAAAATGAGAGGTTAAACACATAAGGTAGTACATAAAATGAGAGGTTAAACACATAAGGTGGTATAATGAGAGGTTAAACACATAAGGTAGTACATAAAATGAGAGGTTAAACACATAAGGTAGCACATAAAATGAGAGGTTAAACACATAGGGTAGTACATAAAATGAGAGGTTAAATACATAAGGTAGTGCACGAAATGAGAGGTTAAACCCACAGGTAAGATAGGGAAACAAGGAATAAGTCTACGCGTAACAAGAAGTAATGTAAAATGTTATTTAAAGAAATTCAAGAGAACAGTTATGAGATATTGCCAAACGAATTAAGAAGGGCTTAAGGGAACAACACCATTTGGTAAGAATGAAATAATTTTTTGTAAAGTTAACTATTGTAGGCTGTAGCAACGGAAATTTGTCAGATAATTTAGAAACGAGGGAACCTAAGATGCTTCTTTAAGCATCAAGGATAGAGAGTGATAGTAAGAAAGGAATGCGCTCACAATCAGGACCTCACGAGGGAATGATATCCGGAATTCAGGCTACATGATATTAAGGTATAATTGTACCAATAGTATTTACATCTTAAAGCCCTATAGGTTTACATGTAGACAAGCACACTCGATCGAACTCAGGACTTTATAGAGGAAAAGCAAAATTATAATTGTATCCAAGCAATGGAAAGTTTTGAAAACAAACGGTAAATATACGGTAAGATACTGAACAGAGTAAATTTCTTTAACCCAGTGAAACCTGAATTGCAATAAGGGCTTAAATGATCCATGAGAATCATAATACCAGAAACGTAAGAGTATTTCTTTTTTGCAACATGAGGCTAGTAATAAGAGACAGATATATGGATGTGGGCACATAATAAAAAAACTAAATAATACGTATTAACTAATGTAGTATAACAGTGATAAGGCCTAAAGCCAGGACGTCTAGTAAGCAGGGTTCAGAGTAATACTGTCAGAAATAAGACAGCTAGACAAGATTCCTCGAAGCATTTAGCGAGGACGATAAAACTAATCGATAAAATTAAATCTATCCGAAACTGGCCATTTTTACAAGGAGTCATAATAACCCATGTAGAGCAATACACCCACCAACCCAGTAATCGATGTTTGAAGTAATCCTCCCAGTTTTCAACACAATAACCGAGTTTTCAGAAGTACCAGCTACCAGCTTCTCGCTTGGACCTGCGGCCCACTTCGCACACTTCATGATGGGAGCAAGATTACGTGGCCCAGACTCACAGCACACCCTGTACATCTGATGACGAGAACAACAACATAAGAGGTGCCAGGACCAACTACACCACCATGTACATCTCGTGATGGAAGCATAAGATGGATGAGTGTCCAGATTCGCAACCAGCCTGAGGCAACCGCCTCACAAGCAGTAAAGAACAAACTCAGGCAACTATAAAAAAAACACTATCTCCAACGTCAACCTTGACCTAACTTCCCTCATACCACAAATTGCACCTATGGATAAATCAAGCGGAACAAAACTCCACGTCAAAATTAATTCCTATCAAACCTTTCACAAAGCTCTCCTTGGACCTAACTGGGTGTTATTTAATGAAACTAGGCACAACCAAATACGAAGGCCTACCTGGACCAACAGCGGCTGGACACGATCCACGAACTCGAGCATTAGAACATCGTGTCATCGATGGAGCAAGCAGACACGAACCCTGTCCTTCAAGCAGGAAATACAACCAACAGCAGACACAGCAGTCTCTAATCAAAATGAGTGGTATGGGTCCCAAAAGGGAACTTTATCAGTGGAAATAAAAAGTTAAAAAGAGGTCTACAATAGAAGAAAAAAAAAACGAAATTGGTGTTAAGTGCCACGGATGTGAATAGTGCAACGTTTAAGAAGAAACAACAAGAGAATTTAAAAAAGGACGGAGTTGAATACACATTTCTCTTTTGGTGGAAATTTAATTTTTTTTTTCACAGTGCATACGGCAACATTAGACATTTTGTTTTTAAAGCCCAGGAGGGTATACTATATTGTATTGTTTATTTTTAAGAAGAAGTATAAAATAGTGTTCTCACTAAGTAACCAGATCTTGCCGATATTACGACACAATTAAGTTATCCGGTGCAAATAACAAGTAAAAAGACGATCTAACCTCTTGGAATGAGAACAAAATACTTCCAGGTTACAGATGAAATCACCATTTTGATGACGTCGGTTCCACTCCCACTAAAAGTTGAGTCAGTAAGATAACTTTCGGGACAAAACCCCCGGGAGGCGAGAGATATCCTATAAGGAAAAATGACTTTCGGTTTTTCAAACCTATAGTCATCATTATGGGGGGAATTGTTGCGCCTACACTAGGGCCTAACTGACATAATAATAAAATACTATAAAAAACCGATAAAGCATATACATATATACTTGTTTATTATATCAGAAGATAGGAAATAAATAACCACATTGAAATACAAATTAGTCATACTCAAGGGGCTTTTAAAGTATAAAAAAGCGAGTAAAAATCTATAATGTTTTATATCCTGGATCAAAACCATGTCACAACATTCCAGGATGTAAATTCATATCAACATTGTTTTGACAGAAAGATCAGAGATGACCACATTAGATAAGGGTGAATTTGAGCTGTAAGAAGTGAAAGTGGAACAGAGTTTTCCATTTTGACATAGATGAAGGTTTTGTACTATATCATGTGAAAGTTGTAAGTGAAAACCGATGAAGAAACCCCACATGTATAGAAGGGAAAGGTTAACTTTCCACCCGAGTTTCCCCCGATTAGAAACTTAAAAATGATCATATAAATATTCACAATTTTTCTAAGAAAAGTCAGAACGGTCTGGTGGACCAAGAGGTCCTCCAGAGGGGAGGAGGCAGCTCTACATGGGTAAGACGGTTATTTTTATTATCACTCTAAAAAGTTCCAAGTTTTCTAAAATGGTCATTTTCAGAAGCAAAATAACTTATAAAATTACTGTTGACCAGAGGATCAAATAACTTAGAATAATATTATTAATGCATGATTTTAAGGAGACCTAAGGGTCAAGCAAGATGAATAATAACCTAATGTTGAACTTTTAAATGATTTTTTTCTACCTCTGAATATTAACAAAGATAATTGTTCGGCTCAAATCAACATGGCGATTTTAGCTGGTTTTAATCACTTGCATATATGTTTTGTCTAATCTTTTCTTTACGTTTGTTATTTTTAATAAACACTGTTAATATTTGTCTCCCTGTATTTATTTGTAAAGATGTCCCATCAAAAAAACCAAGGCCAACCGCTCGGGCCAAAGACCACTTAAACCTTAGTGATCCTTTTTACGCTACGTTACGGCTGGGCTTAACTTCCAGTGTAACAATAATACTTTACACATTGTTTAAGGTCTATACAATATGGAATTCAGAGTCTAGGTGCTATCATATGATGATCTTGAAGAAGATTATCGGGCTGTAGGCTGTGGTCGTGAGGGAACTACAAGCCTCATGACCATGTCCTACAGCCCGAAAATCTTCTTCAAGATCATCATAGCAACTCCGGCCGTGAAAGTCTACGTGAATACACTAGGTGCTATCGTTTGTAAATGGTTTCTTGCCATTAGTAATATTTTTGGAACAGGCACCTAATATGATGAATAAACACTCTAACTCAAGTGAGAGATATTCTCTATCATACTCCACTGAATATCATAGCACCTACACTCCCACACCCTTGTTGTACACCCCAGATACATGTGATGTAATCAACCAACACTTTAACTAGAATGAGATGTTCTCTATCAATATTTCACCAAAGATCACAGCAACATTAACAGATTAGCCCTAGTATCATATTTTAATTTGAATACTGTTCAATTAATAGCACATACACTTCTATTTCTGACATAAATGTCCATTTTAATATGAAATTTTTCATTGTTCTGATATTAAAATATATTGATATTTTATGAGGTGACATGTATATTTCCAATTTAAATTGGATAATTATCTCTCAGAGCCACTTCTCAATGGAGTAAATTGTTAAAATGTCCAATAGGAGTGAGTGCCAATAAAAACATTTCAGCAAATCATAATCAATAATGTTGAAGATAAAACTTACTGTAATTCATTCTGGAGCCAGATGTTTCTCTCCTCTTTGGAAGCAAACTGTCTATTTTGACCAAACTTGTCCAGAAGCTTTTCATATCTGTTTTTCATCTCTAGAAGACTACATAACAAAAGCACAGCATGTAATGGTTACTTTCTCACTCCTACTATAGTATGACATGTTCACAGAAGTTAAAAGAATGGTTTAACAACAAATAGATTTTTTTTTGCAAATGCCCCAGGTTGTCTTTCGACATTCCTGGTGTTCTCTCCTGGCATGGCATACTTGTAACCCACTTCTGAGGTTGGGGCGCCTGGAAGACAGGGTTATGTTGTCCCGATGATATGATGGGTGATAATGACGATAGTGGTGTGCCAGGAGAGTCCCTAATCCTAAGCTTAATCTAAGATGAATATGAATGATGATGATTGCAATGGCCATATAATTTCGGGGACCGTTTGGGCCTTAAAGTTTTCCTGAGATTTGTCTTACAGGTGAGGAAAAACCCCAATAAAAACCTCACCCAGAGAAACTGTCCCGACCGGGGATCGAACCCGAGCCTGCTGCGTGACAAGGCAGCATGCTACCTCAAGACAACAGCGGTGGATGCAAATAGAAAATTAAAAATCAACATACTTCAAGAATCAAATTATTTATATTATAATTTCAGAACTTTTTTTGCTTGTAGTTTCACACAATAAATAAATAAATAAATAAATTAAAATATTCACAGATATGATTTGTCTGTATTCCAAAGCTTTTTTTTTTCTTCTGAGGTTAAGGGTTTCATAACTAATCTCTTATATTCTTTGTAAAACTGAATATGGAAACATATAGGAGTTCAATTTGCTCATGATTTTAAGTATCAATGTTTTTAGATAGTGGCACATTTGTGTAGCACAGAAATAAAAGATTATTAAAAAAACTTGATGCTTACATTAAGAAAACAGATAAATTCATACCAGGTATGCACTAAACATGTGATATAGGACGGTATACAAACACAGTAAATGTGAAAGAAGAAGAGATAGTTTTTTGTATTTCTGACCTTGAACACCAATCTTGAAACATAGCCCACAGCTCGCAACTCAGGATAGAAAGAGAATATAACAACTTTTTTGCAGTTGCAAGTTGAAGTTCTGTAGTTGAATTCTCACTTTTATCCAAAATAGCTCCTAAATATTAAACATTTTTAACATTACGTATTTTTCCTGAATTACATTTTAGCTCATCTGTTGTATCCAATGAAAGATATTCTATTTTATTATAATTTATCTGTAATCCCCATTTTTTGTATTTTATCTCTAATTTCCTTAACATGAAAGATGCATCATCTGGATCTTGAGAAATAACCACCTGATCATCTGTGAATAGTAAATGGCGGAGGTAATAATTATCTTCTATTTGAATTCCCATATATTTGCAGTGTCTTAACCAATTCTTTGTGCAATTATCAATATATATTTTGAACAACATTGGTGATAAGCAACATCCTTGTAGTGGACCTTTTGATGTTTGGAAATTTTCTGAAAATCTGTTTCCCATCTTAATTTGGCAATCTCTAATGTCGATATGGACTCTGAATTAAAATTACGCTGTTATCCCTAAGGTAATTTAGTCTTTTAATCAAAATACTTGGGTCAATTAAGGAGCCGCAGATTAATAATTAATAAGGGGTTATTGAATTTTATGCCTAGTATGTCTTTATGATGATTTTTGTTAAGATCTGTAACATGGCTGCTGCTCCTTGTTGTCCGAGTATAATCATCTTATAATACTGATTGTTTTGTCATTTATATTTGCCTCTTCTAGGGTTTTATAGAGCAAGATTCTGGGTACACTATCATACATTTTTAACAAATCAATAAAGATCAAATCTACTGGTTGCGATGTCTCGGCATTTCTCTAACAGCTATCTCAGTATGAATATCCATCCATCCACAGTAATTCTGCCCGAAGGCAGGTCCTTCATTGTAATCATAGCATTTTCATGCTACCTTGCAGTTTTACTAGGGAATTGTAGGTGTGGTAGCTTCCCGTTGCTTTCCACACCGGCAAAGAATGATGATGATGATAATAAGGATGATGGCCATATGATTTCGGGGACCGTTTGGGCCTTAAAGTTTTCCTGACATTTGTCTCACAAGTGAGGAAAAACTCCAATAAAAACCTTACCCAGAAAAACTGCCCGGACCAGGGATCAAACCTGGGCCAGCTGCGTGACAAGGCAGCATGCTACCTCAAGACCACAGCGGTGGACACAGTATGAATATATTATTAGTATTTAAAACTTTATAATCATCTATATTTATGATTCCTTTTAACTAAATTGTAAAAAATTAATATAAAGCTAATTGTCCATCACCATGGTCTCTAGGTAGCATGCTGCCTTGTCACACAGCAAGCCCGGATTCGATCCCCAGTTGGGACAGTTTCCTGGGTGAGGTTTTTATAGCGGTTTTTTCTCATCTGTAAGACAAATGTCAGGAAAGTTTAAGGCCCAAATGGTCCCTGAACATCATATGACCATCGCAATCATCATTATTCATATTCATCTTAGATTAAGCTTAGGATTAAGGACTCTCCTGGTGCACTATAATCATAAGTCTGGATGTTAGGCACTTAAAAAATTCAAAATAGGCAGGCAAAAAGGCACAAAAATCATTAATATAGGCACTAAAAAATTCAAAATAGGCTCTTACAAAAAATGGACAACAACATAACTTTTTACATTCTTACGTTAAGAATTTAAACATATGCTATCAATAGCATGTGAAGATATCAGAGATGCTTTTGGAATTTATTTTGCCTTTTTACAAAAAGAAGAACCGTCACTTGAGAATATTTTCGCACCAAATTATTTCACAAAATTGGTCAGTTTGTCTTTTACTGTTGTCCGCTCTTTAGGTATCTTAAAAAAACTGTTCTAAAGGTAAAAAAAAAAGCCACATACACTTGCCGCACCACTCCACTTTGTCTTTGAAGCACCTGTCTGTGAATGAGGACTGTAGACTGAATTCAGTGTTACCAAGATAAAAAATAATACTGCCAGTCACCTAAAGGTTTCAGTACCAGGTGTGAGACAGAGAAAGAAAGCTTGAGCTATCTACCCTCTTTGTCACTCAGCAATGTTTGTATTGAAAAGAAGCAAATAACTTTTCTCGAGGCCTTAGAGCTGGAGCATAATACAATGGGACATAGCATAGGGCTATTTCACTTAAAGGGAATGCATGAGGTGGAAAAATACAATATTTACCTAACGGGAGTGCATTGAGGGGGAAACCATCTACATGCTAGGTTGGGTTATTGCCACCCTTATCCTAAAATATTCTAAGGAAATTTATAAAAAGAACACATGAAAACTTATATGAAATGATTTGTGCCATGAAATTTCTCCATTTAAATTGATTTCATTGAAATACTGAGTTAATTTCGAGAAAAATTTGCAAATAGGCATTGTAAGCTGAAATAGGCATTTATAAGCAAAATGAACTTCATGGAAAACAACTCTAGGGTCGTTGGTATGAACTTACATGAAGTCACTTTTATAATATCTATAATAAATAACTATAGGCATTTTACCTAACATCCGGTCTCTATTAATCATCATCATAACCCATCATATCATCGGGGCAACATAACCCTGCCTTCTAGGCGCCCCAACCTCAGAAGTGGATTACAATTATGCCAATGCCAGGAGAGAACACCAGAAATGTCCAAAAGGACAAACCTGGGACATTAAAATAAGTAATAATAAATAAATAAAGCTAACCATGAAAATGGGAAATTGGAGACAGCTGTAAAGGAACAAGAATGAATAGAGGAGAGCCATAGAGGAAGCAAGGGCCCACCTGGGCTGTTGTGTTAATTAAGAAGAAGAACCCTGTTTTCTTCTGACAATAACTAACTAACACACTGACACTATTGAATCCATAGTTTCATGGCCGTGTGGACATAAGACCAAAAAAGTTTGTTTACCTTTACCAAGAATTTCTCTAATTTCTAAAGAATCACAGTGCACATGTGTGAATGCTTAAAGAAACTTCTGCTAGATTGCAGGGTGTGTGAAATTGGTATGATCAACATTTGTAATAAATTCCCAAACACGTTTTTAAGAAATGAATGTACACCAACTTCCCCTTTCCAAACCTCCATCTACTGATTTAGGAACTCAAAGAATGAACAGTATAATGGTAACACTGTTTTCTAAAATCCTAGTGGATTCAAGTATTACATTGGTAATACTGACAAACTTTCACATATTGTTCAACGAAGTTGGTTGAGTTTTTTGATATAAGGAACCCCTGATCTCCAGTGACTCATTAAGAATAAGTGCATACATTTTTTTCAGTACCTACTTCAGGTGATTATTAGTTTATTCATTTTTAATTTTTCTTTGTTATCTATCTGAACCATCTTATCATGGTCCAAAGCTATATTGTGGATCCTACTTGATTTGATAGTTCAACTACTTGCCACAATCCTGGCTCTATATTACATGATCCAAAGGACATGTTACATGTCTAACACAACAACACATTGCTCTGCAACAATTCACCTAAGGTCATATGGGTTCCTTATATTAAACCACTCAGCCAACTTCTCTGAACAATCTATAAAAGTTTGAGAGTAGAGATTCTTCCATCCTATACATGCTGGAAAGGGATTTAAAATGATGTTTTTATTATTCATTTCATACATTTCAATAATGGATAAATCATATTTGAAGAGAAAAATTATACGCTCAGACTGGGGCTTGCAAATAAATGTCTTCTTAATAAAAAAATTGCCATTTGCAAGATAGAAGCAAAGGTTTTATAGCATTTGATGCACAGGAATTAATAGCGTATATAAGAGAAAATTTGCATTTAGATTGGAAATTACTCAGGTAGCTCAGTTAGTAGAGTATTGGCCTAGAAAGCCAAAGGTCCTGGGTTCAAGCCCCAGTCTAAGCGTATAATTTTTCTCTTCAAATATGATTTAACCATCATTGAGATGTATGAAATGAATAATAAAAACATCGAAAGAAGCCTTAATGGCTTTATAATGTAATGTAAAATTCCCAAATAAATGTCTTCTTAATAAAGAAGCCGCCATTTGCAAGATAGAAGGAAAGGTTTCATAGCATTTGGTGCGTGGGAATTAACAGCGTATATAAGAGAAAAATTTGCATTTAGATTGGAACTTGCTCAGATAGCTCAGTTGGTCGAGTATTGGCCTAGAAAGTCAAAGGTCCTGGGTCCTCAGGGTATAATTTTTCTCTTCAAATATGAAGGGATTTAAAATTTAATCCACACATTTGGTGCTCCATCAAATACATATTGTACAGTGCCATTCCTCCTACCTCCAAGCTTGATCATTTTCAAATTTTAATTTCTAATTTTAAACAAAATTATGGTGGGAAGTAACAATATGAGGTAATTTACAATTTAAAAATTGAGTTGATTAAAAGTTTTTTTCATCTCACCTCATTAAGCTCTATGTTTTCACAGAACCAGTTTCAAAGACCTCCATCATCAGTCAAAATCTGAAACACGGAGCTTTATGAAGATGAAACTTATAATCAACCCAATTTATAAATTAAATTTCTACTCCTACCAAATATAAAAACTTGACTTGCTAGACTGGAGGCAAATTATAATTGTAAAAAAAATATTGTATTATGAAGGAACATGCCTATCAAATTAAGTTTTTTAATAAATGCTTTACCTTTTTTCAAGCAATTCTTTTCTTTCCTCTATGCCATCCAATTGTGATTTCAATTCTTCACATTTCTTCTCATTTTCCTTCATTTTACTATTAATATGGGTGAGCTGTCTTTCAATATTTGTCTAAATCAGGAAACAATATTGTTAGCTTAATATCAGTAATGTATATAATTTGAAAGTATATCAAAATTATAACACAAATTGGAACAATGAATAACACACAATAGGAGAAGCAAAAAGAAAAAAAAAGATAATAATGAATATGGATTCACAAATAGCTGGGGGAGTGGAATCCATTGTCCATTCACATTATATTTTTAATTTCAACTAAACAGTACAGGACATACTTTAACAAGCCTGTTACAAGAAATATAAATTTCGTAGGGGAAAAAAAACCTTTTACAATTTTAGAAATGCACTTTTCAGTTTGTTTTTAAAGGAATTCCCAGAGTATGATTATGATTGTAGATAAGTGCAGTTTAATGCTCGAGGACTACCTTAAGACAAATCACACAAATTTAAGAAATAAATAAATAAATATCTTTAAAGGAAGCAGAGTAGTGTATGTGAAACATTTCATCAGTACAATGAACAGTGATCTAGAATGCAAAAAATATCGGCAAAAATGTGGAAGTCACTATTTGGGCTGCATATCAATCCACATTATATTAACAATTTAAGAGTAAAAAATATCTGGGTCTGCAAACTTGATGTGAGGTCCCTTAATTAGTTGTTATATGCAAAGTATTTGTTATTACTGATTTAACAAACACAATTTATTTGCAAGGTACTTTTAAAAATAGATTAATCTACAGTCACAAATACGCCTATTCATTTAGATAATAATAATAATAATAATAATAATAATACAGCAAACTCCTGATTATCCATATTAATTGGGACTGAGATATGCATGGAAAATCGAAAAACACGGATAATCCAATTAAGTTATTCGGTGCCGTGAAGCTGATCAGAAATGTATTTACTCACTTTAACACTACTTAAATGCAACAAATATTCATAAAATGTTATATTAAATGTATTCAGGTGCAAGTCGTAATTATCATTCAGGTGCAAGTCGTAATTATCATTAATTTATTTTACTCATAAATATGAAAAAAAAGTGGGACTATTTCCTGTCATGACCACTCTGGTTACGACAGTTATTCAAAATGCCCATCATAACCAGCGACAACTACACTAGTAACCACCAACATCCATTCTTACAACAAGCTATCACAAATAATCAGCGATTCCCACACTAGTAACCACCAATGACCACACTAGTAACCACTGATGACCACACTACAACCAGCAATAAACCCACTGCTACAGCATATCTGTGGTTTCAATCTGTAATGTACCAAGTCATTCACTCAGCCTCCTTTGTATAGATTAATTGAATAAATTAATAAATCCTAATGTCAGTCAATAAAAATCATAAAAATTAGGAAGACCATTGAGAGAAGCAGTTATCAGACTTAGGTAAGATGATCAGACCAGAAATAATATAATTAAAATAATCTCAAAATATCACTTCCTAAAATTAAACATTAAAAAGAGTCATGCCCAGATAATCTGCAAACCGGCTAATATGCACACGGATAATCGGAAGTTTGCTGTAATAATAATAATAATAATAATAATAATAATAATAATAATAATAATAATAATAACAATAATAATAATAACAATAATAATAATAATAATAATAATAATAATAATAATGTAAGAACTGGATCTTTTAACTATATGCCAGGTTGTATGATCCAACAAATTTTGCACATCTATAAAAGATTCATTAAAAATCCTTACTATAGTTATTGCAACAGGTCATAATCGTAATAGAATAGAATAGAATAGAATAGATTTATTTAGCCTGATAATATATAAAAAAATAGGACTATTACTTATATCAAAAAACTATAAAACTATAAATGAAATATACTAAATTATTATACCGGAAGATAAGAAATAAATAATCACCTTTAAATACTAAATAGTCATACTCAAAGTTCATACAAAGGCTTTTAGGAAATAAAAAACGAGTGAAGTTTATAATATTTTATAATAAAGTATCCTGGACTTATTGTGGGTATGTCACAACACACCAGGATTAAAATTAAAAAATATCAACATGTTTTGGCAGAAAGACCAGAGATGTCCACATTAGATAAAAGTTGGGAAATTGAGCTACATAAGTAAAAGTGAAACATGAACTACATTAGGTGAAAGTGAAGCGACCATGAGAAATTCCCACAATTAGGTTGAAGGTGAAAGGGGAACTAAGGGTTTCACAATTATGAAAATTTAGAAAGGGAAAATGATTGAATATATACTCGCGATTTTTTAGACAAAAGATAGACTAGAGGCAGGGATTGAAGTATACGCTACAGGTTCCTTTAGAACGGGCCATGAATCCTCTACATGTGCAAGTATAAGTTTTTTAATCTCTATGGTGGATCAATTTAATTTCAAAAATATAAAGTTCAAAGAAACATTAAAAACATTAGATTAATTTGGTTAACTGTTAATAACCATGCATTAGCAAATAAGAAGACCAAAGGGTCAAATTAAATAGTAAAGTTAAAATTAATAATCTACAGTTGACTTAGTTCAACTCTCTCATGGAAATATTAAGATTTAAATCAAATTCGGCGCGATCCAATATGGCGATTCTAGCTTCCTTGCCCAAGATGTTTATAACTGTTTTATTATTGAACATGTTTTATGTAATGTTGACATTTATAATAAATGTGTTTTGTTTTATGGTTTTATATGTTTCTATGTACAAAATGATGTTCCCGTTAGCCTTTTCACTGCCACGATCGAAGGCCATCTGCTTGGGCCATGGTCAATTAAAAATATTAAGCCATTTTTCCCTGATGGGATGCTACTTTATGACCTATGATAATCTGGGTCGTAACAATAGTAATAACATTCTTTACTTTTAGGGATACGATTAAATGATGGATAAATATTAGCATCCTTTCTTTTGCTTGTGCTCTTATATGCTTATATTGCTTTTGGCTTAAATTAGGCTCAATAATCAAGTAAATAATTTCACTTTCATTGTAAGGTTTTACTAGGAGTTGTGATTTTGATGATTTTGAAAGTAGAAGGGTTTTTTTCTGCTTTAGTTGGAGTTGTTTAAGACTGCTTCATGTACTAGTTCCGTTGCATTTTCCTCTCCTTGCTCCTTTAAATGTACTGTAGTTGCAAAAGTGAGTTCTTTGTGCAACTTTTCACGCTGAAGTTCTTCAGTCTTTCGCTTTTTATTTTTATCTTCAAAACTGGCACCAGGGCAACCTCTTTGCTTTTTAGAGCTGTAGGAGTAGATGAACTAAGAACTAAAAACACTTCACACTTTTCACTTTAAGTATTTTGCTGCAGAACAGCGACACCTCTATGCAATTTTTTTCACATAATATTCAGAGATACTGTCAATGCATGTAGAATTTAACACAAATTCAAACAAATGTTTTATTTAAATTATATTTGAAGAGAAAAATTTTCGCCTAGACCAAGACTCGAACCCAGGACCTTTGGCTTGCCGGGCTAAATGCTCTACCAACTGAGCTAACGAGGCGAGTTACGATTTAGATGCAAATTTTTCTCTTATATACGTTGTAATTCCCTCTCACCAAATGCTTTTGAAACCATTGTTTCTATCTTTGCAAATGGCGGCTTCTTAGTTAAGAAGACATTTATTGGGAATTTAACATTACTTTATTAAGCTAGTAAGGCTTCTAATGATGTTTTTATTATTAATTTAACATTTCTCAATGAAAGATAAATTATATTTGAAGAGAAAAATTTTCGTTTTATTTGATTATTCCAACCTTTACCTGGTTTTTCACGTTAAACTTCGTATAGTTTCCTTCTAAATTAGAATTCCATGAGACCACCGCAAATTACACAACTGGATAATAAGTGTGAAAGTTTAGATATTAGCAAGATAGAACTGCCTTATTTCATAGGCATTGCACTACTGCTATCAGCTGCCAGTTATCGTAGCAACAGGAGAATTCCCATCCTGAATGCAAGCATGCACACACTCACTGGTGGCAAGGTCATACGTTATCTACACAACACGAGTTCATTAATTTTCTGCGTAAATCTAAAGCTGCAAACTTTTGCAAAAGTTTCCATCCGAGCCTGTTTAAATTATATTTGGCCTTAGAAATTGTCATGAGCAATGGTGGTGAAAAAGTTATAACTGGTTTTTTTAAGTCCGAAATGAAAGTTATTAATTTTATTATAATTCAGATGTGGGTTCTTTTTCCGTGCATTAGCAAGAAGGTTTAGAACAATTAAAGTGAAAGGCATTAAAATAATTATCACAAAAAGTGTTAATAGTATGTCCAAAATGTGGCATAAAAATTCTGTTTTTATGATGCATAACTTGGCGGCCCAAAAATTAGGTCTAATAATTAATATAGAGAATAATTTATTTGACAGATTGGTACCCTATCTATTTTTGTAGAGGACTGTTCAGGTTTTTTCCTTCTAATGAAAAGTAAAAAATTTTGATTTTTGCCAGTTTTTTAATCTTCTGGATCACTGTGCAATGCAGAAATAAAAATTCAATGTGAGGTTGGGAACTGGTTTTTACAGAAGTGAGGAAAATGTTTAAAAACCGAGTGATAGCGAGGTTTTTAATTTCTGAGATTCTGTAAAACACTCCACAAACGTGTGTTGTACATTATTTTTTGCGTGATGGTGTTTTCAAAATAATAAATAATAGTAAAATAATAACATCTTTGTTGGAAATATTTGTGTTCATTATAAACAACTGACTAATGTTATTAATTGAAATTACAGGAGACCGTGACACCAATCTAATCATAAAATGGCAGCAAGTACGTATTTATTGTTTTATATTGTTTCAAATAAAGTTCAGTTCATTTAAAATGCAGTGATTTGTTTCATATAATGTATATTAACACTTACTTACTCGCTGGCACTATCAAACCCATAGGTTCATGGCCACGCGGACATAAGCTTTCCATACATCCCTATCCCGAGCCAATGCTTTCCAATCATTCCCTGTATAATCTACTTCCCTCAAATCATAGTTAATGTTATTCTCCCACCTCATTCTTGGTCTACCAACTGGGCATTTTCCCTCTGGCTTTCCTACAAGAAGCTTCCATGCATGTCTTTCATTTATATATTAAATTTGGGAATTTTTAACATTATGAGGTTCAATTAATAATAATTAAATGAATCGTGATTTTTTCTTACCTCATACATCTATGTTTCTTTAAACACAGCACTGCAGTATCGGCGACGATGACGACAAAGGGTCGCCGATACTGCAGTGCTGTGTTTAAAGAAACATAGATGTATTAGGTAAGAAAAAATCACGATTCATTTAATTATTATGTCTTTCATTCCCCATACGTGCAACATGTCCTGCCCATCGTAGTCTACGAGGCTTAACTGTTATTATATCTGGCTTCCTATAAAGACCATGTAGTTCATTGTTATGTAGTCTTCTCCATTCGCCTGTCTGTTCATCTCTCTTTGGTCCAAAAATTTTCCTAAGTACTTTATTCTCAAATAGTTGTAATCTCCTTTCCTCCCTTAAAGTAAGAGTCCATGTTTCGCACCCATATAATATAACTGGTAGAATAATAGTTTTATATATTTTCAGTTTAACGTTTTTGAAAGGAGTTGGGACATCAAGAGTCTCTGCAATGCATAATAGCACGTCTTTACAGAATTGAGCCTATGTTTAATTTCCTTGTGCATCTCATTCCTATTTGTGATTATTGTTCCTAGGTATTTGAATTCAGCAACTTCCTAAAAATTTCCCTCATTTGTCATTAGCTGTCCATTTCCATTATGTATTGAACTTCTACGTGTGACCATATATTTAGTTTTATTGATATTTACTTCCAGTCCTAATTTCTTAGTGTTACTCAATAGTGTGTGCGTGTTGTCCTTTAGTATCTCCTCGCTATCGCCCAATAGTACTACATCATCAGCATAAAGTAACAGCTTATTAATACCATTGAGTTGTAAGCCTTCCTCATTCTCTAAAGATTTAATGGCATGCTCTAGTACAAAATTAGATAGTAGAGGAGATAGTGCATCTCCTTGCTTCAACCCATTCTGGATTTCAAAAGTGTCCGAAAGCTGTTTGCCTACACGCACCCTGCTCTTTGTGCCATTTAGACACATTCGTATAAGTCTAACTAACTTTTTAGGAATTCCGAACTCCAGCAGGATACTATATAACTTCTCCCTCTTAATTGAATCATATATTAACACTACCTTTTGGATATTTTTTGAATATACATTGTATGCAGTATACATAAAGATTAGTGGTTTTACTTCCCACACATGGTTTGTAATATGTAATATTTACAGTATAGTTATTTTATTACAGTATAGTTATTTAGGCTGGCAACCCCAAAATGTAGGAAGTTGAACTTTCAATCATTATTACCACTACTGTAAGTACGACAAAATGCACTATCATGCAAAAAAGTTAATTACATCATGTTAATGTGGACATAATAAATTAAATTAAAATTCTTGATCAAATTTTACCCAAGGTGTGGCAAAAAATTTCCATATTTAACATTTTTACTGTTTTTTATTGTATTGAAAACAAAGACCTGTTTTAAACATTAACTTGGTACTTCATTCAGCTTTTTAAATTCTCTATCATTATAAACAATAATCTTAATATATCTTTTTCAAGAGTGACTACTTATTTTCATAGATGGATCTTCTTTAACTAATCACAGAAGTTCCAGTGCAACATTTTTAATATTTTCGTTTTTGGGGGATCAAATTAAAATACACCACACTAATTTTGATAGTAAAATTAAAGTTATCTTGTCAAGCTTCCAAAATTTACCATATTAAATTAATAAATTCTAAAAAGTAGTAACCTTTATTAAATTAATATTAAGAAGCTAAAGCTGTTACTATGATTGAAATAAGTATATTAAAGTACACTACTAAATTATTCTAATCAAATGGTAAAGAGAAAAATTTATGCCTGAACCGGGAATCGATTCCCGGTTCAGGCATAAATTTTTCTCTTTACCATTTGATTAGTAGTAACCTTATCCGATTCTAAAACAGATATTTAAGCTATAGCTTCTGAAACAACTCCAAAAAAGCTCTTGTATTATTATTAACCAATATCATCATCTTTCCTATCCCTTTTTAAAAAAAAAAATTTTTTATTTTCAGATCGCCCTTCTAAATATTTGGGGTGCAAAAGAGAAAATAGTTTTGTGATTCACAATCAGCACTGGCAGCTGTTAATGATACATTTAATTTGAACCCTTCAACAGTTGGAATTCAACAAAGCATATCTAATTATGATAAAACATATATGCTTAGTATGGATTAATTTTTTTATTTTCAGATCGCCCTTCTAAATATTGGGGTGCAAAAGAGAAAATAGTTTTGTGATTCACAATCAGCACTGGCAGCTGTTAATGATACATTTAATTTGAACCCTTCAACAGTTGGAATTCAACAAAGCATATCTAATTATGATAAAACATATATGCTTAGTATGGATTCCTGGACATGTAGGAAATAAAGGAAATGAACTTGTTAAGATTGCTGCATCACCTGACAATGAATTCGAAAATATAAGATGCTGTATTTCTTGTCGCAAGAAACGGCTGAAAACTGAACTCTTAAATAATTGATCTACTCTTTGGGCAAGTAGTGTTAACAGTGCAGTAAGAAGAAATATGTATTTCCTACAGTTCAAGATAGATTATCATAAGTAATGCCACGAGTGATTTCCAATTTATCTACATAATTTGGAAATCAAGAGTGGCATTTGTTAGGACTATTTAATGAATAAAATTAAGCTCTTTACTAAAAAATAATTATTTGAATATAGTTATTTTCAAAATATTTATATATTTAATGTAAATGGCAATGTTTGAAAACAAATCAGAAATGTGAGGTTATGTTCATTCACTGCTGCTTGATCATATTATTTATTGTCAAATAAGATCGCAATATTGTAAGAGTGCACCCAAGTGGAGAAATAATGAAACACATCAAACTATACATCATAATCAACATTACGGGTTATTCATTTATTTTTTTAGTAAACAACTCAGTAAAACCAAGGAATCTTTTCATTATTTACTATATTCAATGTATTTGTTGGAGAAAAATAATGCTTTGACCTGTTCAGAACATTAAAAAAAGGAGGAGCTTTCTTTATCACAAAACCAGGAGCTGATAAAGAGAAATCGATAAAGAGCAAGGTGAAACACGACTGTCAATGGTGTAAAACAGAATTCATTGAAATGTGATTGGTCATTGACTACCATTTGCGACATGAGTTAAATAGTCAGTTAAACATTATATATCCTCTTTTGTATTAACACAATTTATATGTGGGCATGGGAAGCTTAAATCTTATCTAAAAATGTTTCATATTCCATCTCAAAAATGGATATATCTGGTCCTGTGGTAATGAAGAACAAACTGTTGAACACCTTATTTTAGACTGTCCATTTTACAGATATCAGCGATATATTCTAGATGTTCATTTAATTTAAGGACACCTAGTACTAATTCCCATGTAATTTGGTTTAATATGCAACATACAAAAACCACTTTTTCAACTTATTCTTAAGTTATGTGCAAGACAATTATGCCACTAATTAAACAAGTCTTCCTGATCAAAATGACACTATGGTTACCTTTTTAGACATATTTCTTCATGAGTAATTTAAAATACAAAAAAAAAATCCAACTTCTTAAAAGTAATGTCTTGGTACAATTTTTTTCAAAAAACTACTTGTCCAATTGTTTGCAAAATTTAATATGTTATTGTGCATAGTTCATTTGACAATAATAAGGTTTGCTTGTGTTTAGATATGGATTGTGATTTATTTTTAAAAAATCAAAGACCTACTTTTTTTTGTTCCAAATGTTGCATACATTTTTTTAAAAATTTCAAACACAATCAATAGCACAAAGATAAATTTACCTTATTATTATAGAGCTCATTAACTGCACATCCATGCCAAAAATTATTCTCCTATCTATCATAGTTTCAGAGGAAAGCGTACCAAAATATGAAAAAATACAAGTTACGGGACAATGAAAAAAATAAAAAATAAAAATATGTGCACATTAGCAGAACACAGGGACGCCATTTTTTAAAAACCAATTTTTGTGTTTAAATGTTCAAAATCGAGAAAATAATATTACACATCAATAAAATGGTCTTACTGGATTTTTCGAAGCAAAAAGAAAAAAATAGATTTTTTAACCCAAATAAGTACTAAGAGCCTTTAATGTAATCAAGCATTAGGTAATCCAA
The DNA here is from genome assembly GCA_030220185.1 of Diploptera punctata. Classification (NCBI taxonomy): domain Eukaryota; kingdom Metazoa; phylum Arthropoda; class Insecta; order Blattodea; family Blaberidae; genus Diploptera; species Diploptera punctata. The sequence continues at coordinate 791,075 of JASPKZ010001962.1, read as the reverse complement.
AAATTGGTATTATAAAATGGAAATGTAATTACACAGCATTTAATTTTATTAGTTCTTGTTTCGTTCATTATTTTTGTTTCATTTAAAATTTGTAATTATGTGTATCTTCAATTTACTTTTACATTTTAACTATAGCCCTAACATACATTTATAAAATAGGGCTCCAAATCTTGAAGATTTAATAAATAAATAACCAAAAACATTTATTTAACTTTCACAGGGAAAGAACACTATGAGGTTTAATTTAAGAATTAAATTAATGTTTTTATTACCTCACCTCATATCCTTTTTCTTCTATACTGCAGTTTCGGAGCTTATCTCCATCTTCAGTAGCCTCTGGTCGACCGGTGTTATGTTGTTTCTTGGCGGTTTTCTTCTTACTTCTATCGGTGGACCGATGAACCTCTGGATCAGGTCAAAACTTGCGGGAGTTTCGAAATTCATGAGTTTATCTTTCTTATTTTTTTGGATGTGGATTTTTTCCCAGACTGTGAGTTCTTTTTGTTTATCTGTGTGTTTGATTAGGCTAGCTTCTGTATCGATTAAATGCTTTTCAGACCAAGCATGGGCTGGTACAGCTGACTTGACCACTTCACCCTTTTTTACATTTCTAAGGTGTTCTTTCAATCTGGTTTTTAAAAACCAGATAAACTCATGAATTTCGAAACTCCCGCAAGTTTTGACCTGATCCAGAGGTTCGTCGTTCCACCGATAGTAGTAAGAAGAAAACCGCCAAGAAATGACATATCACCGGTCGACCAGAGCTACTGAAGATGGAGATAAGCTCCGAAACTGCAGTATAGAAGAAAAGATATGAGGTGAGGAAATAAAAACATTAACTTAATTCTTAACCAAAAACATGTATTATCTTTCAAAGTAAGTATGTTTATAATCTTGGCATTAATAATTGTATCAAAAAAATTGGATAATATAGTAGATACATACCCAAGTAAATAAACTATTGAATTAATTATATTTGAATAGAAAAGTTCTCGCCCAGACCGAGACTCGAACCCGAGACCTTCGACTCTCTAGACTAATGCTCTACCATCTGAGCTATCGGGGCGAGTTTTGATCTAGATGCAAATTTTTCTCTTATATACATTGTAATTCCCAGCACCAAATGCTATGAAGCCTTTGCTTCTATCTTTGCAAATAGCGGCTTCTTAATATTTAATTTTAGGAAGTTATATTTTGAGGTTATTTTAATTATATTATTTTTGGTCTGGACATCTTACCTCAATATTAATGTTGATTTGTTCTTGGACATGTTTCAAAACAATTCTCTGTTTTATCTTAAAACAGAGAATTGTTTTGAAACATGTCCAAGAACAAATCAACATTAATATTGAGGTAAGATGTCCAGACCAAAAATAATATAATTAGCGGCTTCTTAGTTAAGAAGACAATTATTGGGAATTTAAACACTACTTTATAAAGCCAGTAGGGCTTCAATTGATGTTTTTATTATTAATTTAACATTTCTCACTGAAGGATAAATTATATTTGAAGAGAAAAATTCTCGCCCAGACTGAGACTCGAACCCGGGACCTTTGGCTTTCTAGGCCAATGCTCTACCATCTGAGCTATTGGGGCTAGTTGCGATCTAGATGCAAATTTTTGTCTTATAAACATTGTAATTCCCAGCACCAAATGCTATGAAGCCTTTGCTTCTACCTTCATTAGTTAAGAAGACATTTATCGGGAATTTAAACACTACTTTATAAAGCCAGTAGGGCTTCAATTGATGTTTTTATTAATTTAACACTTCTCACTGAAGGATAAATTATATCAGAAGAGAAAAATTCTCATAAGTAATGCCACAAGTGATTTCCAAATTATCGATAAATTCATGACTCACAAAGTGAGGAGTGAATTTATCTAGAGAATTTGGAAATCAAGAATGGCACTTGTTAGGACTATTTAACGAATAAAATTAAGCTGTTTACTCACAAATCACTATTTAACTATAGTTATTTTTAAATATTTATATATTTAATGTAAACGGCGATGTTTGAAAACAAATGAGAAACGATTGGTACGCTTCATCTGCTTCTTTTGTTTATCACTGCAACCAGATCATACTATTTATTGCCAAAGGAACGCAATATTGTAAGAATGCTCTCTAGTGGAGAAAAAATGAGACACATCAAACTGTATATTAATTAATTTCTGATGTCGTATGATGTAAATATGACAATTATATTTTTCTGGATTATTACCTGGGAAAAAATACATTTAAGAAAGTGCAAACAGTGGTTTCTTTTTTTGATGGTATAATCAATTGCTACAAATGTTTTTATATTAACTCCTGCAAGCGCTATGTGTTGACATCCATGCACTATTATATACAATCTGGTAGCCATATTTCAAGATCATCTTTAAGACCAAGAAGCTTAAGACAACACAAGAAGAATACAATATCACATCTTCAAGAACACATCAGAAACCAGCTGGGAGAAGACCATTTTTTCAGCTCAAAATTTTAATTGCAGAAAATCTACAAGATAAGCACAATAAAGATTGGGTCAAGGCCTGAAAAGGCCGGTATCATAACACTCACATCAAATGACTGACAGTGCTTCTTACAGAGTCAGTCACTGCAAAATAATGGTCAGACCTGTTCAGAATATTAAAAAGGAGGAGCTTTCTTTAATATGGTAAATTTAATATGATAAATATTTGGTGAAACACGACTGTGATTGGTTGTAAAACAAAAATAATTGAAACTTGATTGGTCATTGACTCCCATTTGGGGCATGAGTTAAATAGTCAAATATAATTTATCCTTCAGTGAGAGGTGTTAAATTAATAATAAAAACATCATCTATTGATTTAATATTGAGTGGAGAACATATTTTTAATAACTCACCTCATACAATTTCAAATTTCTTTGAGACCATTGGTTTCAAAGAAATTTGAAATTGTATGAGGTGAGCTATTAAAAATATGTTCTCCACTCAATATTAATGATATAACCTCATAATGTTTACTTCCCAACATTAATTTAAATATGGTTGGTTGGTATCTAATGTCTTGATAATGAAATCATTCACTCTCTTGCACTCCAATATTTAGTAGAAAGGCTGGTCTCTTCTACAAAAGCTGGACAACGGAGGAATGGCCTTCAGTGGCATGTACTGAATTTTGTTGTGAAAAAAAAACTGGAGCTATTTTTACATGGTCGGAGTTTGCTGGTCAATGAGCAAGCACACAAACATGTCACACACAAACTTTTTGTTTTGTACATCCATCCATAGTAATTCTGCCCAAAAGCAGGTCCTTCACTGCAATCATAGCATTTTCATGCTATGCTTGCAGCTTTACTAGGGAATTATAGGTGTGGTAGCTTCCTGTTGCTTTCCACGTTTTTGTACATAGTAAGTAGAATTAATGAAGATTTAAAAAAAAAATTTCATAGATACAATCTAAACAGCTAAAATTTGTTTGGATTTCACTGAAAGTATTTGTTTACTGAGAAGTTAGAAGGAGTTGGAGAATTGACAACTTGAACAAGAAACAGAACTCAGCACATGAGCTACTAAGCATTTGATATATAAACTATACAAGGTCACCCATAAAATAAACTAAACTCCATGGCACGACAGGCCTCGAAGCCTTTGCCTATAAGCTGGTTGTTAGCCTAACATCTACATGTGTTATTCACAGATGTAGATAATCATTCTGCCAATGTAGGGTGACATGTCAGATCCCCAGTTGTTATAGCTGGTTTTCTCAGATTGGAGCCACTACTAACTCCTTCTTCTTCTTCTTCACTTCACGGGCTAGGCAAATTGCCTGTTCTGCCTCACAGTTGTTCTGTCAATCTTTTCACTGGCCTTCCTACATTCCTTGAACCTCTTGGCTTGTAGTTAAATGCTGCTTTTGGTAACTTTATTACATTCATTCTTTCTACATGTCTAAACCATTTATCTCTATATTCTTTGATTCTATCATTCAATGGATATATATTTAACTCTGTTCTTATATCTTCATTCTTTATCTGATACAATCTTGTGCAGTCTTTTGTTCTTCTGAGGAAGTTCATTTCTACGCTTTGTATTCTACTTTGTAATTTTTTTGGTCACTACCCAGGTTTCAATCCCATAAAGTATTGCAGGAACTGCCAATGTTTTATAAAACTAGTATCTCTTCTTGTTTTGTTCTTTAATGTTTTTTTTATACATATAGTTCTGCATGTCATTTGAAATTTTGACAGTTTCATATTTATGTCTCTTTCAGTTTTTGTGTTTATAGTAAATTACAACCCAAATAATTAAAATTTGTTACTTGTTCTAGAGGTTTGTTTTCTATTATGATTTTTGATCTTAATGTTCATTTCCCCAAAATGCCACAATTTTTTTTTAAGGAGAAAACAAATCAGGAGTTTATCAGATCAAATGCAGGGATTGTGACAAAATGTATATAGGGAAAACAAAAAGAAATTTGAAAACAAGGGTGAAAGAACATGTTAGAAATGTCAAAAATGGAGAAGTGGAAAAGTCAGCTGTAACTGCTCATGCTTGGTCTGAAAAACATATAATTGAATCAAAAGCTAGTCTAATTAAACAAATTGATAAACAAAAGGAACTTACAGTGGGGAAAAAAACCACATTTAGAAAAACAAGAAAGAAAAACTTATGAACTTTGAAATTCCTGCGGATTTTGACCTGATCCAGAGATTCATCGGTCCACCAACAGAGGGAAGGAGAAGTGGATCTTCTGATCGACATAACATCAGTTGGCATAAGTGTACTGAGGATGGAGTCACCAAGACCCTGAAATCGCGATCTACTTAGAAGATTAATTATGAGGAGAGGTATGAAACATTTTAATTTATCTTATACTATATCTTGTTTTACTGGGAGTCCCAGCTTCAGAGTATAAACCTCAAACTACAGTATGATGAGCATAACCAAAAAGTTAATTTATGGTGAAATTAAATGTTTCTTACCTCTCCTCATATAAATCTTCTAAGTTGATCGCGATTTTGAGACTATAACTGTCTCATCCTCAGAACTTTCTTGGTGACTGGTGTTATGTCGATTGGAAGAAACTCTTCTTCTTCCCTCTGTTGGTGGACCGATGAACTTTTGGATCAGGTCAAAATTTGCAGGAATTTCGAAGTTCATAGGTTTTGCTTTGTTTTTCTGAATGTGGATCTTCTCCCAAACCGTGAGTTCCTTTTTGTTTGTCTATGTCTAATTAAACAAATAGACAAACAAAAGGAACTCACGGTTTGGGAAAAGATCCACATTCAGAAAAACAAAGCAAAACCTATGAACTTTGAAATTCCAGCAAATTTTGACCTGATCCAGAGGCTCATTGGTCCACCAACAGAGGGAAGAAGAAGAGTTTCTTCCAAGTGACATAACACCAGTCACCAAGAAAGTTCTGAGGATGAGACAGTTATAGTCTCGAAATCGCGATCAACTTAGAAGATTTATATGAGGAGAGGTAAGAAACATTTAATTTCACCAGGAATTAAACCTCATAGTAATTAATTCCTATAAAAGTTAAATTAAAAAAAAGTTAATTTATACTCACTCACACATCAAAATAAAAATTAAGTAAATCCTAAAAAAAAATACTTTTTATGAAATGGTAATTACTTACCTCTTGTTCATTATTTAATATAGATTCAGTCTTTAATGATTCAATGTTTAATCTAAGTTCATCTTTTTGGGTACTTAAGTTGTTTTCCTGTACTTGTAGTTTACCAAAACACTCCTGCAATTCATTTACTTCCCTAATTTTGTTCTCCACCAATATCTCTGCTTTTTCTATTTCTTCTTGGCACTGCTGTGCAACAGCTTTGTATTCATTATGTTTTCTAAATGCTACGGTATACTTTTCTCCCACCTGCAAAATAATACATTATGTAGAGTCTTTTAATAAGACTTGATAACAGGCACTCATGGTCAAAAAAAACTACAAATGTCCTAATATTCACAGTACTCATTGTCAGTAGGAGTGGTACACATATACACTTCGTGCTATATACCATGTTGGCCTGAATATAGGCTGCATTTTTTATCCAAATTTCAACTGAAAAACTCAGGTTCAGGCTTTATTTACTACCTTGGCTTTTTACACATCATTATTTTTTAAAATTATGTTCATTTCAGCTGGCAACAACAAAAACTTTCACCAGTATTTTGGCATTTCCTTTAAACTCCCAAGAGCCCATATGCTGGATTTTAAATTGTAAGTCCAGTCTGCCCGCAGACCCAGTATGGGTTCTGAGCAGGCAGACTTGTTTGGTTGCTTGAAATTATACTGGATAATACTACTTTTGTTACATACCTTTTTTCAGGGTTATCAGATGCTTGGCAACGTGATGTGAAGATAGCATTTGTTTAGTAAATGTTTGTTTTTGTGTGATAAGTCTCGAAATAATCACCAATACACAAACCGACCACATATTTTATACTTCACTTGCACACGTTTTCTGATTCCCCGCGCCGGAACACACACGACAAATTAGTCTTTGTAAAGCTACCGACCAATGTTGACTAAAGTTAACTTCAAGTCATGAAATGTCTGCACTCAATATACTATGTCTACCGACCAGGGAGTCATCTACAGAATGTTCTACCAGCCTGTTACAAAAAGTCTCTTACAAGTCTAAGTTGGAAGTCTCTATGTGTTGTTTTGGCCCAATGTTGACTAAAGTTGACTTCAAATCACGAAATGTCTGTACTCAATATACTAGGTCTATCCAGGGAGTCGTCTACAGGGTGTTCTATCAGCCTGTTGCAAAATGTCTCTGAGAAGTCTAAGTCGGAAGTCTCTATCTGTTGTTTTGGCAACAATGAAGTCAGAAGAAGAAAACTGCATAGAATGGTCAAGGCTAACAAATGAAAAAAAATAATTTCTTGGTTGAGTAAACAAGCTATAATGACTGGTGGACTCGTCATGCTGACCACATGTCACCCATGCACTGGCTCGATGATCATCTACCTTTGTGATTGACACATGTGGGTGTGAGGCCAGCAGCTGGCTGGTAGGCTAAGGGCCTTCTAGGCCTGTCGCACCATGGAATTATTATTATTTTTAGATTATTAGGCATCCCTTTTCTCTTAGTTCTTACTATCCCACAACACGTCATATCACATTAGAATAATTACGCCAAGAAAAAGGTACATTTCTGATTCTGTCATATCAGGGGGAAGAGTATATTTTTCTTCACTGTCAATTCTAGTTTCACGAACCCAAGACCTGACAAAAGTCAGGTGTCTCACAGCTATAAGTGTCAGTTGATTGTCGCTTGTGATTGTCATTGTTATCGTCTTCGTCATTGTCACAATCCGAGAATGTCTTGTATTTCAGCGGAACTTAGTGATTTTGTACCAGACATATCGTAAACTTCACTCTGAGTCACAAAACTGTGAATGAATATGGGCTGTGGGTGGAATGTGACCTGTTTTTTTTTCAAAGTTTTCTGCTTTGGGGGAAAACTGACCGGATGCAACATAATAAACAAAAGAATGAACAAGGGTTAGAATATACCTAAATCTATATATAGTTTTTCACTTCTAACCTGATTCACAACACTCTAAAGTCCCTAAAGTTATTTGGTAACTATCGTGAATTAAAAAATTATCTCTATGGTATGAAATATCACTATGGGTTTTTGCCGTGAATACCACCGATTTTACAATAATATTTAACACTTTAAGCATTATATTATTTTTGGTCTGGACATCTTACCTCAATATTAATGTTTATTTGTTCTTGGACATGTTTCAAAACAATTCTGTTTTATCTTCAGCTTTCCCAGACATTAATATTGAGGTAAGATGTCCAGAAAAAATAATATAATTAAAATAACCTCAAAATATAACTTCCTAAAATTAAACTTTAAACGTTGTTTGATGTTTGTGACCCCCACAGATTTTAAAATATGAGTTAATAAAATTAGCAAAGTTTAGTCAAAAGCCAAGGAGTTTAAAAGCTAGGTGGGCATTTAAACCCAGGCAGCCTGCCGCTACCTGGACATTTAAACTTGGGCGCTTAAGGTTAATGTTGTAATGTTTTTAATAAAAATTCTATGATGGGAATTAACATTATGAGACAATTCAATATTTATATAAGTGAGTCAAAAATAAATTTTTACATCTCACCTCATAAAACTCCATTATTTTAACAGGACAGTTTTTGAAGCTGTTGCTTCTATTATCAGTCAAAACTCCAAAAGCAACTTTATTAATTTTTATCTTGAAGTCTTCTTCTTCTTCATCCAACCAAGTCTTAGGCATATAGGCCTGTTATGATCTCACTGATGAATTTTGTATCCAGCGTTTCCTTGGAGGGCACAGAGATCTCTTCCCTGTTGGACAATAGTGTAGCATGGCCTTGGGAACTCTATCTGAACTCATTCGTCACAAATGATTCATCCCAGTTGTTCTGGTATCTATGTATGTATTCAATGACCAGTTCTAAATGTAGCTCTTTCAAAATATCATCATTGCATTTCTGATCCAATTTGGTTTATCCTGCTGTATATCTCATGAATCTTATTTTGCTATAAGTTATTCTACTCTCTTCTCCTTTCCTTAAAGTCCATGCCTCACTGCCATAGCAAAGTGCGGGTTTTGTTAAGGTTATGTATAACCGTACTCTGGCATCTCTGCTTATCTTGAAATAACTAACATTGTGTATGAGCCAGTTACTTTTTGCATAAATGTAATAGTAGCCCTAAATTTTTAATATTTACTTAATAAATATAATGAAATCCGATATAATATGAAACAGAATTAAATGGGTTGAAAGTACTAACGACCACATGCAAGAACAAGTCTCAGTTCTCAATTTCTTCCAGTCTCTGATCAGTTGAGATTTCCGTTACAATCTCACCATACATTCATATATTGAAATAGTGAGAATCTTACCAATGGAGCATAAATCTCAACTAGTTTGTTTTTTTCTTTCGTGAAGTTGGCTACAGAAATCAGTTTTCAATGTGTTTCAAAGGATTTCCAACGTGCCTGAGGGCATATTAATAGCAGAAGAACTATGCCAAGTGACAATTTGTTTAATGGAAATTTTGCCATTCGCTAAGTTAAAATTATGCATGCCATTTAAAAACAAGAAATACCTACAATTATATGGTTACATAGTTTTTACTTTGTAAAAAGAAATAAAGAGCAAATTTTTACAGAATATGGATGCTCTCAAATACAAATGCCTACAGATATTTCTGGTTTAAAAAACATAGAAGTATGAGGTAAGAAGAAATCACGATTCATTTAATTCTTATGAATTGAACCTCATAATGTTAAAAAATGCGCTGTGGCCGAGTGGTTATGGCAGGAAGCCTTGGCGCAGAGCTACAGGACTTGCGCTGGTTCGAGTCTCCATGGGGGAAGAAATTTTCTTATGGTATTTCGACCAGTATGGGACCGGTGCCCACCCAGCATCATGAGGCATTTGGGTAGCTACAATAAGTAGCGGCTCTAGGTTGAGAAAACCAGCTATAACGACTGAGGGACTCGACATGCTGACCACGTCACCCCTACACTGGCTGATGATCATCTACCCCTGTGATTGACACATGTGGATGTGAGACCAGCAGCTGGCTGGTAGGCTAAGGGCCTTCTAGGCTTGTTGCGCCAGGAGTTTTTTAATGTTAAAAATTCCCAAATTTGATATATAAAAATACAATATAATATTTTACATAATACATTCGTGAAGATAATATATCCTCAAATGAAAATTCCTACCATAGTCTCAAAATTAATAGATGAAAATTATTATTATTCCATGTGAGGGCTGAGGTTTATGCCTAAACTATAAAGAAAAGAGAACCCTTAATAAGTAGTTTGTTAATATGGTACAGCTACTAAAATATTGTAATATAATTATTATAATTTTAGGGTAGAATTGCAATGTCATTGCCTAATAACAAATCACTGGCATTATCAAACCCTGAGGTTTATGGCTGCATGGACCTAAGCTCTCCATACATCCCTATGCTAAGCTAATGTTTTCCAATCATTCCTTATATAATTTACCTCTCTCAAATCATGGTTAATGCTATATTTAAGTTTCCATGTCCCTATTTCAATCTCCATGTCCTGCACATTGCAGTCTATGAAACTTAACCATTTTCATTTTGTAATGTATTTTTACATGTGACCAGCTAAAGTTTTTTTTAATTTCACCAGTGTTATTTAATAGAATGTATGTGTGACTTAGTATTTTCCCATTATCACCTAATATTAATGCATCATCAATATATACCAACAATGCATTAACATAATTTTAATTGTAGATCTTCTTTATCCTCTAGGGATTTGATTGCTTGCTCTAGTACAAAACTGAATAGCAGAGGAGACACAGCATCGGCTTGCCTTAAACCATTGTGATTTTCATAAATTTTGTTAAATAAAGAGTTTTATATGTGCTATTTTTTAAAATAAAATATGGATATTAATACCAGAATCTACTACAGATATGCCCAGATTCACAAACGGATGTAAAAATTTAATAAATTGATTATCACAGAATTAAAAAAACTTCTGTTTTATGACAATGTTTTTTAACAATGAGATTTACCGAGTGCTAAATTAACATCCTCTTTCCTTTATGCGAATGTTATGAATTTAAAAATGATGTATCTGAAGCGAATTTGCTCTGTTTATATAATTATGCTGTAGTTAACAAAGGTGTAACATGGCACACTGCATATTAGTAGCACTGTCTAATTCTATACATTTGCATTAACAAAATACTCTTATGTTAGGTCAGATGGTAACACACCTGCCTGTTGATATGCAGATCTGAGTTTAAAACCTGATGGTATTTTTTTTTTAGTTACTAAAGGCCGAAGTATAATGACAAGACTAAGTGGGTAGTTCTGTGTACAGCCAAGCAGATTAAGGCATGATGCGCTGGTGCACGTTTAAATCCTTGTGAGAGCAGAAATTTTCTCAATTTCCTGTGGCTAATATGGGACTGGTGCCCAGCCAGTAATATTGGAATTTGGGTAGCTACAATAAGTAGCAGATCCAGGTTGAGAAAACCAGCTACAATGACTGACTACATGATATGCTGACTACATGTCACCCTAATACTTTAAAAGCTCCTTATTCGCGGGGAATATGTTCTGTAAATATGCCGCGAATATGGAATGGTAACTTGTATGGTATATAGGAGATATGTTCCATGGTTACAGAATAAAATAAAAATTATCAAAATAAAATCAATTAATTAGAGATTTTGAACAATTTCTTTTAATTATTACTTCAGGTTTAGGCTAGGAATTAAAGAACTTAGTAATTTTTTCCTGTTTTGCCGCTTTTAAAAGGTTTTTCAATTAAGACTGATATTCAGCTGTGAATTCTGAGATAGAATTCCTTATTTTGTCTTCATATTTCTTGATTCATTAACATTGAAACAGTGTGATATAAATGCAAATGACTCACCAATGCGTATAAACGGTCAAGCATTTATATTTTTACTTTAAGCGGCAACACTAATTTTTTTCTCTTCGGTACTAATTTTCTTTCCTTTTACTCGACATTATAAACTGGGAACCCACAAGAGACACATGTTATTCAATCAAAATTATTGCAATGAATGACAAGCTGAAACAATAATATTACCAATTGTTGCGGTGGAGGCATTTATCAAAGTACATATCGGTACATGAAATATGACAACAGCTTTTAACAATGAACTTTAGGGTTAGTGACAATAAGGTTTGTTTTGTTTTGATATTTGTCCGTTTTGTTTGAATTACTATTTATAAAAGCCGCCTTGGCACCTGCAGAAAAAAACCTGCTGATGGTTAATAAAGGACACTAATCCTTCTAATACATCGACTGGGTCCACGAATAAAGAAATTTTTAGCCGCGAATACAGGAATTGTGTTGCAATTTTTTTACCCGTGAATAAGGAGCTTTTACTGTACTGATTAGATGATAGTCCACCTCTGTGTTTTACACATGTGGATGTGAAGGCAGCAGGTAGGCCAAGGGTCTTCTAGGCATCTCGTCCTATGGAATTAGAGATTAAGTAGGTACCAAATATCTGGATTAATTGAATGAGCATATATAGGTGAGGTATGAAACATTTTAATTTAATCTTACATTAAAGCTCATAGTGATTTTTTTTCCTATAAAAGTTCAATACTATACTGTTGTTTGATAGGGATATTAACCCATTTGTGCCTAGTGTTACATAAATGCAAATAATGTTTATGTCTGCTGAAAAAAAATCATACAGAGTTTATCTACTAACTTGTATAAATTAAAAAAAAAATCTGATTGCAATATTTGACAGAGTTATAATGCAATGGAAAAAGTTTAGGCTCTCTATGATAACAAAGATTAGACTATGAGATATATTTTTTAGTAATGTTGTGATTATTTTATATTGGGATACAATGAAATACTTCACCTTTAACTGGAAAAGTTACCCTTATGTAATAATAATTTGGGGATTCTTTTTATTTAATTTTTAATTTAAATAATGATTTAAATAATTTGAAACTAAGTATTGTTTATTTTATAATGTTAAAATATAATAGATGATTTTTATAACATCGATATGAAATGTAACAATGATTACATCACATGAATTGTTATGGTAAACAACAGATGCTGATATTAAATTAAAAGATTCTTACCTCTCCTCACATTATTCTGTTAAGTAGATCGCGATTTCAGGCCTATGAACTTCGAAGTTCCCGCAAATTTTGACCTTATCAAGAGGTTCATCGGTCCACCAACAGAGGGAAGAAGAAGTGGTTCTTCCGAGCGACATAACACCGGTCAACAACAGTGTACTGAAGATGGGCCTGCTATAGGCCTGAAATCGCGATCTACTTAACAGAATAATGTGAGGAGAGGTAAGAATCTTTTAATTTAATATTGAATTGAACCTCACAGTGATAATTCCTATAAAAAAAGGTTAACAGATGCTGAATTCACAGACAAATGATTACGACAAAAGAATGTTCAAATAATGTGGGCTTAAGTTGGTCGAACATTAAAAATATGATTGGATATTGAGAAGGAAGGCGAGCAAATTGTGTTCTTTCTTGATGAGGTCATTACCAATCAAAAACTGACATGATAATCTACAACAAAGAAGAAGAGAGATGGCTGCAAGAATATGATAACTATAGACGCCATTGAATGTTTTCCAAATAAAAGTTTATATAACTTATGTGTTTACTGAAATATCTTAAAGAATATAGATGAAAAACAAAGTTAAAGTATGTGAGTCTAGTGAAATTTATTATATATATATAGAAAATAATTTAAGAGTGGTGTAATTTTTATTATAAATAAAAATAGTATATATAAAGTTAATATAAGACTATAAATGTAATTGGAAAGAATAATTAAATATTATAAATTAAAAAATATAAAAGTGAGAACACTTAAATAATTAAAGAACATTTATTTAAAAATTTAATACAATTAAAAATATAATTGTGAATATGGCCAATTTGAAAATATATTAAATCAATAGTCATCAGATTAAATTATCGAAACAACAACAAAAAGTTTCATCTTTATTGCTAAATATTGTTTAATAAATAATAAGTAATTTATAGAAGAAGTGAATGTTTTATTTAATGAAAGATTTCATTACTCACCAAATTGTGATAAGTAACAGCTCCCTTCAGAAAGAGATACATACCGGTGCAACTAAATAAATGAACGAGGGAATACCTAATAAAAAAGTAGTATATTACCCAACAACCCCAGGTAAACTTGTTATAAATATGTCGTCATGACATGATCCGACAAGAACCAAATAAACCCCCGTTGCAAGCCCTAACAAGAATTAACCTGTGAATGAGATTCTTTAGCAAAATTAATTACTATAGACCATTCTGTGAAATGTTCTCATGTATATCGCTCCATTGAAACATAAGTAAAAAGCTATTAAATACTGATACTTTATTATTATTTAGTCCACTGCTGTGGTCTCGAGATAGCATGCTGCCTTGTCACGCAGCGGGCCCAGGTTCGATCCCCGGTCGGGGCAGTTTTTCTGGGTGAGGTTTTTATCGGGGTTTTTCCTCGCCTGTAAGACAAATGTCAGGAAAACTTTAAGGCCCAAACAGTCCCCAAAATCATATGGTCATCATCATCCCTATCATCATCATCATCATCATCCTTCACCAGTGTGGAAAGCAACGGGAAGCTACCACACCTACAATTAAAGCTGCAAGCATAGCATGAAAGTGCTATGATTGCAGTGAAGGACCTGCCCTCGGGCAGAATTACTATGGATGGATTATTATTTATTTAACAAACAAAAATGCCAAAAAGACAAACTCATGTATAACTTCATATTTAAAGAGAAAAATTATACGCTCAGACCGGGACTTGAACCCGGGACCGTTGGTTTTCTAATGGTAGAGCACTTGGACTAGAAAACCAATGGTCCCGGGTTCAAGTCCCGGTCTGAGCGTATAATTTTTCTCTTTAAATATGATTTATCCATCATTGAGATGTATGAAATTAATAATAAAAACATCATGTATAACTTACTAAAATTACATACAAAATAATAGAAAGATCATTAATTCATTTAATGAGTCAGCATCTTGGTTAGTAGGAGCCTATAAGATACAGTAATCTAGATATTAGGAATATTCTTTTATTACACAATAGTATTTTATTTATACATTTATATAAATTCAGGGGACTTGACAGAAGTCATTGTCCATAATTATGAGTAAACAGATAACATAACAATAAAACATCATAGCAAAACAGAAAGTTTGGCTCTTGCTTCCCAGTATCTATCCTTCAGCGTAGCAGAGTAAAGTGCCTGACACCTTAGTAGGTGGTTTCTGTCCATTATATTTGAATTATATTAAATTAATAATAAAAACATCAGTTTCTGTCCATGTTGGTGTCATGGAGCACAGTGGGCAATGAGGACTTCTGTAAATTCCAATTCGGTGAAGATGAGCTGCAAGACAATCGTGTCCCGTGTTTAGTCGAAAATATGCTACAGCTTTCTTTCGAGGTGCATCTGATGTGGTGAGGATAGTGTTTTTCCATTGTTTTTCTTGAATTCAGATCTGATGTGGTGAGGATAGTGTTTTTCCATTGTTTTTCTTGAATTCAGATCTGAAGATTGGTTGAGAATGTGTTTTTTATTGTTTGTTTGATATAAATTATTGCTGAGCGATAAGATGCGTTTGAATTAGGTTGCTGTAAACACACTGCTCCTCGTGTAGCGAGCATATTGGCTACTTCATTTCCATTGATTCCACAGTGACATGGTATCCATTGTATACTATTGTCTTATGTTTTTGATAAAGGTCAGTGAGTAGTTTCTTGTAATCTACTACTTTCTTGCTTTGAACTGATTTGCATGATGTTATTACTTGTATGGCAGCTTTGAAATCCGACATAATGACGATATGGTCATTGATTTATTGACGGCATATGATTTGTGAAAGTGCAGTATGAATTGCCTTTATTTCACCATCAAAAGCAGTTTTATTTGGTCCAAGTGGAGTGTGTAGAGAGAAGAGTGAGCAATGGATTCCAGTTCCCACAGGGCCATTGTGATTGAGCTTGGAGCCATCTAGGGTACAAAGATAGACTCACCTCCACGTGGTGTACCCTGGAAATGAAAATTATTTCGGCCAAGTAGTCTTACTACATAGCAGTCATGAGTTCACAAGAACTTACACAATAATATTATCATTTGCGAGCATTATAAAAGAGGACAACTATATTTCAGGGCATTCATTTGACAATGACACATAATTTCATAATTAAATATTATTTTTTGACCAAGTTTCGTATGTATTATTTATGCCTAACCCTCAAAATGTTTACGATATATTTTAAGAAACATACAATATTAACAAACTATTTATTTGAAAAAGAAGCATATAAGTCATAACAAACAATGAGATAAATTTGAAATAAATATTTTATGAAATTTATAAAATATACACTGAAGCAGCCATATTATGGTAAGTTGCTCATCATTTCACACTTCACTTCAATGCAGTGAGTCCAGTCGGCTGGCGACTAAACAATGTCTGTTCAAATTGGCAATTATTTATCAGATGAATAGATTGCTGCTATGCTATATGTAATAAAAAAATTAGCATCTAAAGTTCTTGATACAAGAGTTTACAGAGGACCTGAAATTGAATCAGACCATTACTTACTTGTTTGTCCAATTCGTATGCCACCGAGATGGAAAAATAAAAATAAAATTAATAATGTAAAATTTGAAAAAGTGGACTATACTTATAAAGTAAGTCTTTTCCGAGATCCCACTATTACCTGGCTATACAAATGCAGATTAGATCGTCTAGTTCAAGAAACACCGGTTGGTGAAAATATTGAAGAAGAATGGCTTGCTCTACAAAGTATTTTGGCACAAGCAGCAAATGAAAGCCTGGGTATCAAAACCAAATGGAATCGAAAAAAAGGACTACGGATATGGGATGAAAACATATAAAAAGAGTAATTGATGATAAACGTGAAGCATACAAAAAATTTGTCTACAAAAAAGATGAAGATAAAGTAGAGTATCATAGGAAGAGAGCCATAGCTAAAATTGAAGTTCGCAAAAAACATAGACAAAGCTGGGAACAATTTGTCTCATTTTTGGAAAATGATATCACTAGGCCTCAACCAAAAATATATAAAGTTTTAAAAAATTTAAATAATGATTCAAGAGAAAATGCACATTTAAATTGTATATCTAAAGAATCTTGGCTTACCTACTTTCATCATTTATGGACACAAAAGGATGATTTATTACAAATACCAATCTCTAATAACACTGCTTTGGAACAAATTTCTATAGATGAATTAACTGATGTTGTTAAATCATTAAAAAGTAACAAAGCTCCTGGAGAAGACCACATTAATCAAGAATTATTTAAATTTTCAACTAAAAATTTTTTAGACAGATTTCTTATTCTCCTTAATATGATATGGGAAGGACAAGAACCACCACAAAGCTGGAACAAATCCATTGTAATACCAATCTTCAAAAAAGGAAGTCGCCAAATCAAAGATAACTATCGTGGAATTAGCTTGTTGAACTCTGGATATAAAATTTATGCTAATATAGTTAAGAATAAATTGAGGAAAATTTATGAAAATATAATTGGAGAAGAGCAGAATGGATTCAGAAAGGGTAGATCTTGTACAGATGGATTCTTTACTCTAAAACTACTATTAGAAAAGCACAAGGAATTCAATATAGAAACTCATATCGCCTTCGTTGACTTCATAAAGGCTTTTGACAAAGTAGACAGAAATATATTACTACAAATTTTAGCTGATGATAACGTTCCACAACAATATATTACTAATATCTTCAACATCTATAAAGATAATGAAATCTCTGTTAAACAAGATGGCAAATTATCTTCTTGGGAAAAGATCAACACTGGAGTAAGACAGGGATGTGGACTTTCACCGGTGCTTTTCATTATATACATGAATAAATTAATAAATGAATGGAGGAAAACACAACGAGGATATATACCCATCAATAGGAACCTCAAACTCGATGCTATTCTTTTTGCAGACGATTTAGCTCTTCTGGCACTTTCCGAAAATGATTTGCAACGATCAATTTATAATTTACAAAAAATAGGTGCCAAATTTAATATGGAAATATCAATTAACAAAACTAAAATTATGGCATTTCATGGGAAGGACCCCATACAAAGTAAAATCTGTCTCCAGAATAAAATTTTAGAGAGATCTAATCAATTTAAATATCTTGGATATTATCTCTCTATCTGGGATGAAAAGGATATCCCTGAAAAAGTTACTAGTTATAATAAAAGTTTAGGAATTATTAATCAAGTTATGAAACCATCCCTTGTACAAAAAAACACCAGATTACGTTTATATAACACTTTGGCTAGACCAGTGTTGACCTATGGTAGTGAAGCATGGACACTAAGAAAACAACATGAAAGCAGAATAACAGCTTGTGAAATGAGATTCATGCGCAGAACAGCGGGTTACACCAGATGGGATCGGAAAAGGAACACCGATATCTTAAAAGAATTGAAGACTACGCCAATTTTGGAATATATTAAACAGTACCAACTAAATTGGAAACACCATCTTGAAAGAATGAGTTCAAATCGGATCCCCAAAGCTGTTTATAATTATATACCAAGAGGACGAAGATCACTGGGCCGTCCTATGAAACGCTGGAGGGAAAATTTTCTATAGGATCGTAACAGGCCTTGGCCTAATACTTGGAAGGAAGAAGAAGAAGATAGATTGCTGAGACTGGAAAACAACTCTGCAAGTAAAAATCTCAATGATTATATTATTTTTGGTCTGGACATTTTACCTCAATATTGTCTGGGAAAGCTGACGATAAAACAGAATTGTTTTGAAACATGTCCAAGAAAAAATCAACATTAATATTGAGGTAAGATGTCCAGACCAAAAATAATATAATTAAAATAACTTCAAAATATAACTTCCTAAAATTAAATATCTCAATGATTTATACCTGAGTACCTCTATCATGCATGAGTGCATTCTTAAGGGGGGGTGATGGGTGAAATTGTCGACATTTTCGGTCAAATTTTGCATTTTTTGTTTTTTTTTTATTAAAAAAATACTACATACCTTAAAGTATAAGTTGGCGAAGTTTCAGTGTCCTATGACACTTGTATGTCTCCCTAATGACTGTAGGAGGGCATGTATGCTACATTCTAATTTAACTGCAAGCAAACTTTCAAATTAACTTTTCCACACTTTTATTTTCATTACATTTTAATACATTCAAATCAAAATAGCATTGACAAATTTAATGATAGAAACACGAAATTTTAACTGCATGTCCCACACACTATGGCTAATAATTCTATGCATGGATTTTGAAACAACGTTGATAGTTTTTTAAATAAAAAGTAAAATATGTGTAGTAATTTTTAAAAAAATTCATATGCAGAGGATGTATATATTTTTTTCTCCCTTTATTATAATGATATAGAAAAGTTAATGCATAGTGTTGTTCTAAATAAGTCAGTGGTCGTGTAGAAAAAAAATTCAAAAAAATTTTACTAAAAATTATGGGACTTATTAAAAATTTAAATATGCAAATTTTTAAATGGATTTTATTCAATAACTCAAAAACCTTGTACGCCTAGAAGGATGACATTTTAATATAATATTACCTATTATAGCATGAATGTGTGTACAAAAAATTAAGTATGTAGCTTAAAAAGTGTAGAAAATAGAAATTTCACCCATCATCCCCCTTAAATACCGGCTTAAAAACTTTTTACACATTTGTTTTATCAACAATTCTGAAATTGATTGTAAAACACAGTTAAAGTTATGTAGTAAAATTGTAAAATAATTAAAATAAATACCTGATATATAAGTCATCCTCAACTACAACAGATTTCTGTTTAAAAAAACTTGTCAGATATTCATTCTAGTTGAGGACGAATGATATATCAGGTACTTATTTTAATATTGTTTATTTTTAATTATTTCACTCACCTCATACTCACATGAGGTGAGTGAAATAATTAAAAATAAACAATATTAAAGAACCTCATAGTGTTATTTCCTATCTACATAACTTAATAATACTTATTTTAATATTTTAAAATTTTACATTTGTTTTAAAATGTACACTATAGCCATAAACATCTCAATACATCTATAAAACCTCATTTTCAAACTTTGTAACATAAATATTTGAGTACAATTTAAACGAGCCTCAGTTATATTACAAGACTAATGAATTAGTAATTATTAGAATCTAATACAGTCCTCACCTCTTCCAGTTTCTTGCTATTTTTTTGCCACTGAATGCTATGTAGGCAAATCTGTAAAGAATTTATCTTTCTATTGAGGTCATTGAATTTCTGGACCTTCTTCTTCTCTATTTTTAAGTCTTGTAATTCTTCGTTCAGTCTGCCAGCCAATGTATTTGCAGCATCCAGTTTAAATTTACAAGCTAAAAGCAAAGAAAGAGAAATAAGAAATAAGGGTTCACTGAACCCTTATTTAAAAAAATGGTAAAGCTAATTAAAATAGTAAAACATCTTTATTAAAAAATACTGCAATATTTAATTTTAGGAAGTTATATTTTGAGGTTATTTTAATTATATTATTTTTGGTCTGGACATCTTACCTCAATATTAATGTTGATTTGTTCTTGGACATGTTTCAAAGCATGACCAAAAATAATATAATACTGCAATAATGTGACAAGTCATTTTTCTGGAATAAATTAGATATATATATATGTATGGTATGTATGTATATATATATATTTTTTTTACTGGACGAGTTTCAGTCTTGGTAGTCTAGTGCTGTATGGTTTGAGGTTTATAAGCTCAAACTTGGCTGAGACAGTTAAATTTCTAGAATGTAAAAATCCAGAGTATGGTTTCCCTCATATATTTACTCAAGAATTCTATATTTCATGATTAAGATATTACTTTTGCACAATAGTACATTTTGTCATACTTACAGCAATGGTGACCATGATTGAAAGTTCAACTTCCTACATTTCAGGTTCAGTCTTGGTAGTCTAGTGCTATATGGTTTGAGGTTTATAAGCTCAAACTTGGCTGAGACAGTTAAATTTCTAGAATGTAAAAATCCAGAGCATGGTTTCCCTCATATATTTACTCAAGAATTCTATATTTCATGATTAAGATATTACTTTTGCACAATAGTACATTTTGTCATACTTACAGCAATGGTGACCAATGACTGAAAGTTCAACTTCCTACATTTCAGGGTTGCCAACCCAAATAACTATACTGTCATAAAATAACTAGACTGTAATATTAAAAACCGCATGTGGGAAGTAAAACCATTGTCCTCTATGTATACTACATACTTACATTCAATGTCCAGAGTGTCCCAAATTGATGTATACACTCTTTGAAACGTTATTTCTCAGCAATGAAATGAGACAGAAATACAACTTTTGTTGTTAAGTTATGTAGATAGGAAATAACACTATGAGGTTCTTTAATATTGTTTATTTTTAATTATTTCACTCACCTCATACATTTACATATGCAAGAATGAAAATACAACTATGAATTTTGAAATACCCGGTTATAAAGAAAGAGGACTGATTTGGAAATTCTTCGGTCGGCCACCAGATGGCGCAGAGGTCAGTCTGCAGGATAGAAGGCCGTTGGACGTCAGTTGTGAACGTGACGCAGCATTGACAATGTCACAAATTACGTGAAGAAACCCAGGGTCTGCTATGCATTATGAAGTATGAGGTGAGTGAAATAATTAAAAATAAACAACTTTTGTTGTGTTTGATCTACAGGTCACTGGAAAAGCATAGCAACATGTTCATCAATCTTCACATCATTATAAACAACAATGGCGGCGAGATTATCATTCGATGAACGTAAGTGGATACTGAAGTGTTATTGGAAAGTGGAGAATGTTGTTGAAGTGCAATGACGTTGGATGGTTGAATTTTGGGATACCACCACCAACAAGGGTAACAATAACAAGAATCCGAGACAAGTTTGAAGACGATGGAATAGTGCAAGATGTGTTGAAAGGTTGGTGCGGAACAGTACTCTCGTTATCAGTCAAACGTCTCTTTCTTCTGGACCGACCTTTCAACACATCTTGCATTGTTTTATCGTCTTCAAACTTGTCTGGGATTCTTGTTATTGTTACCCTTGTTGGTGGTGGTGTCCCAAATTCAACCATCCAATGTTGCACTTCAACAACATTCTCCACTTTCCAATAACACTTCAGTATCCACTTACATTCATCGAATGATAATCATGTCGCCATTGTTGTTTATAAAGTCGTGAAGATCGATGAACGGTTGCTATGCTTTTCCAGTGCCCTGTGGATCAAACACAACAAAAATTGTATTTCTGTCTCATTTCGTTGCTGAGAAATAATGTTTCAAAGAGTGTATACATCAATTTGGGACACTCTGTATATACAAAAATATATCCAAAAGATAGTGTTAATATACATTATATGAAACAAATCACTGCATTTTAAATGAATTGAACTTTATTTGAAACAATATATACATACTTGCTGCCATTTTATCACTAAATGGTCTCAAGGCCTCCTGCAGTTTCAACTAATAAACATTGCCCACACTGTTAACATTAGTCAGTTGTTTATAACAAATGCAAAGATTTTCAACAAAGATATTATTTTACTATTATTTATTATTTTGAAAACACCATCACACAAAAAATAATGTACAATGCAAATTAGAAGTGTTTTACAGAAACTCAGAAATTAAAAACCTCACTATCGCTCAGTTTTTAAACATTTTCCTCAATTCTGTAAAAATCACTTCCCGACCTCGCATCGTAATATACTTTTTCCTCACAGAGAAAAAACTTTTTTTAAAAATATGAACTATAGAATAATATACTGGTATCAATTTTAGTATAAGAAAAATGTATGGCCACTTTAAATAAATACAATAATCAAATAAATTAAATATATTATTAATAAACTATGGAATCTATAACAGCACAAGAAAATACACATATTCCATCTTGTACCTCACTAAATGTGACCATGTCAGTTTCACTCATACAGTATACCTACCTAAAGTAAGGGATTCTCTTGTATTACTCGCCCAAGTTAAATCTGCACACTGGAGGGGAAGTGTTTTAGTGCTAGTGTCGCCAAACCACTACTCTATGTAAGGGATGTACAGGAAGCAGTATAATTACTCTAGAATTGTAATGGAAGAGGTTCATAGCCATGTACATCTTTACATACATTTTATCTTGAGGTGAAGCTTTCCAATCATTCCTTATATAATTCACCTTCTTCAAATCATGGTTAATATAATTCTCCCATCTCATTTTTGGTCTAACTATTGGATGTTCACTCTTTGCTTCTCCTAGAAGAAGATTACATGCTTCTTTTTCATTCCACATTTGTGCATTGAGTTTTAAATTCTTATTACATATGGTTTCCCATAAAGATAATATATCGCACTGTTATGAAGTTTTCTCCATTCATGTGTCTGAGTCTATTTCATCCAAAAAGTTTCCTAAACACTTAGTTCTCAAATACTTGTACAAGTAATGTTTTCCTTCCTTAAAGTAAGGTCCCATGTTTCCCATACATATGAGTGAAAAATCACTATATGTATTTTGTAGTTTATCAAGTTTTAAGAGAAGTTAGGATTCCAAAAGTCCTTGTAATGTGTAGCAGCATGTGTTTCCAGAGTTGCATGTATGTTTAATTAATTTTTGCACACCACCGTAGTCATCATCATCATCATGATCATTTACTGTTATTATTATTATTATTATTATTATTATTAGTTTTTTTTATTGTGAGTGGAAAACTAAAATAAAACTTCAGTTACAGAAAGATGTGTAAACATAGGAAATCTATATGCAAATATTATTATTATTTGAACTGAAAAAAATATAAAACTGTTATTCTCCCAGTTATATCACATGGATGCAAAATATGGACTTTTACTTTAAGGGAGGAGGAAAGATTACAAGTATTTGAGAATAAAGTTATTGGAAAAATTTTGGATCAAAGAGAGACAGACAGGCAAATAGAGAAGACTACATAACAATGAGCTACATAATCTTTATAGGAAATATAAGAACAGTTAAGTCTCATAGGCTGCGATGGGTAGGACATGTGGCACGAATGGAGAATAAAAGAGGGGTACAGTAACTTCTTGTAGGAAGGACTGTGTCCAGTTGATACTAAAATAATGAGAAGGGAGAATGACACTAATCATGATTTGAGGGAGTTCTACTTTTTTTTTGATTGGGACATTCCACCCGCATTCCATTGTAAGACTTTGATGTTATTTGTCTTTTCTCCCAAAACAGTCCCCTCCCGGAGATCCGAATGGGGGACTTTTACTTCGAAATCTTTTGCTTTGGAAAGCATATTGAACATCTTTTGTAGTTCATTTTGCATGACCCATAGTGCACCTGCTAGTATTACCAGCAGAGGCAAACTACATTACACTCGTTTTTTATAAATATTTAGGAGAAAAGCAATGAAGAGATCCCCCTATGCCTTGAATACTCTAATACCATCGGGTTCGATCAAAACAAGAGTTCAGTCAAGGGAGACTGGATAAGAGTGTTGAAAGAGGGAATTGGTACATGGAAAGGGATAAATACCAATTTAGATATAAGAAACGAGAGAAGGAGCAAAACACAAGTAAGTGGAAGTAATGATTTTGCTCAGTTTGGGCACCTTGTGGTCGCCATCCACATATCCCCTAGGTGGGGGACCCCTGTGGGTCATAATATGCAAAAACACAAATACGATAATGAACAAGGATCACTTGATGTTCTGCACTGATCTTCAGAAAATAGATGGAACACCATTCCAAATTGCTAAATATTATTGGGAAGCCCGTAAGCGAATGATGACAAATCAAGAGCTTCAGAACATTTGAATACTACTATTAATATGATTTGAGGGAAGTAGATTACACAGGGGATGTTTGGAAAACATTAGCTCAGGTCAGGGTTGTATGGAAAGCTTACGTCTGCAAGGCCATGAATCTAAAGGTTTGATAGTGCCTGTTGTTGCCAACACGGTCCAATTTTGAGTTCCTTGCCTAATATTCCTCTGGTGTGCTGGATTTTATAAAAAGGGAAATTTAGTTTATTACAAAGACGTGTAATCGTGAAAAATATCAAGTTTATTTTTGTGCTAACTTAAATACGTAAATACAAATAAGCAGAATCAAATTTTTTAATCAAAGCCCGTTCCTAGGACTAGAGGGGCCTCGAAGAGTATCAACTTCGGAATAGGCAGCACGTGGTCCTCAATAACCACGTAAATGTGCCCACCGCACACTGTGAATGCCTAACACGCACTGAGGCTACCTAACGCACACTGCGAGAGCCTAATGCACACTGAGCTCCTAAAACACACTGAGAATGAGGTGTTCTTAAACCTCTTAACTAAAACAGGACCGTCGTCCTTGACGGCCTGGCACACACTGAGAGAGAGTGTTGTAGTCATCTGCAGACCTGAGCAATATGCAGAAGTTGGCAACGTTATAACCAAAATGCTACCAACACAACTCAGCATTACTGCATTCAGGCGCCTACAAGAGGCAGTCAGATGAACTACATCATTAGCGTAATAACAGATGGCAGGTGTCTGCTATTACCGACAGAGAGAGCGACTCTTGTCGTAACATACTGCCCCCCGTTGATCTGACCAGATCAAAACTTACACAATTTTACAACAAAAAAAAAACATTACCAAATGAAAAATAATTTACAAAAAATAAACCCTCCTGAACAAACAAAAACAAAATAAACAAACAAAAATACAAAATAAACTCAATAACAATACATAATGAAGTTTACAAATGGCTCTATATAATGCATCAAGAGTTAAATTTGGAACTGGGCACAACTTCAAAACTGCCCTCTTCATTATTGTGGTATTTGTCTTGACAGAGACCACTCTGCAAATACCATCGGCACCAGGGTGCAATCCAACAATGATACCTGCCTTCCAAACTAAGGGAGGCAAGTTACCTTCCTTTAGCAGCACTAAGTCTCCAATGCTAACATTCCAGTTGTTAGGCTTAGTCCACTTTCTTTTCACTTGCAAGGAATGCAAATATTCCTTGGACCACAATGTCCAAAAATCCTCGTACAGACGTTGTACCATGTTCCATTGGGTAGACAAGGAAACGGGTTTGATGGAGAAATTGCTTGGAAAATTGTTCAAACACCTACCTATCAAAAAATGACCGGGTGTAAGATATGATGCATCATCATGATCATCATTTAATTTACACAAACGACGTGAATTTAAAACTCCTTCAATTTTTACAAGCAAAGTGTTCAACTCTTCAAAATTTAGAACTCTACTACCAATGGTTCTTTTCATTAATTGTTTGCAGGATTTTATTCCAGCCTCAGAAATGCCATTTAAATGTGGGCTGTGAGGTGGAATAAAATTCCAGATCAAATTTAGATTAGCAAAATGCTCCTTAATCAATCCTTGATTATCCCTGAGGAATGACACGATTTCATTTTTTGCGCCAATAAAATTAGTGCCAATATCGCTCCATAAAGAATGAGGAAGACCACGTCTGGCCACGAACCTGTCGAAAGCTGAGAAGAAATCAGTGGCACTTAAACTTCTCACTATCTCCAAGTGAATGGCCCGTGTCACAAGACAAACAAATAGAGCGATATGAGCCTTGAAATTAACCTTACTACGGGGATTGTCCCCTTTAATCATGATTGGACCACCATATTCGATCCCAATTTTTACAAACGGAAGTTTAGGCCGAACCCTATCTGCAGGCATATGTCCCATTATAGGAGTGTGTGAAGGTGGATTACACCTAAAACACCTGTAACATTTGTGAATGACTCCACGCACTGTGGTTCTACCCTAGGAATCCAAAATCTTGATCGTAAGGAAAATAATACGGCTTGAACGCCTGAGTGCAGCAGCTTTTAATGCTCAAGCTTTATGATGAGCTTCGTGACAAAACTGGCTGCAGATAAAATTATCGGATGTTTCTATTTGAAACTCAAGGAGGAATGTTCCAGTCTTCCTCCAACTCTTAAAAAACCCTTATTATCAATGAATGGTGACAAAGTATTAATCTTACTAGAGGGTGATAATACAGACTGGGAATTCAACTCTGTGAATTCAGTAGGATATTCTGAGACTTGTACCATGTGAATGATTTTTCTTTCACTGGAATTCATTTCTTCCACGGACAGTGGACCAAAATGTCGTTCTCCCTGGGACGAGCGACTGTTCTTAATAAATCTCAACACATAAGCATATATTCTACGCAATTTGATAAACGAAGAATACCTTTCAAGATCTTTAATGTCAACCTTGACTATAAATACATTTAATGAAGGCTTAGCTTCTAAGTCAATTTCATCCGGGATTTCCAACTCCGGAGTTTTAGCATAATCAATTTGCAATAATTTTAAAATCGGAGGACCAGTCCACCACATTGATAGGTTGGACAATTGAGAGGGATGAACCCCACGAGATAACAAGTCAGCAAGCTTGCAATGAGTGGAAACGTGTCTCCACCCTTCAATTGCAATGAGTGACTGGATTTCAGACACTCTGTTGGCAACAAATATTTTCCATGTTGCCTTAGGTTTACCAGCACTTTTAGAATGGATCATTTCCATATGACCCATAGATTCGTATTCATTCAAGAAATCAACAAAAATGTTTCTAAGAATATCGTCCTTAGAAAATCTCCTTTCCATTTGTAACAATCGTTTCAATGCATTGTTACGAGAACTGCCGACCATATCTATATTAGGTTTGATAGGTAACCTTACCACAAATTTACCCGACATATCTCTTCCAACATTATTTACAAAGTGTTCTTCGCATAATTTCTCTTCGTGAGTGAGCACTTGTTGGGACAATTCTTCTAATTGCCAGAATTTTTTAACTTTACTATTCAACAAATCAACTTGAGTAAAGTTAACATGGCGAGGTTTTGTCACAGGTTTCCTGAGTGGCCTTTCAGGAAATGGATCAGAAAGCACATATCCAAACCGTGCATTGATTAAAGTATGGAAACCATTCCTCATTAATCTTTTAGGTGACACCACGTGATGATACACATCAGCTCCTAATAACAAATCTGTTGCGGAAGGGGTATTAAACGTAGGTTCACTCAGTTGTATATTTTCAGGGATGTGCCACTCACCGACATCAATGGGTTGAGTTGGCAACTGGGTTGTGACTACTGGAATTACAGCACAGCTCACATTAACAATAAAACTAGATATGGGAAAGTGCAAATCCAAACTACAAGTGGAATTCACTGGGGAAACAGTAGAATTCCTATCCCAATTATCGGTAGTTTGCAACAATTTGTTTTGACACCTATCCTTTTAATTAGGTCAGCAGACACAAATGATAGCTGCGATGCACTATCCAACAATGCCTTGGCATTGACCATTCTGCCATTGGCTGCTCTTACCTTGACACAACAGGTACTGAGTAAGATATTAGATCCTAAGCCTGATACTATTTTCAGCGCAGTAGGTGACATTATATTTGAGCCTTCCCTAGCTCCTTTATTTGCCCTGGCTCCTGGGCACAACAATGAATTATGCATGCCTTGGCAGTTCATGCATGGACGACCCTTAAAATCCTTTGAACGATGTGTATTTGCAAAACACATGAAACATAGCTTGCTTTCATACACAAATTTTCTTCTATCATCAACAATAAGCTTTTTAAACTTAAGACAATTACTTATTACATGATTATTGATCTTACAAAATTCACATGCTAATAACTCCTGTTCATTAACAATATGAAATGATTTTACTCCATTCCTTGGTTTCTGGGTGCCCTGAGCTTCAATAGTCCTCCTAGATTCTGATAACTCTAACGCTTGAGGGTTTCTTTCCAGAAATTCAATTAAACATAACAAATTAGGTAATTCACTTGAATTTGAATTTGTATTCAAACTCAATACGATGATTGGGTCTTAATTTGCTTAATAGTATTTCAACTAACAACAACTCTTGGATACTTACTCCGGCTTCCAAGTTTTCAATAGCCCCCAAATTGACAAATTGACCTTAGTTTGATTTATTACATCCCTATAATCGGATGATATACCAGCATCACAATGTTTTAGGCTCAATAAATTCTTAAGATGTCGACCTACAATAAGACGTTTATTGTTGTATCTGCTTTCAATTAGTTGCCATGCAATATTAAAATTCCCATTACAAATGGCCAAGTTATCTAACAATCCCTTAGGTTCTCCTTGTAAAGAGGACAAAAGATAATGAAGCCTCTGTACATTGTCTAACTCATTATTATTAATTACTAGACTGATAAAGGTGTTCCTAAACGATAGAAACTTGGCTAAGTCCCCCTCAAATACTGGTAATTCTATTGGCGGTAACCTAACCTTGCTTTTAGTCGTACTAATCGAAATTTCAGACTGACTGTCTTGCTTCTTCCTAAATTTAGATTCTTCAAAATTATCTAACAGGTCCTGCAGTCTCTCACTGATAGCAAAATATCGAGCTTCAAAATTATTATGCTCTTCAATATGAGCCTCTAAATTCTCAGAGTCTATTTCTAATTCTAAGTATTTTCTCACAATGTTAAATTCTTCCCAAGTATTGGATAACTTATTTTTTCTTTCTATTAATCCATTTTTAGATATTTGAGTGCTATCAAAATAAGTTTCCAGGTTAGTAAGAGCTCTTTTTAGGAACCCTTGTTCCTTCACAGCACGTGCTTCCGACACAAAAGACATATTTGCGTCCAAATTACAGCACGAAAAAAGAACAAAAGAATACAAAAATGATTTAGGGGCACGTGGTTATTATACCAAACAATATTTATCAATCAAACAATTAAAATAACACAAGTTATTTTTGTACCACGTGGCCTATCAAACAAAGAATGCTCGTGTTTTATCAAATACAACAAAATATACACAACTTTATTCCTCCAAGGATAATCAAGTATATACGAAAATATAATAAGCTTACCGGGAGTGGTTTTTACAAGGATGGAACAGATACACTTACTTGAGTCAGCATCAGCTATGTCATCGCCATCTTTCGAAGATCACTTATTTCTTGAATCACATGCCAATTTTTAACACAAAATTCTTGTTTCACAATTCCAAAATAGTTTAATTTAGAATCCGGCCCGGCAGGACCAAAATGTTGTTGCCAACACGGTCCAATTTTGAGTTCCTTGCCTAATATTCCTCTGGTGTGCTGGATTTTATAAAAAGGGAAATTTAGTTTATTACAAAGATGTGTAATCGTGAAAAATATCAAGTTTATTTTTGTGCTAACTTAAATACGTAAATACAAATAAGCAGAATAAAATTTTTTAATCAAAGTCCGTTCCTAGGACTAGAGGGGCATCGAAGAGTATCAACTTCAGAATAGGCAGCACGTGGTCCTCAATAACCACGTAAATGTGCCCACCGCACACTGCAAATGCCTAACACGCACTGAGGCTACCTAACGCACACTGCGAGAGCCTAATGCACATTGTGAGAGCCTAATGCACACTGCGAGAGCCTAACGCACACTGAGCTCCTAAAACACACTGAGAATGAGGTGTTCTTAAACCTCTTAACTAAAACAGGACCGTCATCCTTGACGGCCTGGCACACACTGAGAGAGAGTGTTGTAGTCATCTACAGACCTGAGCAATACACAGAAGTTGGCAACATTATAACCAAAATGCTACCAACACAACTCAGCGTTACTGTATTCAGGCGCCTACAAGCGGCAGTCAGATGAACTACATCATTAGCGTAATAACAGACGGCAGGTGTCTGCTATTACCGATAGAGAGAGCGACTCTTGTCGCAACAGTGCCAGTGAGTTAGTTAGTTAGTTATTACTATTATTATTATTATTATTCTCTAGATATATTAATATAGTATCCGATTTTCCAGGTATTAATTCATTCCTATCACCACTGAAGCTCTCAATATTGGATTATTAATTGGGGTGCTTATGGCACTAAAATTATAACCCCGGCAAGAAAAAAAAAATATTGAAATGAATGTATGTACATATGTAGCTAATACTTTGGAGTTAACAACAAAGTTATTCTCCTTCTTGCTTCCCAATACTTGGATGTCACATCTTGATAATTTTGAAGAGCTACACAGTTTGTTAAATGTTCTCTGTCCACTTCCACTTCTTGAGAACACAATATACACTTGTGAGGCATTAATACACCAATTCTATGAAGATGTTTTCATAAGCAGTCATATCCTCTAGTAAGCCTCAGTATAGCAACTGCAGATTTTCGTGGCAGTTCCAGAATTATAGATGGGTTTTCTAACAGTATTTTTATATTTGTTTCCTACTTTTTAAATTAAAATGGAATTGTAACTAAAGTAAAGTAAAGTGATCCCACTACAGGGGTCAGGAGGCCCTTGGGGTAGTAGGAGGTTAAGACTCCCACTTTTACTTGACAATTGGCACTTGATGTCAGCTGGGTTGTCAGCCCTGCATGACGGTCGCCTTTACCCCCAGAACAAGCATCCGGTACTCATTTCTGTTAGAGGCTGAGTCGACCCCAGGGCCATAGTGCCACCAAAAGGTTTGGATCAGTTTAAAAATCCTGACCACCAGGGCTCGAACCCTCGACCTTCCGGCTTGTAGCGCAGTGCCTTAACCACTATGCTACGGCGAACTATCTTTAAATTTTTTCTTTATAATTATTTTATAATCATTATAATTATTTTAATTATAATTATTTCATAATAAAATATAGTTGTTAGTTTTTGCTTAATTTTACATCCTTTTTTTTTTTTGCAAGTATATCAGCTCTTTCATTTCCTTGTATTCCACAATCGGCCAGAATCCATTGTAAGACTATATGTTTATCAAGTTTCTCAATAGTCTGAATCATGTGTTGTATTTCTAGTATTTTTCCCATTTTTGGATACATGGTTAATGTTATGACCTGAATTGTTGCTTTGGAATCTGATAGAATGACAATATTTATGCAATGTTGTAGCCAAATAAAAATGTTTTTAAGTGAGAGATTAATAGCATCAATTTCTCCATCAAAATTAGTAGTATTTCTTCCAGTATGTTTATAAAAGAAGAAGAATTGGCATGTTCCACCTGTCGTGGCACTACTCTCATCTAAAAGAGATCCATCTGTATAGATGTGTGTCCAGTTTTCAGAAGGGTAATTTGTGCATATAGTTTCTAATGACAAAACCTTTGCCTCATCAGAGGATATATCTCTTTTATTAATAGGAACATTTAAGTCTAAACTTTGTTCAATGACATTATCAATTGGGTTGATACCATATAGTATATTCTCTTTATTTTTTGGTATTTCTAAGTTCTCAGTTATTTTAATTACTTCTTGTACAGTAAGATTCTTGAAGGATGCAACTGCTTGCCTACTTTATCATAGATGTAGTAAGTGGTTAATACAGCACATATATATATTTGAAGAGAAAAATTTTCGCCTAGACTGAGACTCGAACCTGGGACCTTTGGCTTTCCGGGCCAAATGCTCTACCAACTGAGCTACCGAGGCGAGTTACGATCTAGATGCAAATATTTCTCTTATATACGTTGTAATTCCCTCGTGCCAAATGCTTTGAAACCTTTGTTTCTATCTTTGCAAATGGTGGCTTCTTAGTTAAGAAGACATTTATTGGGAATTTAACACTACTTTATAAAGCCAGTAGGGCATATATATATAACCCACAAATCATTCCCCCAATAACTGGGGTTTTGAATGTAAGGACTGTTTATGGTCTAATGTTAATGATCAACATCATCATCAGCTGCAGCATCAAGGATTAGACCTTATGGTCCATTCCAATCTCATGCTAAAGTTGGTCTGTCCACCTTTTATTGAGTCTTCCTACATTTCTTCGTCCTAGTGGTTTGTAATGAAGAATCTGTTTTGGGATTCTATTGTTATCCATTCAATTGATGTGGTCCATCCATTCATCTCTGTATCGTGCAATTCTATCTAATAGTTTGAATATATTTAGTTCACTTCGTATATTTTCATTTTATTTTCAATCTGTTATTATATACTCCTCAGAAACCTCATTTCTGTCGTTTCTATTCTTCGTTCCTGGTTTTTGAAATGTTAATGTTTATTATTATTATTATTTTATTATTCTACCGCACCTTAACTGAATTGTATAGGTCTAATATTAACAATTATAATAATAAAATATTATTTTTATTATTTATTTGAGAAGTATCTGAAAATCAATTTTTATTTAAATAGCATAAGTAGCCTATACGGACTTACCACAGTTACTTGTGCTTAAAGTGATGCTGAAAATGTCCTCCATTGTGAGTAAGACACAGCTGTAGTCTTTTAAAGAAATTCCTGTTTACATGCTGCAGAATTTCAAATGAGATGTTTTGAATTTCAACCTTTTTTTTTTGTTTGCCTTACAGAAGATTTAGACACCCCTGGATATTGAGCTAAATGCTTTAATGACTTTGCAGGATTATGTTCAAGCCTGGCACCTATTTCATCTATTTTTTCTTCAGCCAACACTGTATAATTTATTTCAGTTTTCTTATTCAACATGGAACCAGTTTCCACAAATGTATTTATTAATTGGTGAATTGTTGAATGTTCAGGAACTCTTTCACCTGGAAATGCAAATTTGTATTTGCAAACACACTCTCTAGTTGAATTATTAGTGGTAATAAGTTTTCACAATAAAGACTGTTTTAAACTGTAAGTTGCCACAACTGAAAGATAACACTCTTACACTAACGAAACAGCTCGACAGAACTGAAGTTTAGCTGCTGGCCAGTTGGAGTACAGAAGTTTCAGGTAGTGTGTATTGTTCCTCTATAACCACCCTCTCTCATAAACAGGAGAGTGGTGGGTAAATGGTAGTGTCCCTCAAGAATCTCACTGCATAAACCCAATTCTGTGTTTTCATAGTTGGATTTGAATGTTGATATTTTTCCCACTTATGTGAGTCTGGGAGTATTTTTAGTTTTTTATAAAGGAATACTGCTTGTTGTTCAAGTTGTTATAACTGGTGTATATATGTAGAGTTTCAATTGGTATAGTTTTAGTTGCTCCAGTTATTCAGCATAAAGCTTTATTTTATGTTCGTTCCAAATATGTTTTGTTGATTGTGTTACTGTTATTAATATTTCTCCACAATAATTTAGGACTGGTTTTATGTATGTATTATAGGTAGTATATAAAGTTGTCTGGAACTACCCCAGTTTATTCCTGCTAATCTGGTAGTATATAAAGTTGTTCTAGAACTAACCCATTTTATTCCTGCTAATCTTTTTAACAATTTAAATCTCATAGTAGCTATGTCAATTATGTAAATTTTATTCCCGCTAATCTTTTTTAACAATTTAAATCTCTTAGTCAATTATGTGCTCTACATGGTTCTGCCAAGTTACTTATCAAAAGATACTCCTAAATATTTAGCACTTTCAGTTCTCTGCAGTTGAATATCTCCATACTGGTACATTAAATTAATTTCTACTGCTTTTTAGCTATGGTGAAAAACTGAAACTGTGTTTTTTTTTTTGTAGTGTTCACAGTCATTAAATTATTACACTATAGTTGCAGCTCTTTTGATGCTTTTTGGATAATAGTTGTTATATCTTGTATTTAACTCTGCCATTGCCGGTCCCAAGCCCAGATGAGAAAGGAGGAGGGGGAGGAGTAACACCTCGTAAAAAAACCTTGGTTCAGGTGGTCCCTTGCCAGGGAACGGTGAAGACCTCAACTGCAATGAAGGCGGAGAGGGATACCCTTAATACAGCAGATTTGGCGGAAGAGGCACCCTACCCTCACTCAGGGAAAGAGAGAGGAACCGCTGCCTTGCGGAGAAGGAGAAACTTCAAAGGCTAAGGGAGCATCCCCTACAGAAAAGCATGCCTGTCCAAGAGGCATTGAGGTGGCAACCCCACCACTGGACTTACCCAACTATAGGCTGGTAACCCATAATAGGGACAACTTTAACCCTTAAATTGGCAAAACACAAATGTCTTCTGTTAGTTATTTGAATGAGGAGGACCGCATTGAAAACGGAATCTTGTATAACTGTTATTTTTAGGTATATTGCATAATTATACACACATTTAAGTGGTTTCTTTTTGTTTGTTTTCTTCTGATTTATTTCTTCTTCTTCTTCCTTCCAAGTATTAGGCCAAGGCCTGTTACGATCCTATAGAAAATTTTCCCTCCAGCGTTTTGATCCTTCCAGGAAATTCTCGTATAAGACTTGAAAGCATAATAATAGTCCCTTCGATTGGTTGCTGGCCAAAGGAAGGCAAGACCAGTGATGGGGCTGCCATCTTATAGCCTCTGGTCAGGCTTTTCTGGAGAAGAAAAGAAAATAAAGGAAAGAAGAAATGGAAGAAAGGAAAGACTCCCTAGCCCTCGGATGCCCTAATAGCGTCGGGGTCGAAAAAACAAGAGTTAACCAAGAGAAGTTAGATAGTAAAGTTAAAAGAGTACAAAACACAAGTAAGTGGAAGAAATGTTTTGCTCAGCTTATTTAAAATATTAAATTAATTAAACCAACTGATGTATCCAAAAGGATACATCACGAATTTAAGGGTTAAATACTCGAAAGACTACAAGACTATAAGAAATATATCTTGTATTTTACCAGGTTTCTGTAAATACCATATGACTATAAGTCGTCAGTAAAAAGAGCAGTTTTAACCCCAAGTTTTTGTAGTTGTTTTTGTAAAACAATTATATATGTGGTGAACAAAGTTGTGCTTAATACAGCACCTTGAGACACTCCTAAGTGACTTTGTTTATACTTAGAAGTTGCTGATCCACATTTAGTAGCACAATATCAGTAAACAAATTCAGTAAACCATCGTAGCATGGCGAATTTAATGTCAAGATTTTGAAGTTATCTAATTAAATTACTTCTCCAAACATTATCATACGCCGACTTTAGATCTACAAAAACTGCTACTTTTTCTTGTTGTTGAATGATTCTTTAATATCTTGGCTAAGTAAGATGACTTGTTCATTTGTAAGAATGATTTCTTCTAAATCCTGCTTGAGATGATGATAATCTATTTGTTTCCAAATGCCAGTTTAATCCATCTGAAATGATTTTTAACCTAGCTAGTTAAGGAAATTGGTTTGTAATTGTCAAAAAATGTTTGTAGATTTTCCTAGTTTAAGTACTGGAATAATAAGAACTTTTATCCAAATTGTAGAGACTGAAATTTGCATCACATTATAAAATTGCAATAGTGCTTTTTTGCTTTAGGTCCTAATTGTTAAAAAATTCTGGGCAAATTTTATCAGGGCCAGGAGTTTTGTTATTAGGGATTTCTTTAATTGCTTTATCTAGTTATATTTGTGAAAAGGGGTTGTAAAATAATATTTCTTTCAACAGATGGAAGAGAATGTTCATTCTGTTTGTTTTCTTAATTTCTATTTTGTTAATCTTGTCTCTCTTTTTGTATTCTTTAGGTATTTTGTGAGATGTAAAGTTGCTGTTAACTAACGACGATTTTATGGTAAATTTTGAAAATAATTAATTTCATGCAAATGTTAATAAATGCTACTTAAATTGTGTATTTACTTTCAAAAACATATACCTTGTTTCTTTTTGTTAATATCCATCACTTATGTGCTTCAAAACGATATTTTATTATTTCACATAAAAATGTCACTGCGAAAATGGCATAAGTCTCACTGGCATGTTTAACTGTACACTTTTTGATCACTCTGTATTAATAAGTTATTATATGAAAAGTTCCTTCACAAAATACTCATAATAATAGCAATATGAATAAATAATACCAGTAATAATAATAATAATAATAATAATAATAATAATAATAATAATAATAATAATAATAATCATCATCATCATCATCCGGTATCATGGCAGCTACTGCCGTCTTCCAGAAACCAAATGCCATTCCTCTCTGTCCATCCATTGATCTTCCTCCAATCCTCTGATATTCATAGCTGCTTGTACCCCTTCTATCTAAGTTTTCTTCGGTCTTCCTCTCTTCCTCCTTTCTATTGGGATCCATTCCATAACAATTTTAGACAATCTTTGCTCTGGCATTCTTTTGGCATGGCCATACCACTGTAATCTTTTCTTTTCTATAACGTCTATGATGTCCAGCTCCTCTTGTACACCCATAATTTCCCTTATTTATTTATTTCGTATTCTATCCATTCTAGATTTTCCAGCTGATCTTCTAAAACATCCATTTCTGTACTTAAAATTCTTTTCATTTCCCTGGTAGGAATATGCCAGGCTTCAGCACCACATGTTAAAATGCTCTGAATTATGGTTTGATATATTATATTTGAAGAGAAAAATGTTTGCCTAGACCGAGACTCGAACCCGGGACCTTTGGCTTTCCGGGCCAAATGCTCTACAAACTGAGTTACTGAGGTGAGTTGCGATATAGACGCAAAATTTTCTCTTTATACGTTGTAATTCCCTCGCGCCAAATTCTTTGAAACCGTTGCTTCTATCTTTGCATATGGCGGCCTCTTAGTTAAGAAAACATTAATTGGGAATTTAACACTACTTTATAAAGCCAGTAGGGCTTCTATTGATGTTTTTATTATTAATTTAACACTTCTCACTGAAGGTCTAGGCGAAAATTTTTCTCTACAAATATAATTTATCCTTCAGTGAGAAGTGTTAAATTAATAATAAAAACATCAATAGAAGCCCTACTGGCTTTATAAAGTAGTGTTAAATTCCCAATTAATGTCTTCTTAACTAGGCCGCCAAGTGCAAAGATAGAAGAAACGGTTTCAAAGCATTTGGCATGAGGAAATTACAACGTATAAAGAGAAAAATTTGCGTCTAGATCACAACTCGCCTCGGTAGCTCAGTTGGTAGAGCATTTGGCCCGGAAAGCCAAAGGTCCCGGGTTCGAGTCTCGGTCTAGACAAAAATTTTTCTCTTCAACTATAATTTATCCTTCAGTGAGAAGTGTTAAATTAATAATAAAAACATGGTTTCATATATTTGTAATTTTCTATTTTTTGTAATATTTTTGCTCCACCAACAGAGTTTAAAGCATTTATTGCTTATTTTGTTTTTGCGATTCTATTTTTAATTTCCACTGTGTTATCGCCTGAATGGTCTAATTTTGTTCCTAAATAAGTACATTCAATATTAGGTTTTAGTTCTCCAATTTATATTTTCCATTTCTTCTCCTATACACAGATATTTCGTTTTCTCAATGTTTATATAAAGTCTCCACTTTTCATATTCTTCTTTTAGGGTCGTATGCAAATACATTACTCTCTACTCAAATTACTTCCAATCACTGGTGAGCTGAGATCGAATTAACGGCCGCCTTAACCGGTCATGCATGAATGTTGACGTTTTTGTAATATTGGCAACGAATTACCCAGAATTCTCAGCGATAAAACCACTTCCGTTATTTTCGTCTGCTATAGAGGAATGCATTTATGCTTGCATCCCGCAAATAATACCGTATACAAACACGTCTGCAATGCGCAATATTACGCCGATTCTCCTGTTCTTCCAGTTGAATTCTTTGGTAGACTCTATCAAATTCCTCTTCTCCGCGTATACCGAAAACATGATCGAAGTCTTCAAGGTCCGACATCTTGGATAAGTTTCAAACTACATCGGTTCCCTTCGGGATTTTCACATAAGTTTATATCTTGAGCTACGATCTTAAGGTACCTTGTCAGGTAGCTTTACAATTATTACCGCGTGAATAGATTTCTGAGTAAGAAAAATGTGCTTGAATAACACTTTATCAGCAGAGAACGTCTTTTACTGTCTAATGCATTCAAACATTCGACCCTTAGTTTTTTAGCCATATATTCTATGTCATCGTGGTCTTGTGCTATTAATACTTGGTCATCTGCAAAATTTAGCGAATATACATGTATATTTTGGATATTATTGATGATTGATGATGATAATATTAATAATAATAATAATATTAATAATAATAATAATATTAATAATAATAATAATAATTATTATATTATTTTTAATCTGAACATCTTACCTCAATATTAATGTTGATTTGTTCTTGAACATGTTTCAAAACAATTCTGTTTTATCGTCTGCTTTTCCAGACTGGTTTTATTTATATTGCATTATGTTGCACAACCTGGATGTCGATGTCAGCTCCATCCTGTGGTTGGCCAAAGAACCTCCAAACAAGGTCACGCTCCATCGGTATATCAAAATTCATAACTCTGTTTTTGTTCTTCTGAATATAAATTTTTCCCCAAATAGTCAGCTCTTTTGTATTTTCTAACTGTTTTAATAATTTAGTGTCTGAATTTATATTATGTTTTTCAGACCAAACATGAGCAGCAACTGCAGATTTTTCTATTTCCCCATTTTTAATATTTCTTCTGTGTTCTTTGGTTCTAATTTTTAGGTTTCTTTTTGTTTTTCCTATATATATCTTTTCACAACCCATGCATTCAATTTGATATATTCCTGACTTCTTATTTTTATCAGTTTTTTTCATTTTTGTTGGTTTTTATTAGTTTATTTAAACTGTAGTTATTTTTTGGTGCTAATTTAATATTTACTTACTTACACAATGGCACTATTGAATCCGTAGGTTCATGGCCGAGTGGACATAAGCTCTCCATACATCCCTATCCTGAGCTAATGTTTTCCAATCATTCCCTGTATAATCTACTTCCCTCAAATCATAATTAATAATAAACTTCTGAAATATCTTTTGGAATTTATTATGTACCCAAGGGTGATATGTGAATTTCCTATATTTTTTCATAGGTGGTTCTTCTTTTTCAAGAGTACTTCTGTTTATCAATTTTTGTTTTTTATACTTTTCAATCCTTTTATGTACCATTTTTTCGTCAAACCCATTTTCTCTTGCTACTTTGATTATGTGTTTTTTCTCATGTTTGAAATCTTCTTCGTTTATGGGCAAATTTACCAATCTATGAGTTAAACCATTAAAGGTTGCTAATTTATGTCCAATTGGATTGAACCCTGTTGATTTTATAAAATTTTCCGTATGAGTGTAAAATCACTAAATCACATCCCACAATGTTTAAATTTTGGAGCAGATATGTAGATGGTATAATTTGTATTGTTAAAGAAAAACATGTAGAAGATTCCCTAAAACTGTTAAATTTACAGAGTACAAACATCAAATTTACTAAAGAAATAGAAGAAAATAAACAAATACCTTTTTTGGATCTTAAATTGGTCAGAAACGAAGAAAAAAGAAAAATTGAATTTGGGATTCATAGGAAAGAAACTCATATGGAAAATTTTATAAAATCAACAGGGTTCAATCCAATTGGACATAAATTAGCAGCCTTTAATAGTTTAACTCATAGATTGGTAATCTTACCCTTAAACAAAGAAGATTTCAAACATGAGAAAAAACACACAATCAAAGTAGCAAGAGAAAACGGGTTTGACAAAAAAATGGTACATAAAAGGATAGAAAAGTATAAAAAACAAAAATTGATAAACAGAAGTACTCTTGAAAAAGAACCACCTATGAAAAAATATAGAGCAATTCCACAAAAATGTCATACCGAAGTGAAAATTTTGAAATTGACGCAGGAATATTTTTTTTGACGTAATATATATCTTTAAGGATCAAATTTTCTGATTCTATAAGATTATGTTCCAAAAGTGTATTATTTTAATCTAATATTAGTGGTAGAACTTTTAATTTTCCAAACCTGTAAACACACGCAAAATTTTACCAATTTGTTGTGTAATGATTTGGTCGTATTAATTCGTTTTATTTTACAAAATCTATTGTTAAACCATACTTTAGTCCTTCCTAGTCGTAAATGTAATAATATTAATTGCATTCTAATGTTCTATATGCCTTAAATGTGTCCGATAATTGTTAACTGCAAGCTATGGTCAGTCAGTCACAGAAAACGTATAAAAATTACTGTACACAACATAATAATTGATGGAATATAATTTCCTCTTGGATTCTACGTTATCGGTACACAACTAACAAAAAAGTATTGAAGACATTTTCTTGTAAAGTCATTATTTTTCCTGCTAGTGTCCCGTGACTGACTGACTTTTTTTCCTATCATATATATGCTAATAAGCATGGTGTAATCAGTTGCTTTCTGCATTCCGCTGAGGATTAACATAAACATGGTTTAGTAAATCTAGTATACTGTTCGGCTCAGCTGTTCCATAAAATATTTACTGACCCTTTTTCTGTGTCAATTTCAGCTGAAAGGCAGTTAGTGGAAGCATTTAAATATATTCAGGAAAAAGGTTGCAGTAAACGAAGCAGCCATACTTGTTGATTTCTCAGAAAATTATGCCTACAAAGAACAAAATGAAATCCAGGCAGTTGATTGGAAAAATTAGCATATCTCAATATTAACTGTTGTTGCCTAGTTTAGATGGAAGGTGATAGAGAAGTTCAGAAGAAATACTTTGTTCTAGTGTAAGGTTATGTGACACATAGCAAGTATGCTATAGATATTTGCTATAGAAAAGTGTTCCTTTCGAACTATAGTGATTTCTTCCAAAACTTGAGGTGATACAAATTTTCAGATGGAGCAGCTGGTATTATAAATAGGCCTATACATTTAGCAATGTTATACTGCTTACTTGCATATTTGGATTTTGACATAAAATGGAACTTCTTTGAATCGTACCATGGAAAGGGGGCTATAGATGCGATTGACGGCCAAGTAAAAAGGATGGCACGGATGTAAGAAAAATCGGGAAAGAATATACAAAATGGTGCAGAATTATGTAATGTGAGCTGTAAAACCAACCAAATAACTAGAGTCACAAAATGATATAGAAGAAGGAAAGAATTTTTTAGATAAACAATGTGAATATCTTGCATCTATCACAGACTCATTGCGTATACAACGTGAAAGCGTTCGACCCATATGTTATAGAGTATGCACAACTGTCAAACAATAAGCGCAACAAATTCATAAGTTCGTGTGTTAAAAAAAACTGAAGGGCATGACAGGCCTAGAAAGCCTTTGGCTGCTAATCTCACATCCAAGTATATCAATCACAGAGGTGGACAATCATCTAACCAACATATAGGGTGACATGTGGTCAGCATGTCTGATACTCCAGCCATTATGGCTGGTTTTCTTGACCGCAACCTCTAAATATTGTAGCTGCCCAAATTCTT
Organism: Diploptera punctata; assembly: GCA_030220185.1. NCBI lineage: Eukaryota > Metazoa > Arthropoda > Insecta > Blattodea > Blaberidae > Diploptera > Diploptera punctata. Next base: position 749,422 of record JASPKZ010001962.1, on the reverse strand, counting down.
CATGATTCTGGGCGGGCACCAATCCCATTGTGGCTGAAATTCCATGAGAAAATTTCTTCTCTCATGGGGACTCGAATCAGTGCTCTCTATTGAGACATATTGACTCAAACCATTCAGTTACAGCGTGAGACTTCATGCGTGACAGAAAACATTATTTTTATTAATGGGTCAAGTCAGGTCAAGTTAGCGGCGAAGACTAGAGAGAGAAACGATCTCATATACATCAATGTTATGATGTGAGTCATCAGAACTCGGGTTAATTAGAGTTATGTTTTTATTGTTGTTTAAAAGTAGAATTCACTGCGTCAGCAATTGTTTACACTACAGCTTACTAATGCGATTTACGATAATTTGTTTTGAAAGTACATGCACACTGATAAATAAGTAACTTACTAAGAATGTGTATACATTCTGCAAGGCTTAAATTTTTTTATTCAGTGGTTCAATCTAGAAATAAAAAATATTAAATCTTATATCAAGTAAACTGTAATAAACTCCACTCCAAGCGCGAAAGACCTAGAATGCCCTTGGTCTACCAAACTACTGCTAGCCTCACGTCCACATGTGTTATAATCACAGAGGTAGAAGATCATAAGCCAGTGTAGGGATGACATGTGGTCAGCATGTCGGGTCCCCCAGCCATTATAGTTGGTCTTATCAATCTGGAGTCGTTACATATTGTAGCTACCCAAATGCCACAAGATGCTGGGTGGGCATCGGTCCCATACTGGCTGAAATTCAATGAGAAAATGTCTTCCTCAAGGGGGCTTGAAACAGCGCAAGTCCCATAGAACTGCGTCAAGGCTTTTTACCCTAACCACTCGACTATGGTGCCGGACTAAATTGTAATCAGTTACTATATCCATCCATCCATAGTAATTCTGCCCGAGGGCAGGTCTTTAACTGCAATCATAGCATTTTCATGCTATGCTTTGCAGCTTTACTAGGGAATTGTAAGTGTGATAGCTTCCCGTTGCTTTCCACACAGGTGAAGGATGATGATGATGATTATGATGGCCATATGATTTCGAGGACCGTTCGGACCTTAAGTTTTCCTGACATTCGGCTTACAGGTGAAGAAAAACCCCGATAAAAACCTCACCCAGAAAAACTGTCCCGACCGGGATCGAACCAGGGCCCGCTGCATGACAAGGCAGCACACTACCTCGAGACCACATCGGTGGATAGTTAATATATAGGCCTATATATATATATATTATACGCACACATGCATACAGTTTTAGTAGGTGTATTTAACAACAGAGAAGGCACTTTTTTATTAAGTATTTAATAGTTTCCTTATTTTATATAATTTAAAATGGTACATGGTAAGCGAGTTAATTTAATTACATTATTGATTTAAATTAACATTTATTTTACAGCAAAATTAAATTTAATAATTTTCGTACAATTGAGAACGTATTTGCAGTTCTTTATTCATTTCTGTTACCGAAGCTGTTTATCTAGTTTCATAGTATTTTGTTACATTTGTGTAATATTTGCATTTTGAAATTCTAAATTAAATAAGAAATGTCAGTCAGTCACAAAATAATGTCAGTCAGTCACACATCACATATTAGGTCATAACTTCGGTATTAATTGTGATTTAGGTTTATTTTTTTATTTTGGAAAATTTAATTAACAATCACAATAACACTGCTTTGGAACAAATTTCTATAGATGAACTAACTGATGTTGTTAAATCATTAAAAAGTAACAAAGCTCCCGGAGAAGACCACATTAATCAAGAATTATTTAAATTTTCAACTAAAAAATTTTTAGACAGATTTCTTATTCTCCTTAATATGATATGGGAAGGACAAGAACCACCACAAAGCTGGAACAAATCCATTGTAATACCAATCTTCAAAAAAGGAAGTCGCCAAATCAAAGATAACTATCGAGGAATTAGCTTGTTGAACTCTGGATATAAAATTTATGCTAATATTGTTAAGAATAAATTGAGGAAAATTTATGAAAATATAATTGGAGAAGAGCAGAATGGATTCAGAAAGGGTAGATCTTGTACAGATGGATTCTTTACTCTAAAACTACTATTAGAAAAGCACAAGGAATTCAATATAGAAACTCATATCGCCTTCGTTGACTTCATAAAGGCTTTTGACAAAGTAGACAGAAATATATTACTACAAATTTTAGCTGATAATGAAATCTCTGTTAAACAAGATGGCAAATTATCTTCTTGGGAAAAGATCAACACTGGAGTAAGACAGGGATGTGGACTTTCACCGGTGCTTTTCATTATATACATGAATAAATTAATAAATGAATGGAGGAAAACACAACGAGGATATATACCCATCAATAGGAACCTCAAACTCGATGCTATTCTTTTTGCAGACGATTTAGCTCTCCTGGCACTTTCCGAAAATGATTTGCAACGATCAATTTATAATTTACAAAAAATAGGTGCCAAATTTAATATGGAAATATCAATTAACAAAACTAAAATTATGGCATTTCGTGGGAAGGACCCCATACAAAGTAAAATCTGTCTCCAGAATAACATTTTAGAGAGATCTAATCAATTTAAATATCTTGGATATTATCTCTCTATCTGGGATGAAAAGGATATCCCTGAAAAAGTTACTAGTTATAATAAAAGTTTAGGAATTATTAATCAAGTTATGAAACCATCCCTTGTACAAAAAACACCAGATTACGTTTATATAACACTTTGGCTAGACCAGTGTTGACCTATGGTAGTGAAGCATGGACACTAAAAAAAAACAACATGAAAGCAGAATAACGGCTTGTGAAATGAGATTCATGCGCAGAACAGCGGGTTACACCAGATGGGATCTGAAAAGGAACACCGATATCTTAAAAGAATTGAAGACTACGCCAATTTTGGAATATATTAAACAGTACCAACTAAATTGGAAACACCATCTTGAAAGAATGAGTTCAAATCGGATCCCCAAAGCTGTTTATAATTATATACCAAGAGGACGAAGATCACTGGGCCGTCCTATGAAACGCTGGAGGGAAAATTTTCTATAGGATCGTAACAGGCCTTGGCCTAATACTTGGAAGGAAGAAGAAGAAGAATTAACAATCACATTTCAGAGAACGGTGTAGATGAACATGTTAAGCTGCATGATGAGTTGACATTTATGTCAGTCAGTCACACATACTTTGATAGATAATAAATAATATTGTTTTTCTTCAGAAATTGTATATTTATGTACAATCTTAATCAGACACTTTTCCTCTATCATATCACATATATAACACCTCTAATTTCAATCAATTGTAATATTTATGCAAGCATTTTGCAGCAAAAGTGTATTGTAAATGTCAGTCAGTCACATATGGAATTACTCTATAGGAAATTCACATATCACCCTTGGGTACATAATAAATTCCAAAAGATATTTGAGAAGTTTAATATTAAATTAGCACCAAAAATAACTACAGTTTAAATAAACTAATAAAAACCAACAAAAATGAAAAAAACTGATAAAAATAAAAAGTCAGGAATATATCAAACTGAATGCATGGGTTGTGAAAAGATATATATAGGAAAAACAAAAAGAAACCTAAAAATTAGAACCAAAGAACACATAAGAAATATTAAAAATGGGGAAATAGAAAAATCTGCAGTTGCTGCTCATGTTTGGTCTGAAAAACATAATATAAATTCAGACACTAAGTTATTAAAACAGTTAGAAAATACAAAAGAGCTGACTGTTTGGGAAAAAATTTATATTCAGAAGAACAAAAACAGAGTTATGAATTTTGATATACCAATGGAGCGTGACCTTGTTTGGAGGTTCTTTTGCCAACCACAGGATGGAGCTGACATCGACATCCAGGTTGTGCAACATAATGCAACATAAATAAAACCAGTCTGGAAAAGTTGACGATAAAACAGAATTGTTTTGAAACATGTTCAAGAACAAATCAACATTAATATTGAGGTAAGATGTTCAGACTAAAAATAATATAATTAAAACAACCTCAAAATATAACTTCCTTAAATTAAATAATAATAATATTAATAATAATAATAATAATAATAATAATAATAATAATGTAAATAGTGCACCTAGATAAGGAAGAGTATTTCATGTATTTCATAACTGTTATTGTTCTATTGATGGTTTCTTATTTTTCTATAAATTATGTAAAGAAAGATTGGATATGTTTTTATTATTCATTTCATACATCTCTATGGTGAATAAATTATACTTGAAGAGAAAAATTATACGTTCAGACTGGGGTTTGAACCCAGGACTTCTTGCACTCTAGGTGAATGCTCTACCAAGTGAGCGCTATGTGAGAAACTCCAATCTAGAGAAAACTTTGCATTTAGATTGGAGTTTCTCAGATAGCTCACTTGGCAGAGCATTTGCCTAGAATGCAAAAGGTCCTGGGTTCAAACCCCAGTCTGAGCGTATAATTTTTCTCTTCAAATATGAAGATTGGAGAATTTGTTTTGTTCCTAAAAATTTTCCTCTGGAAAATTTTGAAACACATATCTTTGAAGGTACCGCCGTCATTTAATTTTGGCCCCTTTATGATAAGTACTCAGAAGAGATACGGTTCTTTTATCTCTCCATGCGAGCCAGTTTTTCTTTGTTTCTAAAACTAATTACATTCCCCTTTTTCATATTTCTTATTTTATTTGGCTTTAGGGAATCAGAAATATTTTTTCTACTGCTCAGCACTGTACCTGTTGAGGCCATATTCATCTTCCTTAATTCATCTGCTAATTCAGGTGAAGTATAGTACCTGTCAATATAAATATGGGAACTTTGAGGTAGATCTGTAGGATCTGTTAGGAGGGATAAGGTCAAGTCCTGGACAACTTGAGATCAGAATACCCACTGGAACTGACTGAGAGGGAAAACATTTTCATTCTAAATTTTGCTGGTTTATTTGGGTTGTAGAATTTGAATTTCACTCCCCCCTTGAAGCTGACTGTGCTTTCATTGATAGATATGGGAGGTCCTGGTAAGTAGAAGAGAGAACACTTACTTACTTACTTACTCACTGGCACTATCGAACCCGTAGGTTCATGGCCGCGCGGACATATGCTCTCCATACATCCCTATCCTGAGCTAATACTTTCCAATCATTCCCTGTATAATCTACTTCCCTCAAATCATAGTTAATGTTATTCTCCCACCTCCTACCAACTGGGCGTTTCCCTCTGGCTTTCCTACAAGAACCTTCCATGCAAGTCTTTCATTCCCCATACGTGCAACATGTCCTGCCCATCGCAGTCTACGAGACTTAACTGTTCTTATTATATCTGGCTTCCTATAAAGACCATGTAGTTCATTGTTATGTAGTCTTCTCCATTCTCCTGTCTGTTCATCTCTCTTTGGTCCAAAAATTTTCCTAAGTACTTTATTCTCAAATACTTGTAATCTCCTTTCCTCCCTTAAAGTAAGAGTCCATGTTTCGCATCCATATAATATAACTGGTAGAATAATAGTTTTATATATTTTCAGTTTAACGTTTTAGAGAGAACACTTGTATCTTATTTTTTCCATCATACCTTGTTTCAAATGCTCTTTAGCTAACTTTTTGTTACCTTCAGCACGGGCAAAATGTAGATTCCAAAACAAGAGGAGAAATTCATCTCTTGGAAAAACATCAACAAAAAGTTAAATTTCTGGAAAAGTGGTGCTTGATATCAGGAAGCCTCATGTTAATCACTATCCCGAAAAACGCTTTTATATCAGAAACTTTTGAGGGAGATTATGATGCAATTCTAGCTCTTTTAGTCAAGGGTGTTGATTTTTGTTTTTTGTTTCCCTTGAATGCAGGTTTCCTTCATTATTAAGTTAAAAATTTCATTGTAAAAAAAAAAAGGTGAAAATATTCCACTGGATTGGTATTGTGATCAAAACGAGATGGTAATATTGGCCCCTGCTGAATTTTATATATTGGTATATTAGAAGTTGGATTGGGATCTAAATTACTCACCTCTACCCAGCTAGGTGCACTAGTGTCGGTGGTATCACTTATGTCACTCTCGCATTCACTTTCACTACTTGACGATATTTTGTATGAATCCCCTCCACTGTCACTAAATGACAATTCTAAAACTTACTACCACTTTCATTCACTACTTGTTTTATTTCCTCACATGTATCCAGCTTTATTTTTGACAAACCCTTTGTAGACCACAATGCTTCTCTAGGAGAAATTTAACCCTTTAGGTACCATGAGCTGATTAGATCGGCTCTGATGCTCCTGTCCATTACCTGCCAGACAATATACTTAAACTACTTACAGATATCCGATCACATCGGCGGATGCAATTTAAATCTCTGACACAAGAGATTTTACCAGTGGCATGCAGAGGGTTAAAGATAGGTTTCGGCATGCAATGGTTGACAGTTCCCTTGTTAGCATACATTCTTTGGAGCTAGATCACAGCATTCTAGACACGAGCATTTTGGAAGCTACTTGAGACCCGAATATAAGTTTTCTCATCTGGTACTTAATGCAAACTCCACAGTAATGAATCTAGATGAAACTATTTTCTCAAATTTTTCTCAACAAATAAAAACATGCATTACCATGAGCGTTACAATATAAACTCACCTTCCAAATCATTTCTTGTCTTATTGATTTCTTCTTCTGAGTACTGAACAGCTGTTATTTCATGTAATAGTTTAAGTCTATGAGAATCTGATGCAGTTGCTAGTTCATTGATCTGCAATGAATCAACATTTTTAAAATACATTATGAAACTTCGTTGAGGTCACTGTGTTAAAGTTTTAAGAATTGTACAACAGTACCTGATATCTCAGTCGTCCTCAATAATTTGCAGTGTTGTTTTATAGGAGGCCTTTCGATAACGTAAGTATCATCTTCTGCTTTCATTTGCTTTCATAATTTGCAGTGTTGTTTTATAGGAGGCCTTTCGCTAACTTAAGTATCATCTTCTGCCTTCATTTGCTTTCATAATTTGCAGTGTTGTTTTATAGGACGCCTTTCGATAACTTAAATATCATCTTCTGCCTTCATTTGCTTTCATAATTTGCAGTGTTGTTTTATAGGAGGCCTTTCAATATTTAAGTTATCGAAAGGCCTCCTATAACAACACTGCAAGTTATTGAGGACAACTGAGATATCAGGTACTATTGTACAATTCCTAAAACTTTAATCTGCAATGAATGTAAAAAAGACAGTACATTTGTTGGTGTATAAGGTCTCATTGGATACAACTGACTTAATCTTGGTTCCTAAAAAGGAACATTGTATATTCCATCATTAACTTAGCTTTTTTCAATGTTTTTATTATTAATTTCATACATCTCAATGATGGATAAATCATATTTGAAGAGAAAAATTATATGCTCAGACCAGGACTTGAACCCGGGACCCTTGGTTCTCTGGACCAACTGCTGTACCACCTGAGCTACCTGAGCAAGTACCGATCTAAATGTAAATTTTTCTCTATATACATTATAATTCCCGCCCATCAAATTCATAGCATTTGGTGGGCAGGAATTACAACGTATATGGAGAAAAATTTGCGTTTAAATCGGTACTTGCTCAGGTAGCTCAAATGGTAGAGCACTTGGTCTAGAGAACCAAGGGTCCTGTGTTCAAGTCCCGGTCTGAGCGTATAATTTTTCTCTTCAAATATGATTTATCCATCATTGAGATGTATGAAATTAATAATAAAAACATTGAAAAAAGCCATACTGGCATTTATAATGTAATGTATAATTCCCAATATGTCTTCTTAATAAAAGAGCCACCATTTGCAAAGATAGAAGCAAAGGCTTCATAGCATTTGGTGGGCGGAAAGTACAACGTATACAGAGAAAAATTTGCATTTAGATCGGTACTTGCTCAGGTAGCTCAGGTGGTAGAGCACTTGGTCTAGAGAACCAAGGGTCCCAGGTTCAAGTCCCGGTCTGAGCATATAATTTTTGTCTTCAAATATGAACAAATATTAACTTAGCTACTTACATACTAAGTATATACTCTTATTAACCATTACATATTAAAAATATAATAATTGCAGCTATTTTAAGATATTAGATTGTAACACTGTCGTATTGTGTTCCCAAAACTGGATAGAATTTCACAAAATATCACTATACCTTAAAATGAATTAACATTTGTTTAGATTACGTACAATATCACTGGGCAACAATGTATTTTTGCCAAATATATTAATTATGTTCTGAGGTTGAGATTGACATGTTGATTCCAGATCTGATTTAATTTTTTTTATCACACACGGTATTCTAATTTTTAACCATTAGAACTAAGGAACACATTAGAAATGTAAAAAAAGGATAAGTAGAAAAATCTGCAATAGCTGCTCATGTTTAATCAGAAAAACATAAAATTGATATGAACACCAAATTATTAGAACTGTTATAAAATACTAAAGAACTCGCCATTTCAGAGAAGATCTACATTCAGAATAACAGGGATAAAATTATGAATTTAGAATTTCCCAGGGACTTCCAGGACCAACAACATAAAAATTAACAGTCTGAACAAGCTGAAGATGATACACAAGTGTATATTGAAAGATGTCCTAAAAGAACTCATCTTTTATTAGGTAACATGCTACAGACTCCTTATTTATCATTTAATGATTGTTAAATAAAACCAAATAGTGATACTTTCTAAAAATATCAATTATGAAAACATAACAATTAAATGAATCAGATTTTACATCTCACTTCATATTTTTGTAAAATTCAGGACCGATTTCAAAAGTAAAAGAAAATATAATATTAAAACATAAATTCAGAAGTGCATTTTAGCTGCTAATTAATATTTCTAAAGATTAAGAGCACATAGCTCACAAAGAAGCAGTTTTCAATAGTTTGACACATAGATTAGTGAACATACCAATGAACAAAGAAAATTATGAAAAAGAAAAAGAACACATAATCAACGTAGCCACGAAAAATGGTTTTGCAATAAAAATGATACTCAAAAAAATAAACAAGTTCAAAAGACAAAAATTTATTAATCAAAGCACTCTTCTAAAAGTAAAAGAAGATAATGTAAAATTTAGAAAATTCACATATCATCCATTAAAACACCACAAGTTTCAAAAAATTTTTAAAGATTTCAACATAAGGTTAGCACCCAAAAATGACTACAGCATCAGTAGACTGATTAGACCTAATAAGAATGAGAAAATTAAAGAAGAAAACAAATCAGGGATTTATCAAATTAAATGTGAAGAATGTGAGAAATTCTACATAGGAAAAACTAAAAGAAATTTGAAAACTAGAGTGAAAGAACATCTCAGGAATGTCAAGAAAGGGGAAGTAGAAAAATCTGCTGTGGCTGCCCATGCATGGTCTGAAAAAATCTTATCGAGAAAGAAGCTAAATTATTAAAACAAATAGAAAAACCTAAAGAACTTACTGTTTGGGAAAAGATCTACATTCAAAAGAGCGAAAAGAAGAAATTAATGAACTTTGAAATTCCCGGTGAGAATGACCTGGTTTCGAGGTTTTTCAGTCAGCCAATGGAAGGAGAGAAGGACAGCTCTTCAAGACGACAGAACAATGGTCGTGACGATACTGAGAATGGAACAGAAACTATGTTCCGAAACTAGTTTATAATCAAATAAGAAGAACAATATGAGGTGAGTGATAAAAATATTCTACCTTAATTAAGAGCACCTTTGAGATCACATTTAGTGTTGAGAAGGACAAACCATTAATGTATAAAGTTTTAATTAGAAGAGTTTCTACATTTTTCTGACAAATATGAAAATGAAAAATATGAGAAATGATGTGTACCATTTTTCATCCAGTGAGAAGCCTAACACATAATACACAGTATGCATTTGGGATCCAGTTTTTATAAAAAAAACACCCAAAATAAAGCTTGTGTGAAATTTTGCCTCTCAGATCTGAAGGTTAGTTCACCACACATATAATAAAATTTGTTTGGATGATTTAAACACTTTCTTGGCATATTGAAATGTTTATAAAACTCATAAAACTTACAAATAAAACAATATACAGCAGAAAATCACTACATGTGTTGATAGGCTCACCGTAATTTCTACAGGCTACTGGCTCTCTACTTACAAAAAAATCCAATATTTGAACATGTTAGAACAGTTTTAATAAAAATTCTAATGGAAAAAGTAATACTATGAGGGCAATTATGAATATTATATAATTGAATCAGACATGTTTACACTTCACCTCATAAAAATACATTTAAGAAATACATATTTTTATATATGTAAGAAATATAATATGATAATTTCCAAATTAACCCTCTTAGTGCCGAGTGCCGAACCTGTCGGTCAGCTGTTGGCTGCCAGCGATCCGCTAGACTAGCATACTGTGAATTGCCACGCCTTTTTGGCTGAAAATACACGGCTCTGAATATTTGCAAATAAATAAACAAGTATAACGAATTATAATTTAAAACTTATGGAATAGAGTGCCCATACATAACACAATCGATTAATCAAAATATTGTCTTTAATTATTGTGAAGTACTATTAATACATTTAACTAAACATGATATTTGTGCACGGTGAAATATTTTTTAATACTTTTAACATAAAAAAGTTGTTTTAAAATTGATATTACAACGGTAAAAAAAAATACTATAACGAAGTGCATTCATTCTATTACGAAATCACATAAAACATCGAATCTACATCGAATACGATTAGCAAAAAAAAAAAGAGAGAGAGGAGGGAGAGAGAGAGAAGGAAAAATATCTATGAGTTAATTAAATATAATAATTATTCTTATGGTACTCACCTAAACTTTCTGGAAAGAAGTCTTGTTGCTGAATAACTCAATCTTTATTTTTAGTAACTGTTAATTAACACTAATGTTTTCTAGACACTAAAATTAACACCAACACTAATGAAAAAAGTATAAACCTATCACTAAATTTAGCCTAATGGAGAAACAAAAATATTACAATGGATTTTTAAGCCTTAATAATAAATCTCGCATTAATAATAAATAACCTTTCAATCTGAAATAAGGTATTGGAGAGGAATCAGAAGGAGGTGTATGTTTTGGTCCAGGCAATTCCATGAATGTGAAAGGAGGCTCAGGATAGGGTCAGGTTCGGTAGGAAATATTTCTCTGAAATTTTGAATATCATTTTCATCGCCATCGTCGTTATCACAGGTAACATTACCATTATCTTCATTTACCTGTATATCAAATTGAACCGAGGAAGCTCCATTAGAAGCGTGTAAATGCCTTTTTTTTTTTATATGTGGTGATTCGGGGGTGTGTCTGGTACAGTTCCGTCACTACTATCAGAGCCTAAATCATCACTGTCACCCGCGGAAAATAATCCATCGGAATAAACTTCACATTCATCAAAATACTAAATTCAATTTTCGTCATCTACACCAGCTTTAAAAATTTCACTAGAACCGCTTGCAAATTGCGACTTGATAATCTACACTTAACATCTGCAACTAACTGAAGGAGCTTGTTTTTAACTTGTAAAACTACCCTGGTGAAAGCCAAAACACCCTCATAAATATATTAAAGCAAGGTCGAAAGATTCCCCTAACATGCAAGTTGCATTCCTTTACTATAGGATGCCAAAAAATTAGTTAAACTATGCAAAATTTAGACGGCCGATCAAATCGTTTCTGGCAATTTAAATGCTGGAACTTTAAAGCCGGCCGTGACGGCTTTGGCATTTAAACCCCTAGCACACGCAGTCAGGCCTGGCTCTAAGAGGGTTAAACTAAACTAAAGTAATGGTGTTCCATAGAAGGTACTCAGTAAGAACAAAAATAGTAATAGAGATAAAGTGTTGGAACAGGTTTCACACTTCCAGTATTTTGGCTGCGATATAACTTATGATGAAGAACAAGATATAAATAAGAAAATGCAGAAATTTCAACATATTTGTGGAACAATCAGATGAACACTGAGGAACAAAGTAAGAAAGGATACGCAGCTAAGATTTTACTCAACAATGGCACTACCAGTATGGAAGTGAGTCCGGGTCCTAAAGGAAAAAGAAAAAAACTAAAATTCAGGCAGTGGAAATGAGATTCCTACGGTCTGTGAAATATTGTACAAGAGAAGAACAAAATAGAACTGGGAATATTAGAAAGGAACTAAAAGTGCAAGCACTTCAACAAATAGAAGAACATAGGAACAATTGGATAGAACATCTACAAAGAATGGAGAGGATAGTATATCAAGGATGGCACTGATGTAAAATCCTGGAGGACGAAGATCGATAGGAAGACCAAGAAAGCGCTGCACAGTGGGCCAGATACGAAATCTAGCTGGAAAAAAAGTATTTTGCTCACTCTCACCAATTCATCTTTCTTCACACTAATATGATTGCCAGATGACTGTTCTTCACTTATCTGCAAAGGAGGGTAGAATTCTAAAATTTATGATGACAATATAAACATCGGAAGTTGCCGATAGTTAAGAACTCATCTGTTCTGCACCCCAGTTGTGTTCCGAGTTTTGGAAATAAATATGTTTTGTATTACAATTCAGCAAGTTATTCTTCTTATTCTATATGGATAATTTACCTCAAGGTTTGTACTTTTCATTGATATATTTAACATGTTTCTATACAACCAGACATTGTGTTAAATACATGTGGAATCAATCATACCTTCAAAACACTAAAAAAATGTACAGTCATCATACTTTAAATAGAGCTACGAAAAAAACAGTTCTGAACAGTAGTACAAATTTTAGTTATAATATAGAGTGATTTATGGATTTTAATTCCCGCACAATAGCATGTGTGCAAATTATTGTATTTTTTGTACTGTAATTAGCTTTCTTATTACAGGAGGCGGCCAGCAGCTGAAGTCTACCATCGCGCACAGAGAATTGTTTGATTTAATATATGACGAAAAGTGTTTGATAGAAGCAATGTGTGATCATTTATTATTAATAAATTTGAGTTAGGGGATGTTCAGAGAATGTTTTAAAATATATTTAAAAACTTTTTTTTGAAAAGCTGTTTTCTAAAACATAGGAAGTTGTGCACGAGAAAAAAAAGAAATAGATTTCTACTGAAATATTCTAATTGGCTAGAAGTGAATCAGAACTTTCCCATTATTAAGAATTTCGAACAATAACAGTTGTTGGAAAATCCTGTTCCATCTGCTTGTGGAATTCTAAGACCCAAAATATCTTTCGAAGAGGCAGGAATAATAAAAAAAGGGTATAGTCTTATTTCTGCTGAAATATCTGTCATTGATATGGTCTTAGGAAAGGTAGCATGACAAATTTGCCTCCCTAGTAGCATTATAGGATAGGTAAATATCACAGCCTCTCTTTCTGGCACCTGATCTCATATTAATATATTGGCGTTTTGACATTTTATTGTCAAAAAAGACATTGCTGCATCCGACATATAAGATAGGGGAGTTGAGCAGGGTGATTTGTAATGTTTCTTACTATTTTGAAGCTATTTTTGGTTTGTTTTTTGAGTGATTTCTTTAAAACATCTGCAATATCCCGTTTACCATATGACCGAAGTGACATTTTCTGTTGCAAGAGCAAGTTCATCACGAGAGAATTCCGGCTTAAGTGAACATTTTTTTTTATTCCAGCCTCTTTGAAAGATATTTTGGATCTTCCAATTCCATGAGCAGATGGAACAGGATTTGTCAACGACTGTCATTGTTATAAATTATTTCTTAATAACGGGAAAGTTAACATCCACTTCTAGCCAATCAGAATAATATTTCAGCAGAAAACCATTTTTTTTTCTAGCACACAACTTCCTACATTTGAGAAAATCACTTTTCAAAAAGTATATTGTTCTTGAATATCATTTTTAAGATTCTCCTAACATCCCCCTAAATCCTAATTTATTTACTAAATGATCATTTATTGCCGTTATCAAACAATTTTCCTCCATATTAAAATCAAACAATTCTCTGCACATGATGGTAGGCCTCAATTGCTAGCCACCTCCAGTAATGAGAGAGAAAGCTAATTTTAAAAAACGCAACAATTTGCTCACATGTTATTGTGCAGAAATTGAAGTCCATAAATCACTCTAAATTATAACTAAAATTTGTACTACTGTTCAGAACTGTTTTCTTTGTAGCTCAATTTAAAATAAGATGATTGTGTAATTTTTTTAATGTTTGGAAGGTATGATTCCATGTGTACTTAACATAATATCTGGTCATACAGAAAAAGTTAGATGTATCAATAAAAATTACAAACCATGAGGTGAAGTCTCCATATAGAATAAGAAGAAAAGCTCACTGAACTTGAGCACACAACACTAAGAACACAACTGGGATGACGCTAACAACCCAACTGGGATGTAGACCAGATGAGTTCTTAACTATCAGCAACTTCCGATGTTTATATTGTCTTCATAAACATTAGAATTCTACCCTCCTTTGCAGATAAGTTAAGAATAGTCATATAACAATTATATCAGAGTGAAAAAAAAAAAAAGATAAATTGATGAGGGTGAGTGAAAATAGTTTTTTCCAGCTAGATTTCGTTTTTGGCCCGCTGTGTGCTGGGCTAAACAGATGTGAGATCGGAACAGGCAAATACCTAACTGTGAAGTTGATGATGATGATGATGACATTTTTATGAGATGAGGTGCAAAAATGTCCATTTCAATTATGTAATATGTCAGAACATGTTTAAACATGAATAAGCCTGCACAGAGTTAGAATATGTTTTAACCTGAACTTATTCAGAATAAAATTTCCACTACTATAATTACAAAAATTATAAGCAAAAAGTTTAATATTCAGAAGTATATTGCACAAAAAAGACAGTCACAAAAAAAAACTGCTTGATGGAAGGATTATAATTAGACATTTGAATTCAGTATAAAAAACTGAACTAGGGCCACTATTCAGTTTCCTTGAAAAAAAAAAGAAAAAAAAAAGAAACCTTGCTGACTGCTATCAAGATTCAAAGTAGGACATGAAAGAGGTGAGAAATTTTGCTCAGAAAACTTAAATATATGACATTGGATTTATGACTTTATTTCTCTTCCAAAGAAGTGAAGATTTTTAAGTCATAAAAAACATTTTAACCCCAACCGGGTTTGAACCTGCATACCTCATATATAGAGGTTAGCATGATATTGTTAGAGCACCATGTTAATTCTAAAGTTAAAAATATTAGAGGACGAATGTGATACACTTACTTTCCCTTGTTTTATTATATAGTATGGATTACAGGAACAAAATCCAGCTGTTGTTAATAAATTTGTTATTTCCTTGCGTGTGACTCTTTGTCTATTAATAAAATATCGGTCAAAATTAGCATCAACTTTACGAGATAAAGAAACTTCATTGGTTGGAAGCTGAAAAATTCAATAGGAATTTGTTAACAAACATTTTAAACACAACAATATATGTAAATTTCTAAAATATAGTAAAACCTGTTTTATTGATCAGTCCTAACGAATGACCACACTCTCTATAGACTTGTATTTTCTAGGAACAAACATTAAAAACTATAAAACTAATGTACTGTCTCGGTCTTCTTTGTGATGTACTCAGATGGACTTTCTCTGAATAAACAAAACAGATGTTTACAGAAAATTTCCAAATATACTTCATCTATTATGAAAATAAAATAAGAAGTAACATTATGAGGTTCTGCTTAATAAATAAGTTTTGTCTACCATCATCTTACCTCATATTTTGTTGTTTCTTGTAAGACATGTTTGAAAAATCTCTGCTCCATCATTAGTTAGTACAGACTCTTACAAGAAACAACAAAATATGAGGTAAGATGATGGTAGACCAAACTTATTTACACTTTAAGGTAGAATATGTTTATCACTCACCTCATATTGTTCTTCTTATTTGATTATAGACTAGTTTCGGAACATAGTTTCTGTTCCATCCTCAGTAACATCACGACCGTTGTTCTGTCGTCTTGAAGAGTTGTCCTTCTCTCCTTCCATTGGCTGACTGAAAAACCTCGAAACCAGGTCATTCTCACCGGGAATTTCAAAGTTCATTAATTTCTTCTTTTCGCTCTTTTGAATGTAGATCTTTTCCCAAACACATTCAAAAGAGCGAAAAGAAGAAATTAATGAACTTTGAAATTCCCGGTGAGAATGACCTGGTTTCGAGGTTTTTCAGTCAGCCAATGGAAGGAGAGAAGGACAACTCTTCAAGACGACAGAACAACGGTCGTGATGTTACTGAGGATGGAACAGAAACTATGTTCCGAAACTAGTCTATAATCAAATAAGAAGAACAATATGAGGTGAGTGATAAACATATTCTACCTTAATGAATATACCTCATAGTGAGAATTCCTAAAATAAGTAGTTATTTACACTTTATTTGCTTCACCAAATTTAATTTATTCTTCACAAACAAATTACTGGCAATAATGATTCCTGCTAGAGAATTTAATTATCACACAATTCTTTCTAGTCATTAACACCATGATAGAATGTTTTCTTCACTCTTGATTTCACATCACTGGTTCGTAGTCAACATACAACTGCTTGCTCCAACCCTTGCAACAATTTAAATATGCGAGGGTAGGAACTTTCTCAGCATAGTTGAGACTTTTCTAGAGTAGAAGTCTCAGGAATCAAACTCTGTGGACATGGAGGGACAGACATGTGTAGAACTTTCTCCGTGAGCTTTTGATTCGCAAATTGACAGAGCACGGATATTTTTCTACCATACAAGACAAGCTTGCAACTGTTGCTACCATCCGCAAAATCAAATGCTGGTTCAACAATGTGTCACAGTACGTACATAGTATTCTTTTAACAATACTCTAATATATTAGGTCATGATTCAAAGTTGGGCTTGAATGAGCTAACAAATTTTGCTCACAAGCAGATACTTCATTATTGAAGACCTGTCATACTATAAAAGTAAAATTTGTCAACCATGGATATTTTCATGGCTTTCATAAATGATAAATATTTTTGTAACATAAGCTGCTTCTTCATTGAATAAAGAGTAGGATGCAATAGGACCTAACAACACAATTTCCAGTTTAAAGTTAAGTACAATTCTCATTTACTCATGTCTACATGAATTAAACAGATGGAAATATTTCAGAAAGAAGAATTTAAAAAAAAGTGTGCAATCTATTCATTAATGAGAAAATGGAATTTAAAGACAAAATTAGACAGAAAATATAATTGAAATAATGAAATTAACACACTTTTAAAGTAATTTAAATATAAATTTCTGAGTGTCTATAAAACTTTTAAAGTTTACAACATTAAAGCTCTGAGCTAATATAATAAATAGATTTATGATACCAGACTATGAAAGAAGTAAAACAATGGCTCTTTTCTGGCTTACCACTGGTTATGATTATTTCTTCATTCATCTCTACAAATGAATACCTAACAATCTACACAGCCCTCTTTATGTCAAAACCAAAATCAATCATGAACAAAGAATATAATCTACTTTGTCCATGTCAGTCCGGAGGACTCGTATTACCATGCCTTGCTTCTGATTCTGAAGTTCGTGTGTAATTTTTAAGGGTGTAAAATACTGAGTAGGGCTTCCTCTGGAAGGTAAATAAAACTATAAATAATCTTCAATTTAAAATAGCAGATCTTTAAGTGATGTAGCTCAGAAAATATACATTGTGAATATTGCCTTTATGAATCTGAGAAATATCTGGAAAATAAAATCATTTCAAGAAATACTAAACTTAAAAATTCCAAAGCAATGTTAAATTTGTATTACTATAAGGATCAGAAACCTGGTTAATTAATAATAAAATGCAACAAAAAGCTACAACACAAAATTGCTGTTTGTACATAATATTCAATATACAACTGGCCTGAAATTGTAAGTAATCAAATCTTATGGGATAAAGCTAGCAAGGAGATGGTGGAGGTACAAATTCAGAGGAGGAAATGGGGCTGGATAAGCCATACTCTTAAAAAAAAAAAAAGCTACTGTTAAAAGACGTGTCCTTGATTGGAACCCTCAAGTTACCAGAAATAGAGGTAACTACATGGTACCTGGAAGCGAAATGACAAAGTTGAGATGAAGAGAATAGGATAATCCAGAAATGAAGTGAAAGTTGTTGCCACTAATCATGTCCAGTGAAAAGCTCTTACTGTTGCCTTATGGTCCTTAAATGGAGCAACAGAATCATGATATGATGATCATCATGATAATCATCTTCAATATAAACTTATAAATTATAACAGGGATGTCCAAACATATTTGGAGAAAACCTAATTTCAATGACATAATTGTATTTTTATCCCACCTAACTAGCAATCATCTCTCTTAAAGACCATTTATTTTTATGAAATTAACAGGGGATTTTGATGTTAAGTTTTACTATAATAATGAAAATGCCTAGTCATCTTAAGCAAATGTAACAGTGAAGAAATCCATACCGAGTGTAAAAACATGTAATTCTTTATATCCATTTACAACTTACAACACACAGCAAATGTGTCAACTACAATGTATTTGGTCAGTTAATGGAATCTGCCCCACAAATTTTTAACCATAACCATGTGGCGCTACAATGGAAGGAGAAGAGCTACTTAGGTTTCAAAATTATAACAACCATAAAACACTACACAATTAAAGAATCAATTTTGCTACCTGTTGTAGTAATAAGTTAATAGCATTTTTTTAACAAAATATACTGAATTATTTCATATTTTTTATTTCACGTCAGTTGTGAACGTGACACAGCATTGAGAATGTCACAAAGGATGTGACGAAACCCTGGGTATGCTAGGAGTTATGAAGTATGAGGTGAGTGAAATAAAAAAATAAACAATATAAAAAAAACCTCATAGTGTTATTTCCTATCTACATAACTTAATACTGAATTATGTTTCATTAGGCTATCTATGTATCTATCTATCTACCTGCAATTTATGCTTAATAAGCATAATCCATCCATAGTAATTCTGCCCGAAGGCAGGTCCTTCACTGCAACCATAGCATTTTCAAGCTATGCTTGCAGCTTTACTAGGGAATTGTGTAGGTGTGGTAGCTTCCCGTTGCTTTCCACACCGGTGAAGGATGATATGATGATGATGATAATAATGATAAGGATGATCATGATAATGATGGCCATATGATTTCGGGGACCGTTTGGGCCTTAAAGTTTTCCTGACATTTGTCTTACAGGTGAGGAAAAACCCCGATAAAAACCTCACTGCCCCGACCGGGGATCGAACCCGGGCCTGCTGCGTGACAAGGCAGCACGCTACCTCGAGACCACAGCGGTGGACAATAAGCATAATAATAATATAATATCTGTACAATATCATAGGCCTAATCAAAATCCAAGAACGTTAGCTGTGCATTCTTCTTAATGTTTATCCCCTTCCTTGTCCTCTCAAACTATTTTCAAAAGAATTCATTTCTAAATTACAGACGAATTGATAAGTGATTCAATCCATTAGTTCATTCCCAATGAAATTTAACAGTTTTTCTGCCTTTTCACAAAGAATATCTCTATATTTCTTCCATAATTTAATTTACCCCATCTTGAAATCTCCCAAGGTAAATTTGTATTTATTTTTCTCATAAAATATTTTACTTGTTTATATATGAGTGAGTTCATGGGGTTAAAATCACAATGTTGTTGTTGTTTTCTAATGGCGAGATTTGACGCTTAAGTCATTTTCTCTCTGGCTTCCCAGTACAAGCGAACAAGGTCGTTATGGAGGTAAATATATCACACAATGTCCGAATTATTCTGCAATTTTATCTATTTCACATATTCTGAATTGTGGTTTATGTAACTTTCTGATTTCTTGAAATTTAGATTTTACCTTGCAGTAATCAAACACTATTCCTTAAGGAATAGAAAATTTGCTTTTCGGTTTTGAAGTTGGAGCTTTCTTAGTTCACACAAATGGGAGCTAGTTTGCCCATAACAATAAAAGAATTAGATGAAATTTTTGGTAGTCTATTAACTGCTATTTGTAACATTTTAGAAATTTGTCGCTGTCCATTTCTTCACGATAATCTTTTGTAGAAACATGAGTAGTGGGTCCTTTATAAAACCTGTTTTTTTGCGGATTGAACAACAATAATTCAAGAAACCTTTCTAATTGGTGTTCATTAACCTTCTTATCATGCTCAATTATCCACATTTTTTTTCTTGTAAGATTAACACTGACCGAAGTTTCGTCAATAAATGTTATGGGCGACCTGTTTTCATCAGCTTTTATAGTACTTGAAGTTACTTTCTCTTTGATATGATATTTGCTCATTTCATTAAAATTTTATTTGTTGCTATGGCTTTCTATATAACGGAACTCTGTTTCATGCATAATTTTCCAAAGAGACCACTGACTAAGTTTAATTTACTCAAGATTCTTCTCCAAGGAGACAAGAATGACTTTTAAACTGGAAATAAACCCTTCCTTGAACAATGTTATCACTAGTTGCCACAATGCTTCATAATTAAAAATAATATTTGTCATTTTGCTTCCACGAAGTCTCTTCTTAACAGGGCTTTACAAGGTTCCAAGGGAAATATTTTCTACTACACTCCCAGATAATTTAGTGGTATATGGTAAAATCAAATGTTTCTTACCTCTCCTCATACAAATCTTCTAAGTAGATCGTGATTTCGAGACCATAACGGTCTCATCTTCAGTACTATTTTGGCGACTGATGTTATGTCGATCGGAAGAAACTCTTCTTCTTCCCTCTGTTGGTGGACCGATGAACCTCTGGATTAGGTTAGAATTTGCAGGAATTTTGAAGTTCATAAGTTTTCCTTTGCTTTTCTGAATGTGGATCTTTTCCCAAAAAAAAAAAAAAAAAAGAGGAAAACTTATGAACTTCGAAATTCCCACAAATTCTGACCTGATCCAGAGGTTCATCGGTCCACCAACAGAGGGAAGAAGAAGAGTTTCTTCCGATCGACATAACATTAGTTGCCAAAATAGTACTGAAGATGAGACTGTTATGGTCTCGAAAGCGCAATCTTCTTAGAAGATTTGTATGAGGAAAGGTAAGAAATATTTGATTTTACCATAAATTAAATCTCATAGTGATTAATTCCTGTAAAAGTTAAATAATTTAGTGGTGTTAGTTGTTCTTTCCTACACATCAGTAATGGAAATTAATGGCCTACCATATTTAGCATCTTTGCATTCACCTTCAAAATATTCATGAATACAAAACACAAGTTACTTAGTGTTTATACCAGTCCACAAGTAAACACACAATAAGAATTAAACAAAACAGAAACAACCCTGGTATTAGCATACTGGTATCCATTGTTCCGCATTTTAACTATAAAACATGTTATTAATGTACAATGGAACTAGGACAAGTTATCTAAAAACTTTTGACTTTGTAATGAGGAAACTATAGATAACAGTAAATCATTCCAACAACTGAGGGCTTGCAACAACATCTATGGAGGTTAAATAATTCTGTATCTCCTCTAACAATACTATGAGGTTAGTAACCGCTGTCCACTCCTTTCCTCAAAGAAGAACTTCAAAATTTTGGTGGGAGGAGTCCATGAACAGGCCAAACACGCTATACCAGTACATGTAATACAATGATGCATAGTATTTTGCCATACTCTCTCTAATATTTTTTTATGCCAGTTGTACAACTGAACATGTAGATCATGTAAACAATTTCCTCTTCAGTTTTTACTGCAGTTTCTTACATTGACAACCTGATGTGTCCCCATAGTAAAAAATTTAGAGATATGAAATTCTGCCATATTTCTGCAGCCTTGACAGACAATTCTATTGTAGGTTTTTATCTATAGCATTTGTATTTCAATTCAGATAATATCTGTTGAGTCAAGAACTTTCCTCTGTAACTCTTATTAGTTTTTCTGGGCACTGCAAATACCATACATTAAATGAATATCTGCTATCTGTTGTGTCAAAGCAATGCTTCTTCTCCAACAATCAAATAAAAACGTCAGAAGACAGAAGTTTGAAATATAACAGGTGATAGTGTATTATTAGAAATACTTCTACCATCTGTACCAATTCCACTCTAAAGTCTGGAACATCTGTGTTTTTTAAAAATTGATGGAAAATGACACTATGGGGTAAATAACAATAAATTAAATATATGAATTAGAAATTTTGATGTAGAGTAAACTCCCAATTATCCATGTTAATTGGGACCGAGATATGCACGGAAAATAAAAAAAAACATTTATTCGGTGCCATGGAAGTTGACCAGAAATTTATTTACCCACTTTAACACTATGTAAATGCAACAAATATTCATAAAATGTTACATTAAATGTATTTAGGTGCGAGTCGTAATTGTCATTTTACTCGCAAATATGAAAAAAAAGTGGAACTATTTCCTGTCATGACCACTCTGGTTACAACAGTTATTCAAAATGGCAGTCGTAACCAGCAATAACTACATTAGTAACCACTGATAACCACTGATAACCACACTTATAACCAGTGATAACCACACTAGTAACCACTGATAACCACACTAGTAACCACTGATAACCACACTACTAACCATTGCCACAGCACATCTGTGGTTTCAATCTGTAACAACAAACTTTCAGTGACTCACACAACAGAAATTTCTGAAATTGTATTGTATTTTCAAAATGTTGGTTGGTACCGTTAAACGTGTCAGATGAGGGGGTTGTGAGTGGAGGTTACTCTATTGTACTAGTTTCTAAGTGCAGTTCACAGTAGCACGTTTAAAAATAAAGAATTTTTTCATAACAATACAAAATACAGTACAGTACAGTATTTATCTTCATTTTTTAAAAAATACAGTAAAAAAGAGATAATCTGCAAACTGGATAATACATGCATGGATAATCGGGAGTTCACTGTAATATTTTAAATTTAATACTTTCCAGTACTGGACAATATTATTGAGAAAAAAAAAATTAATACTTGAACCGGGACTTGAACCCTGGTTCTACGCACAAGTATGCAATCCATTACACCATTCAAGCTACGATACAAATAAATTATTGTAATCAAATGGTAATGAGAAAAATGTATGCCTGAACCGGGAATCGAACCCCGAACCTTCAGCTTTCCGTGCTGATGCTCTATTCATTGAGCTAATTCAATGATTACAATAATTTAGTTGTGTATATTAATTTACTTATTGCAATCATAGTAACAGCTTTAGCTTCTTAATATTAATTTAATAAATAATGCTTTAGCTATGTGGAGTCCCTTCATGTCTTCTTAAAGTAGAAGCCATTCATTGTGTATTTGTGAATGATGATTCATTGCATTTGAATGTGGGACCAAGAGAGTAAGGTAAAGGAAGGATTTATGCTTGGATGGGAAGGAAACCTGAATTAGCTCAATGGATAGAGCATCAGCACGGAAAGCTGAAGGTTCAGGGTTCGATTCCCAGTTCAGGCATAAATTTTTCATTGAGAAATGTTAAATTAATAATAAAAACATCATAAATTTTTCTCCTTACTATTTGATTACAATAATTTAGTTGTGTACATTAATTTACTTATTTCAATCATAGTAACAGCTTTAGCTTCTTAATATTAATTTAATAAATAATGCTTTAGCTATGTGGAGTCCCTTCATGTCTTCTTAAAGTAGAAGCCATTCATTGTGTATTTGTGAATGATGATTCATTGCATTTGAATGTGGGACCAAGAGAGTAAGGTAAAGGAAGTGAACCGAAAGTGTGTTTTTCGGCTCATTATTGTAACGTCGTTCTCCTCCCTAGACTGGAATATTTATGAACTATGCCAATATCCCTTTCTCCTTGTATTTACCCCCTCTCTCTACTCTTTACCCTTCCCGCTGCGCAATGTCTACGGCGCATCTCCCCTCTACCTCGGAACCTTCATATACGTGGTGCACTGGCAGAACGTTATCATTCAATCATTCAAGCATTCATCGTTCAGTTCTTTGAGCAGATTCAAAGTTTGAATCAGCATCCAGTCCGCGATGCGATTGAAGCTCTAATGGACAAGCTCGTCTGAAGCCGAGAAACAGCGTGGTTTAGTTGGTCCGGCAGACCAGGGAAGAAGTGGCCCCTGGTTCGGACGCTAGCATGAGTGAGGCGTGAGGTATGGTGTGGTTTTTTCTATTGTAAGAATATCGTTATTTATTTGTTTATATTTTTGTTTAATTGAATGATCGAAATGTCTTTGTTAATTTGTTTTTACTTCAGACAACTTGTTTCTATTAAAGGTCATCTTTTATACAATTTATCTGCTACTTCATTGATGTGCACGTAGATGTTTTCTATCCCATACGGAAATTCACTCACGTAGGAAATTATTTCCAGCTCCCTTGCTATTTTGCTGTTTAGCTTTCTTGAATGACAATTATTAATTTTCACTCACTCTATGTATTTGAGAAACATTATTTATTTATGTCAATATATCTGAGAGAGAAAGATGAATCGATTGCTGCCTTCTATGGGCCCAAGGCAAGCAACTTTGTGATTGATAACCGTGCAGGAAAGCAGATCCACGTTAATAGAGGCAGCAGTAACAAAACCCGATCCCGGATAAATGACGGTAGTCTGCGTGGTTGTAACCCGTAAAAATGGTTGCGCAGAAGCGTGGTTTATTAGAGAGGTTAATCAAGTTCCCTCACCCCGCCCGCACAAATGGTAGTCAGAGCGTGTGGTTTTGTTCCTTCCGGTTTGGAAAGGTATGCTGTATTCTATTAGCAGTGGTTCAAGTGGGTGTCGATTTGAAATTTTGAACTTAAGTTTTGGAGTTCTGGATTCAAGGGCCAGAACAAGGGTATATACTCTGTGTGGTCGTGAATGATTTTTGGAATTAGAAAGCATTCTGATGTCGACATTTTTTCAGAGGTATTACGTCGTGGATAACTATTTGTTGTCGATACTTAGTATCTATGTAAAGGTTATTGAAACGTACCTATTTACGTGTTTAAACTGTTTAACGTAAATAATATTGATTCATCTCTCTTTGCTTGTAAACATAGAGTGACTTATGTATAAAGAACTACGTTCTCTTATAGTTGTTTACACCTTTTGTTCATTGTGTTTAGTAAACATGCCTAGTTGGATTGATGTTGTATCTAAGGACAATTTAGTCCGAGAATTGAGCTTACTAGGTATTGATGTTGAAGGCGATGTAAATATATTGCGTCAGCGACTTAAGATTCATTTGAACTCTCTCTCCCCAGCTGAACGAACATTGGTGAAACGTAAGTTTATTGTAGACGGCGCAGTTGTTGAAGATTATTCTGTAGAACAGAACAAGAATATTATCGATCGTAGACTTAGCTCCATTAAGGATTTTTCTAGTGGAACGGTTTCCAACCTTTCTTCTCATACGGAAGGTAATAATCAGCGAATTTTTCGAGAGTTAATTAGAAAAGTCGATCCCTGCGATGGAAGTGATAAGGAATTGCTAGTTTTCTTCCTCATTAAACTCAACTCGATTTTCGAATTCAAATTAGTTTCAGATGAGTATTTTGTTAATTCGATTTTGAGTTATATTGGAGGAATACTATTGAAGGTGTGGAGTGATGTTGTTAAACTAAGATTTACTTGGATTGAGAGTTTGGAATATGTGAAATGTTCGTTGTTGCCTTCCAGGTTGTTAGAGGATTATTGGATTAAATTTGCGTCGCGACGATTCCAACTTACTAAGGAATCTTTGCTGGAGTTTATTTCCGAAATCCAAAGAGCTTCACTGATATTGAACCCCCAGTTTTCGGAAGAAAAGTTGATTGACATTATTCTTCAAAATATGTCTTCTGCCACCAGACAGCATTTGATCTTCGCTACAAAACCTCAAAGTGTAGCAGAAATGTGTGTCTTGGCTAAGAAAGTAGCTGACTTTGAAATAGCCGAAAGACAAAAGAACTTCAACGAGAAACGTGCTCCTGATAATTTAAGTAAAACTAATGCTCCTGCGAATCGTTCTTCTCGCAAT
The DNA here is from genome assembly GCA_030220185.1 of Diploptera punctata. Lineage (NCBI taxonomy): Eukaryota > Metazoa > Arthropoda > Insecta > Blattodea > Blaberidae > Diploptera > Diploptera punctata. The sequence goes on along the minus strand of JASPKZ010001962.1, from coordinate 723,572 downwards.
AATTCCTGGCAGCAGAAGAGTAGTTTACAATGTTGGAAATGCCAGCATTTTGGACATCTTGCTAGATAGTGTCGATCTTAGTTTTTTTCCGCGTAGTTCGTTTGCTTATTTTTTATATTAGGAAAGCTAGTTTTTTGGACATCGGTATGTGGGCTGTTTGAGCCATTTTGTTTGCGGGAGATCTTTGAGTGAGTTTCGGTATATGTGGTCCAGGTTTTGTTATTATAAGACGCAGGCTAAGTTCTAAAAGCAAGTGTAACTAGAAATTAGTAAGCGTCGATGGCCACGTCATAAAACAACACGTTAATAAAAGTATGTTCTGTAGTGGATTAATGCCACGGATGTTTTTGAAAAACGCCTGTACTATGTTATATGTTATGCAAGAACGTTTGAGGTTCCGTTTTTCTGTCTTCGCCTGTTTTCTTGTTTCAGTTCACCCTTCCTTAATATTGGCATAGGAGAGCAGCCTGAAATGTTCGGCAGTCGAGCACTTGGCGGATCCGGCCGACCCCGAGTGCCCAGCTGACCGAAATAGTGGTTCTGCAACTACAGATTCCTGGATACCGGTTGATCGGGATTGCGACCCGGCAATCCAGTTATGGTATCGTCACCCTGTTTTTCACCTGGAACACCGCGGAGTCTTACTATGGCGGCTGTGTCAAGATTGGAATTTATTTACAGCGCCTGTATAGTCGACGTAGAAGCGAGTGTGGTGATAGTGATTTTGGGGACGATGAAATTTGTGATGAAGTTTACCGCTCGGAATCTGATAGTGTTAACGTGCCCCTCCCAACGTGGGATTTTCTTTCTGGTATCTTTGCAACATCGTGATGGTGATTTAAGTCTATTAGACTTCTGGGACTTTCTGGCATTGTTGGGAAGTTTATGGCCTGTTTTCTTTTCCCGGAGGGTGCAGGAGGAGATATTGAACCGAAAGTGTGTTTTTCGGATCATTATTGTAACGTCGTTCTCCTCCCTAGAAAGGAATATTTATGAACTATGCCAATATCCCTTTCTCCTTGTATTTACCCTCTCTCTCTACTCTTTACCCTTCCCGCTGCGCAATGTCTACGGCACATCTCCCCTCTACCTCGGAACCTTTATATACGTGGTGCACTAGCAGAACGTTATCATTCAATCATTCAAGTATTCATCGTTTCAGATTCTTTGAGCAGATTCAAAGTTTGAATCAGCATCCAGTCCGCGATGCGATTGAAGCTCTAATGGACAAGCTCGTCTGAAGCCGAGAAGCGGCGTGGTTTAGTTGGTCCGGCAGACCAGGGAAGAAGTGGTCCCTGATTCGGACGCAAGCATGAGTGTAGCGTGAGGTATGGTGTGGATTTTTCTATTGTAAGAATATTGTTATTTATTTGTTTATATTTTTTTGTTTAATTGAATGATCGAAATGTCTTTGTTAATTTGTTTTTACTTCAGACAACTTGTTTCTATTAAAGGTCATCTTTTATACAATTTATCTGCTACTTCATTTAAGTGTACGTAGTTGTTTTCTATCCTATACGGAAATTCACTCACGTAGGAAATTATTTCCAGCTCCCTTGCTATTTTGCTGTTTAGCTTTCTTGAATGACAATTATAATCATTTTCACTCACTCTATGTATTTGAGAATCATTATTTATTTAAGTCAATATATCTGAGAGAGAAAGATGAATCGATTGCTGCCTTCTATGGGCCCAAGGCAAGCAACTTTGTGATTGATAACCTTGCAGGAAAGCAGATCCACGTTAATAGAAGCAGCAGTAACAAAACCCGATCCTGGATAAATGGCGGCAGTCTGCGTGGTTGTACCCCGCACAAATGGTAGCAGAAGCGTGGTTTATTAGAGAGGTTGAACTAATCTCCCTCACCCCGCGCCCGCACAAAAGGATTTATGCTTGGATGGGAAGGAAGCCTGAATTGGCTCAATGGATAGAGCATCAGCACGGAAAGCTGAAGGTTCGGGGTTCGATTCCCGATTCAGGCATAAATTTTTCTCTTTACCATTTGATTACAATAATTTAGTTGTGTACATTAATTTACTTATTTCAATCATAGTAACAGCTTTAGCTTCTTAATATTAATTTAATACGATACAAATGTTAATATTTCTTTCCTCATATACAATTAAATAGTTACCCCAAAAACAGACCTAACCCATAAACTGCTACTTAGAACTTGACTAATTTCTTCTGCCATTTTGTTACACTATTCACTTGAATGCCAACTTTTGAAAATAAATAAGACAGGTCTGGAAGAAAGCAGGGATAGTTTTACATGCACCGTGCCATGATATTCTATGGACAGATTACTAATCAACTGAAAACTCAACTCTCAAATTTTTGTGCATTAGATCTCTTTACGGGGCAACTATTCTTATTCTCAAATTGTCTGAAGGCAGGTAGATGATGCTACCAATAGTCAATGGCTGGTTTCTATTAAAGAAGTATTTTTAATGAGAATTTTACCCTACCTTTCTAAGTAGTAAAACTTCTCATTAAAAATACTCCTTTAATAGAAGCTGGCCATTGGCTATTGATAGTATCGTCTATCTGCATTCGGACGATTTGAGAATTGGATATGAGGAAAGAAATGTTCATATTTGTATCATAGCATGAATGGTGCAATCCATTGGATTGCATATTGGTGCATAGAACGAGAGATTCAGGGTTCAAGCATTGATTTTTCTTTTCAAAATAAATTAGAAACTTTACACCTCACCTCATAAAATTTAAGGATTATGTTTTATGAGGTGAAGTGTAAAGTTTCTGATTTATATCGGTATTTTAAATTTATTTATATATGTGTGAGTGTATAGTCCTCTGTTATAAAACTGCATATTTTAACACTCTTTTTTTTAATATTAATTAAATAAAAATAAAACATAGTTTTATTTGATTTTCACATTTATTATATTTTTTTTTTAAATTAAATAGCTCATCTCAATGAACAAGAATTTTTAATAAATCTAGGCATAAAATATTACATGTAAAACTTACAGGAAATCTGGCATCTTTGTTATCAAAGATAATTTCTACTGTCGCTGTAAGAACACGGGATCCCACATCACCGAATATCAAACTCTGTCTCACATTTTTTTTTAAAGGATAAAACTCATCACTTAGAACAAACTGTATAGCTGTGAACAAAAATTAATTAAGATTTTCATAACAAGTATAATTATTAGAAAATATTCCTGAAGATTATTTTTATTTAATTTGCTTTCTAAAATAAGATCTTCAGGCATTTCTTCACTATCAGTGACCAAATGGTTCATTAAAATTTTTCATCAGTCGATAAGCTGAATTTTGAAGAAGTGGCTGAATTCAAATACCTACAAACAATGATTACACGCAGGAATGAGATGCACAAAGAAATTAAACATAAGCTCAATTCTGGAAATGCGTGCTATCATGCATTATAGGGACTTGTCATTCCAATTCCTTTAAAAAAAATGTTAAACTGAAAATATATAAAACTGTTATTCTCCCAGTTATATTATATCGATACAAAACATGGACTCTTACTTTAAAGGAGGAGAAAAGAAGATTACGAGTATTTGAGAATAAAGTTCTTAGGAAAATTTTTGGGCCAAAAAGAGATGAACAGACAAGTGAATGGAATAAACTACATAATAGTGAGCTACATGAATGTATAGGAAGCCAGATATAATAAGAACAGTTGAGTCTCGTAGACTTCAATAGGCAGGACATGTGGCATGTACGGGTGATGAAAGAGGTGCATGGAAGCTTTTTGTAGGAAAACCAGAGGAAAAACGCTGAGTTGGTAGACCAAGAATGAGGTGGGAGAATAACATTATCCATTAATTAATTAAATTTGAGTTGTTTTTGACTCACCTCATATTTCTTGATTTTTTATGCAAACCTAGGTTTTGTCATTGACAACCTTTGCATTGAGAATATTACAAAGTCAGTGACGAAACCTAAGTCTGCATAAAAATCAAGAAATATGAGGTGAGTCAAAAACAACTCAAATTTAATTAAATTAGGTATTTCTTACCTACATATATTTAACATTATCCATGATTTGAGAAAAATAGAATATATAGGGGAAGATTGGTGGAAAACATTAGCTCAGGATAGAGATGTATGGAGAGCTTATGTCTGCATGGCCATGAACCTATGGGTTCTATAGAGCCAGTGAGTGAGTGAGTGAGTGAGTGAGTGAGTGAGTGAGTGAGTGAGTTAGTTAGTTGATAAGCTTCAGAAGATGATGTCCACATATATATAAAATTTTGTTTCCCCAAAAGCATTTTTTCCACTACTCTGTTTATATTGAACAGTGCACAATCTAATGTATTTTGTGGAATGCCATCATAGTCAACATGTGACAATAACCACTTACAAGAATAGTTGTACTGCACGTTATTCTGAATCTGCAGATTTTCCCTTTGCAATGTAGTCTATTTTATGTTTTTCCACAATTCTGGTGCTGTGTGTTCCAGTTGGTAAAAGAGCACTCAAGAACTATGGTCATTAAAAAAAAAAAGGATGTGCACCTTATATATATAAAAAAATAGGAGAGAGGACTCTTTCAAGAAATTAAAGGAAGATGTGAGAAATTTATTCTCAATTTTTTTTAGAAAAGTTATTGTTGCGCCCAGCCTACATGTTTCAATGATATTAAACTAGTATTGAAACTAAAAAGAGAATTATGGAAGTCCATTATTAATATCTATTATATCTAGCTAAATGGAAAATAACTACTTAAATCTACAACATAGAAATAAGGCATTAACAAGAATACTTACCATATAATATGTTAGTCTTGCCTGAACCATTTGGACCAACTAAAAAGAAAAAAGTATTCTTATAATAAATTAATAATAATAATAATAATAATAACAATAATGATGATGATGATGATAATGATAATAATAATAATAATAATAAATAATTAATAATAATAATAATAATAATAACAAATCATCCCCACAACTTAATGTGCTTTTTGTTACTCAAAGTAATAAAAATAAATAAAATAATTCTGAACCAGTACACAACTGCAAGTTGACAATTCTAAGAAAACTCCTGGTTTCAATAAAATTAGTGGCAGTAGTAGAGAAATCAAGAAAAAGAATTCTTACCCATATCTGATATCAGTTCACTAAGTTGACTTATACCTATTTAATAGCATTCTTAATTCCTGTGCTGTAGCCAAGGCATAGTGCCTTGGTGCAGAGATATTAAAATAAACCTCATAGTGTTATTTCCTATCTACATAACTTAATATTACTAATTTCTTTAACTTTACTAATTGATATAAATTGCTCTGATCATGAGAGGAATGGGAATATGCTCTATAGCATGCAAATCTTAGGTTCAAGTACTCGTTAACACAGCTAAGTAAGTTGTAACAAAAAGACATGAAAGATTTAACTAAAATTTATATAATTCTTCTTCTTCCTTCCAAGTATTAGGCCAAGGCCTGTTATGATCCTATAGAAAATTTTCCCTCCAGCGTTTCATAGGACGGCCCAGTGATCTTCGTCCTCTTGGTATATAATTATAAACAGCTTTGGGGATCCGATTTGAACTCATTCTTTCAAGATGGTGTTTCCAATTTAGTTGGTACTAGTCCTCATCTAGGGGATATGTGGATGGCGACCACAAGGTGCCCAAGCTGAGCAAAACATTTCTTCCACTTACTTGTGTTTTGCACTCTTTTAACTTTACTATCTAACCTCTCTTGGTTAACTCTTGTTTTTTTCGACCCCGATGCTATTAGGGCATCCGAGGGCTAGGGAGTCTTTCCTTTCTTCCATTTCTTCTTTCCTTTATTTTCTTTTCTTCTCCAGAAATGCCTGACCAGAGGCTATAAGATGGCAGCCCCATCACTGGTCTTGCCTTCCTTTGGCCAGCAACCAATCGAAGGGACTATTATTATGCTTTCAAGTCTTATACGAGAATTTCCCGGAAGGATCAAATTTATATAATTAATATTGTTAAGAAAACAAACAATATAATTAGCTGTCGTAATTAAATGATTGAATATAAACATAATAGAACAGAAAATAACATGAACAGTAGTCGGTATTACTTATCAAAAGATTACATACACTCATACTTAAAGTCCTCAGTCATTCCAACAAAAAATAATAATCTTCTAACAGCTTCTTCCTTGAAAACTCAAAATTGAACAGTCCTTGGCCAAGGATCTCCCTTTGATCCCCTGTCACCTTGCAGGAACGAAAACTTAGCTTACGACTATTAATAAGACAACACTTCTCGTCACAGAGATCGGTCTCGGCACATCACAACTCGCACCGATGACATCAAGGAGGGGAAATAGGGGAAGGGGTAAAAAGGAGAGAAAAGAGCGCCAAACACAATACCCACCATCACAGAGGGTATAACATATGTCACGGCAGTAAGATTTACGTCACCATGACACAAGATTACACTTTGTACTAATGAATTATAAATTATTCTTTTTGTGTTATTTACTTACTTATTCTTTTTTTTTAAATTCAGTTGAGCTTCTTCTATCAACTTCTAAAAAGGACCCCAAATATTTAGATTTATTGACTTTGTTACTTTCTTCTTGTTCAATCTCTAACTTTTTACCATCTTCCATCTTCAATGTTACATAATAATAATAATAATAATAATAATAATAATAATAATAATAACAACAATAATGCCCCATGCCATAGCCATGTTGTTAAGACAAAATGCCTTGATGCAGAGTTACAGCACTTGTGCTGATTTGGGTCTCCATGGAGGAAGAAATTTTCTCATGGAATTTCAGCCAATATGGGACCAGTGCTCACCCTGCATCATGAGGCATTTGGGTAGCTACAATAAGTAGCAGATTCAGGTTGAGGAAACCAACTATAATGGCTGGTGGACCCGACATGCAGACCACATGTCACCCTTACACTGGCTGGCTGTGTTTAACACATATGGATGTGAGGCCAGTAAACAATAAAAATAAAAAAATTGAAGAAGAAAACAAATCAAGAATTTATCAGATCAAATGCAGGGATTGTGACAAAATTTACATAGGAAAAACAAAAAGAAATTTAAAAATAAGGATGAAAGAACGTCTTAGAAATGTAAAAAAATGGTGAAGTGGAAAAGTCAGCAGTAGCTGCTCATTCTTGGTCTGAAAAACATCTAATTGATACAAAAGCCAGTCTAATTAAACAAATAGAAAAACAAAAAGAACTCATAGTTTGAGAAAAAAATCCACATTAAAAAAACAAGAAAGAAAAACTTATGAACTTCGAAATTCCCACTGATTCTGATTTGATCCGGAGGTTCATCGGTCCACCAACAGAGGGAGGAAGAAGCAGTTCTCCCGATCGACATAACATCAGTCGACAAGAAATTACTGAAATGAAGCTTCCCAGGCTTCAAAACCAGTTTAATTAGAAGACTGGATATGAGGTGAGGTATTAAACACTTTAATTTAATTCTTAAATTAAACCTCATACTGATTTTTTTTCCTATACAAGTACAAATTCTATTTTAAGGATTTTCCTTTCAAATACACTGGTTTTCTTTAATTTTCCTTAGTAAAAATCTATATTTCACAGCTATAGGTTAGGACAGGCTTTATTAGAGCTTTTTATAAGAAAGATTTGTAAAAATATATTGAGCAATAGCAATTAATGTTATTTTCCATAAAAGGATGAAAATAACAGCATATAAGCAATTAGATGACATAATATTAACAAATTAAATTTTAAGGACCTGGATTCAAACTCTTCATCTCATACTTTTAAAGTAGGCTACAGTAGACATAGTTCCACTATCATTAAATGACCAAACCTTCAACTGCTTAATTCTCAGTAGAAGAATGCCTTAAACTGACAACACCAGGACTGTGCAGTTCAGTACAGCTATTTACTAAAATAAATTGTGCTAAAGAACTCATTGTTATGATCAAGAGTCAGTTTATTGTTTTTTTTTTCCTCCTCACTGTACTTAATATTTTTTTATTAATTCAAACCAAATATTTTCTAATTATTAAATCTTACCTATAATATTTAAACCTGGATGGAGTGGATCCAAAACTATTAAGTTTTTGTAACTCTTGAAGCCTTCAATAATAACCTAGAAACAAAATTTTCTTTAATGAAAAAATTGGTAACATAATATAAAATAATATAGGCAATGTTGTGAAGATAAAATTGCACAAATGAAATTCACCACCAGCAAATTATAAAATGAAACATTTTCAGCAAAATGTTGTCAAGTGAATGTTGAAAATATATGTAATAAAAAGATTCCATGAAAACATTTTAATGGTATGCATCACTTCTTAAGCACCGTGGCTGAGCAGTCTATAGTACCTACCTTGGTGCATTAATATGCGATGTGACTTGTTGAAAAAAAATGTTTACCAAATTTTGACCAGTGTATGGGAACTGTGCCCATGGAACATATCTCTTTAGTTGGGAACATATTAAATAATAAAATAGAATTTATAGTTAAGAGAAAAATGTCTGCACAAACCAAAATGTAAACCCAAGATATCCAGCTTAACACATTGGTGACGGGCCACGGAGATCTCCGTGTTTAAATGGCCAGCGCTAGACGACCAGTCACGGAGATTTCCATTTTTACGTTTTATATGGCTTCCCTGCCTCTTCGCTTTTGAATGAGGCATTCAATTTTGTTTCTTCTCATTGTGAAATAAATTTCAGTTGTATTTGTACCCCTCTCTTCTCTTTTATGAAATTGCCAACTTTACAGAATTGTTTACAATTTTATGACAGACGGCTGGTGAAATATGGAATTTTAGTGCGGGTAGTTAGGCGATTACGGGATACGTATGTAACCTGTAAATATATTTTGCAGAGCGGAAAAATTAAATGAAACTCTATTTTGTGTTCTGGAGCCGAATTTATATCTGTGGCATCATGTCCAGCAGGATAATTATTATAATAGTGTGGCTATAGCTGAAAATTTGCTCGAAAGAAAGACAAGAGCTTCTGAAGCAATAAAGATTAACAAAGGGCTTCCAAAATCATTTGTGGAAGCAGGAAATAAACTCAAACCAGGAGAAGTGTTTTTGTAGTAAGGGGGACCTTTTGCTACAAACATGGAAATATAAAAGAGACGTAAGAATGGTTAGCACATTGCATCAGGCAACACGAGAGTGGGAGGAGTAAAGTTGTAAAAATGCCCTATTGAATACTTCAATATAACAAGTATGTAAGGGTGTAGACAGGGCTGACCAATACCTATCATATTACTCCATCCTTAGAAAAATAGTGAAATAGTGCTAGAAAGTTGTATTGTGGCTCCTGAATTGTACACTCTTTAATGCTTTTAAGGTCTATAAATTTCAAAATCCTATCAGCAAAATGTCAAACAGAAGTTTTTTGCTTGAAACAGCCTCTTGTTTGGCAGTCGTGAAATTAGGAACAGATGACAGAGAAGACGAGGAAAGACAGAGAGAAAAGAAACCACTTCTATGAGACCACCTCACGACCCACCAGGGAGGATAAGACATTAAGAAAAATAAATTAACACCAACTGTGATTGGAAAGAAAAAAATACCCTCAAAACTTTTCTGCAATTTTAGTGAACACAAGAAAAGAAACTCGCTACATATGCTCTTTTGCACTTTGCCTTTACATAAAGGTAAATGTTTCCAACGCTATCAAACCCTCAATTTCTACTAGAAAGTCTGGTGAGAACACTAATAAAGATTTACTTATGCATTATTGTTATTGATTTTAAATATGTTGATGTAAAAGCCACACTGTGCTAGCGCAGTTTAAAATTTAAAAGTCCACCCTACTGACAGAAATGTCCGGTCCAGCAGTGGTGGGTGCAACGCAGAGCTGTCGGTCACCAATGTGTTATTATCAATCTACATATAATGGCGTAGCCCATTGTTGAGCCATAGCCTCTCCTTTATGAGTTATGAGACCAAGTTAATTTTTAGTTATTTTATTTGCTTGAAGATGCCATGGATGGCATGTGCGTCACAATGTAACATTTAACAGACAACTAAGGTATTACTAGGATGTTAATGTCAGTGAATTTTGCTTATTGGCCTCTTTATTTAGGTTTACGGATCTTTTATCAGCCTGAAAATCTTCAGACTCGGGACCCACAGCTTAAAGTCCCTCCTGGAGGAATTGCTCCTTGGATTTTTCCATCCTAAAAAAATCCATCTACCCCAGCCGGATTTGATCCTTTGACCCTCGGAACCAGAGGCAAGGAGCATAACTACTAGTCCACCGCGGCCGACCCCAGCTTTATATGCTGGTACACTAAATCATTATGCTTAGCTAATCTAGGAAGGGACACAAATCTTTCTCTATTTAAAATTCCCGTTTACCCCTATTAATGAACTACTTTTTATTCACATTACAACAGAGTTGCTTCTACTAAGAAGATATTATAATGGGAATTTATATTCTGGTTGAACCTTTTGACCGCCAATATTAAATGTACATGCAGAACAGGATATCAAAGAGGATGATTTACAGACAGCAGAAATATTAGTCACAGAACCAAATGCATTAGAGGTTGAAATGGTGATAGAAAAATTAAAGATGAATAAAGCATCAGGTTCAGATGAGATCCCAACTGAACTAATAAAATCAGGGGGGGGGGAACTGATGTACAAGATATGTCAGTTGATTAGTATGATTTGAGAAAAAGAGGCTCTTCCAAATGAATGGAAAGAATCAATTATCATACCTATCTATAAGAAAGGAGATAAAACTAAGTGCAACAACTATAGGGGCATCTCATTACTTTCAACTTAGTAAAAAATACTAACAAATATATTAGTATCTAGACTTACTCCCAATATTGATGAAGTAATAGGTAATCATCAATGTGGATTCAGAAGAAATAGGTATACAATAAATCAGATTATTAGTATAAGACAAATTTTAGAAAAGAAATTAGGAATATAATGGCACTGTACATCAACTATACGTAGACTTCAAAGATGGGTACAATTTAATTAAGATAGAAAAGTTATATAGTATCCTGCTGGAGTTCAGAATTCTAAAAAGTTAAATTTATTCATGTGTATCTAAATGGCACAAAGAGTATGGTGTATGTAAGCAAAGAGTTTTCAAATACTTTAGAAATTCACAACGGGTTAAAGCAAGGAGAAGCACTACCTCCTCTACTAAGAAATTGGGACTGGGAGTATATGGTCACACATAGAAGTACATTAAATAATGCAAATAAACAGTTAATGACAAATGAGGAAAATTTTGATGAAGTGGCTGAATTAATATACTTACGAACAATAATTACAAACAAGGATGAGGTTCAGAAAGAAAGTATTAACATAGGTTCAATTGATACAGGGACCTGTCATCCCATCTTCCCTAAAAAAACATTAAACTGAAAATATATAAAACTGTTATTCTCCCAGTTATATGGCTGCAAAACATGAACTCTTACTTTAAGGGAGGAGAAAAGATTAGGAGCATTGAGAATAAAGCTCTGTGAAGACTACAGCTCGGCCAAGCTCTGTGTGTTTGCGGGGAGAAATGTGGGGAGTGGGAGGAGGTGCACTTCTATGCTTCTCATATATTAACAGCTGAGACAGCAAATTCCTTTCAGACACACGGAGCTGGGTACCGAGCAGTACATAACAGTGAGCTACATGATCTTTAAGGGAAACCAGATATAATAAGAACAAATAAGTCTCATTGACTGCAATGGGCAGGACAGTGGCACAAATGGGGAATGAAAGATGACCATGGAAACTCCTTGTAGGAAAATCAGAAGCATCCAATAGGCAGGCCAAGAATGAGGTAGGAGAATAACATAAATCATGATTTGAGGGAAGTAACTTATACATGTGACGATTGGAACACATTTGCTCAGGATAGGGATGTATGGAAAGCTTATGTCTGCATGACCATGAAACTATAGATTCAATAGTGCCAGTAAGTTAGTTATTTGCTGGTTGGAAAATGCGTGCCATAAATCATGTATCTGAAGCAGATTTGCTCTTATTTGCATAGTTACACTATTCTTAATAAAAGTAAGACACTACAATATTTAATACACTGAAGAGAAGCAATTTATAATGTAATCACCACCAGGAATGTAATTCTACAACTATACTTATTAATGTTAGTGTTTCATACCATGTATTTACAAAAAAATTGGTCATAACAGCTCAGATGGTATAAGCCATACAAGGGATTTAGAACAATGTCCTTGACGGTCAATCCAGTGGACTAGCCTACGAAGATTGCCAATTATTGTAAATTCCCTGCTAGACATGTGCTAACAAAACAATCTCACTTGTAATACTGTGTCCGAATACAGTCAGTTGTAAATTTTAGTGAGAAGGAATGTGTTGCTATTACATTATTAATAATAGTTCTTAATTTTAATACCTTGTACCTCTGCATTCCGTAGTTTTAAAATTGTAAGATGATGTGGATGTAAATAATTTAATAATTTTGAAATATATTGTTTTATATAACTCAATGTCTCTCACAGTTTCAAAGTTAAAAGGAGAAACTGTTCACAGTTAAATTTGGGAGATAATTTTTAATGTTCACGTCACTAATTGGATATAAGAACATTAATAAAGGAAGAACATTTATCTTTATATAATTTCCAATTATTACATTTATATTTTTTTTAGGATTACATGAGAGGAAAAAAAATAAAACTTTGTCTTAGTTGTTAACAATGTTTCATACAAATAAATAAAACTCCGTCAAATGCCTTGAAAAATAAATGCAAGCTGGGTTAATACAAAAAATATACTCACCGAGAAAAATCACTAAAACACGTTTATATGATTCATTAATAAACCAACATACAAAATATACATAATTCACACAATATTAGCAGAAAATAATCATGCAGTTTGAGACTTCCACTTTACCATCCCAATTGAAATCCCATTTAATTATTTTGGGAAGATATAACATAGTGAGTTGTTAGTAAAAATGCCATTTTTTAATTTAAATATTTGACCAGCCTTACTGGCTAATGGTCAGAGCTTCTGACTACGGTTCATGGGGTCCCGGATTTGATTCCCAGTCAGACCACAGGATTTTTTTCTTAAAGGAAATTATTCATATGGTCGCATATGGTCTGGATTTAGGTTAAGTTTAGATTTAACGACTCTCCTGGTGTTTCATTATCATTCATCACCTATCATATCTTCAGGCTAACGTAACTCCGCCTTCCAGGCACCCCAAATTAAGAAGTGCATTACAATTCCGCCATGTCAGAAATGTCATAAAGACAACCTGGTGGCATTGGTATATATATTGAAAAGCTGTGTCGGTAAACTTTGAACATATTAGTAAAATGAATGGGAAAACATATTCAATAAAGACAGCGAACGCGAGTACCGGGAAACAGATGGAATCATAGGGAAAATAACTGAGAAGAATAAAAGTAATCATGAAGAGAGTGGTCATGAAATTTACCAAATGGAATATGGAGATGACAGGTCAGATGAAGAATTCGAAGACTGTTAAAAATTTATTTTAAATGTGAAATTTTGGGCTTGTTTAAAACTTTAACAGACGGCCATCGTTTATAAAAGATACCGTGTACATATATAGTGAATGTACCTTGTCCGCGGATAAACAAGAGCGTATATTATTTAATAAGGCTGCAGAAAGGCTACTGTCTTTAACAGAGAGGAGACCCTTTAATTCCTTCCATCGAAGGCTTAAAGGAACCGACCTGGACAGTAACCTAGTGTCCAATCCCTCACCTTCTCGTGGTGCAGCTATTAGTAATCATGCTTATGCATGATGAACGAAAGGGAAGGGCTACTCACCAATAAGCACTGGTCAGCTTGCTGTTTTTCTTTTTTGACCGAATTGGTATTACTTCTTCTCCCCATACCAATCCCCTCTTTCAACTTTTCTATCCAGTCTCCCTTGACTGACCTCTTGTTTCTTTCGACCCTGATGGTATTAGAGTATTCGAGGCCTAGGGGTTTATTTCTCCTTCCTTCCTATACCTACTTTCTCTCTATAAGTAAAAGTAAAGTAAAGTGATCCCACAACAGGCCCGGAGGCCCTTGGGGTAGTACGAGGTTAAGGCTCCCACTTTTTCTTAACAGTCGGCACTTTATGTCAGCCGGGTTGTCAGCCCTGCGTGACGGCCGCCTTTACCCCAGAACAAGCGCCTGGTACTCATTTCCGTTAGAGGCTAAGTCGACCCCAGGGCCATAGTGCCGCCAGAGGGTTTGGGTCAGTTTAAAAATCCTGACCCCAACGGGACTTCAACCCTCGACCCTCCGGCTTGTAGCTCAGTGCCTTAACCACTACGCTACGGCGTGCCTCTATGGGTGATGTAACCACCACATGTGGTGCCTACTACTAAACGGTTACAACTAGTTTATTGTACTCCAATACAAACATGAAGCCTTGGAAAAAGAAATACAAATCCAGAGGTAAAATAATCCCCCTTTCGGATCTCCGGACGGGGACCTTTCTTCAAGGAAATAAATATACCAAACCAAACTCGATCAAAATCCTCCAGTGGAATACTGGAGGACTATCACAAGCTAAAAAGACTGAACTTACCAAAATACTATCTGACCACCAAATTGATGTATTCACAATTCAAGAAGCAAATCTCACACAGGAACAGTTACAATATTACCACTTCAAGGATTTTACTGTTCATATATTTCCTAAAGGACGACATATAAGTAGTGGTATTTTAGCTGGAATTCGAACACACATGACTTCGTCCATTCAAATTATCAAAGAAATGAACAATGTAGACAAAATTGAAATAATTAAAATTAACATATGGATAAATAAATCTCAGTATAATACAGGGTGGACCGCTCGAATGGACCTAATTTCAATTGCTTGTTACTGGCAAACGGTTGAAGATAGAAACTTAAAACAACGTTCATATTACAGAAAAACTCACCAAGTTTTGATATCCAGATCACCACATCTCTATATGAGCCCCAGCAGTCACTGTGACGATATCAAAGCGATGAACAATTTCTTGCCAAGTACGTTGGAGTATGTCTTCTGGAATGTTCTCAATAGCCTCTATGATGCGCTCACGAAGATCACGAAGGTCTTTGACTGGGGTGGTGTAAACTTTATCTTTGACATAGCCCCAGAGAAAGAAATCCAGTGGTGTTAAATCGGGAGATCTCGGGGGCCACGCGATTGGTCCTCCCCTACCAATCCAACGGCCAGGGAAAATGTTGTCCAAAGTCGTACGAACTTCATTGGACCAGTGGGGAGGAGCACCATCTTGCTGGAAAACGATGTTAGGCTGCAGTTGTTCAATTTGTGGAAAGAAGAACTGCTCCAGCATGTCAAGATATGTGGTACCACGAACAGTTTTTCTCGGCGAAGAAAAACGATCCAATGACCTTATTATGTGACAAACTGCACCAAACATTCATCTTCGGACTATCACGAACATGCTCTTGAATAGCGTGAGGATTCTCCGATCCCCAGATCCGCACATTATGCCGGTTTACCTTGCCTGACAAATGGAAAGTGGCTTCGTCCGAGAAGAAAATCTTGGTCATGAAGTCAGGATCAGCGCCGAGACGGTCCAGCATCGTATTGGCGAATTCCACTCGTTTCGGCATGTCATTCGGCTCCAGACGTTGCACTAACTGCACTTTATATGCGTGCAGTTTGAGGCGTTTGTGGACAATCCGTTGTAATGTCGATTTTGGTATTTGAAGTTCCCGCGAAGCTCTTCTTAATGACTTCCGGGGGCTTCGCTCAAATGCGGCTTGAACATTTGCTACCATTTCATCGGATGCTCTGCGACCACCACCATGCTTCTTCAACACAGATCCTGTAGCTAATAATGTATCACGCCACTTCTTTATGCTTCTAGCAGTTGGAGCATCACGGTTAAACACACGCCGGAACTCCCTTTGAACTCTAATGATTGATTTAAACTCCGCATACCACAAAACAGCTTGCGCTTTCATCTGCGGAGTCGCCATTTTCACAAACAATTAAATCTAAGAACGAGAAACGTATCTTTGTGCCATCTACCGACAGGATTCGAAACTTGGTGAGTTTTTCTGTACTATGAACGTTGTTTTAAGTTTCTATCTTCAACCGTTTGCCAGTAACAAGCAATTGAAATTAGGTCCATTCGAGCGGTCCACCCTGTATATATTCAATTTATAATCCACCAAATAACTCCCCTAATCTTGAACATATTACAATAAACCCAAATACAATTATAATGGGAGATTTTAATGCCCATTCACGACGATGGGGCTATACCAATTCAAATAATGCAGGGAAAATTGTAGAAGACTTATTAAATTCAACACCCATAGAAATAATACACAACAAAGAGGATCCTCCAACATATATTCATTACTCTGGTTCAGGAACCAATACTGACTTACTCCTTGTATCTTCTAATTTATACTCCAAAACCAAAAAACAAATTGTAGAAGATCCTGGCTCAGGACATAGAGCCATCATTGCTACTATTCAACTGGGGAATAACAACTTACTTCCAATGCATCTTAAACCCAGGTGGAACTACAAAAAAGCCAATTGGAAACTGTACACTGACGAACTGGAAACTGAATTTGAAAATCCTTTAAATGAATCACTTCAATCAGATCAAATTAACAAATCTATATGCAAAATAATATTAAAAACAGCAAAAAAATATATACCATGAGGAATAGTTAAAAACTACAAACCCTTCTGGAATTCAAAACTAGAAAGAATGAAAATAGACCGAGATCTCGCTAGAAATAAAGCAGAAAAAACAAAAGACCCAAAAGATGTACAAAATTGGAGAAAACTGTGCGCACAACTCAAAAAAGAAATTAACAGCAATAAAAGAGAAAATTTTAATAACTTTCTCCAAAAAATGGATTATAGGAAAGATGGCCAGAAAGCATATAGATTTGTACACAATATACAAAATAAAAAAGAACGACAAAAAACACCATTTATCCAGAACAACAAACAAATTACAAATGAAAGTGAAATAGCCAACAAATTCAACAAACACTACGCTAACACCTATACTTTGTCCTCAGAGAACAAAAAACAATAAAAGAGAACCTAAAAAATTACATAAAATCAACAAGCAGTACAAAAGATAATATTTTTAATAAGAATTTCAACATTAAAGAGTTAAACATAGCCATTAATAGTTTAAAATCAAACAAATCTCCAGGAGCAGATAATATACATGCAGAATTTCTCAAACATCTTGGCAATAAAGCCAAAACTTAATTACTCTCCCTTTACAATCATTCTTGGAACACAAAAGTTCCTGATGATTGGAAAAAAGCTATTATAATACCTATTTTGAAAACAAAAAAATCAACAAATACTTTTTCAAATTATTGCCCAATAGCACTAACTAGTGTAATTGTTAAAACTATGGAAAAAAATTATTTCAAATCGATTAAATTGGTATTTAGAAACCAATAATTTACTTTCACCCAATCAAGCTGGATTTAGAGAATTACAATCAACAAATTGTACACCTAAGTCAAGCTATCAAAGACAGTTTCAACAGAAAATATGACACTCTGGCAATGTTTGTTGATTTCCAAGGAGCATATGACTCTATTTGGAGATATAAATTATTAGAAAAAATGCAGACTTTAGGCATTCAAGGGAATATGCTACTCTGTATTAGCAATTTTTTCATCCAACGGTTCATCGCTACTAAGTATAATAATCACCTCTCTAAATACCAACAAACACATCGAGGTTTACCACAGGGTTCTGTACTCAGTACCATTCTCTTCAATATCTACATTAATGATCTACCTAAGCATATAGAAAAGCTCCAAACAAAAACCCTACTTTTTGCCGATGATGTTGTAATATGGGTCTCCAAACCGAAAAACCAAAGTCAACAATTAATAACCACAGCCCAACAATCACTAATACAGTTAGAGAACTGGACATCCCAGAATTTAATAAAGATAAATATACAGAAGACAAATTATCAACTATTTACATTAAGAAAGAAACCACTACCCATCACTCTGAAATTGGAGGGTGAATTATTAACTCAAACACATGAAGCAAAATATTTAGGAATAACTCTGGACACAAAATTAACATGGAAGAAACACATAGAGAATATATGTACAAAGATAGAAACAAGGTTACCATTATTAAAACGATTAGGAGGGAAAAAGAGGGGTTGCAACACACAAACCCTAAACACCTTCTACCAAATGTACATAAAACCTGTTGTAATTAATATTTAATTTTAGGAAGTTATATTTTGAGGTTATTTTAATTATATTATTTTTGGTCTGGACATCTTACCTCAATATTAATGTTGATTTGTTCTTGGACATGTTTCAAAACAATTCTCTGTTTTATCTTCAGCTTTCCCAGACTGGTTTTATTTATGTTGCATTATGTTGCACCACCTGGATGTCGATGTCAGCTCCATCCTGTGGTTGGCCAAAGAACCTCCAAACAAGGTCACCCTCCATCGGAATATCAAAATTCATAACTCTGTTTCTGTTCTTCTGAATATAAATTTTTTCCCAAATAGTCAGCTCGTTTGTATTTTCTAACTGTTTTAATAATTTAGTGTCTGAATTTATATTATGTTTTTCAGACCAAACATGAGCAGCAACTGCAGATTTTTCAATTTCTCCATTTTTAATATTTCTTATGTGTTCTTTGGTTCTAATTTCTAAAAATTAGAACCAAAGAACACATAAGAAATATTAAAAATGGAGAAATTGAAAAATCTGCAGTTGCTGCTCATGTTTGGTCTGAAAAACATAATATAAATTCAGACACTAAATTATTAAAACAGTTAGAAAATACAAACGAGCTGACTATTTGGGAAAAAATTTATATTCAGAAGAACAGAAACAGAGTTATGAATTTTGATATTCCGATGGAGGGTGACCTTGTTTGGAGGTTCTTTGGCCAACCACAGGATGGAGCTGACATCGACATCCAGGTGGTGCAACATAATGCAACATAAATAAAACCAGTCTGGGAAAGCTGAAGATAAAACAGAGAATTGTTTTGAAACATGTCCAAGAACAAATCAACATTAATATTGAGGTAAGATGTCCAGACCAAAAATAATATAAATAAAACCTGTACTTCATTATTGTGAAGAAATCCTAGTAACTACTAAAGTGGAAAAACTTAATAAATTGCAGAACAAAATCCTCCGCCTGATAACAGGAGCCGTTAAAACAACACCAATCACTGCCATGCAAATCTTAACAAATAACCCAAACATAGCATTTGAAATTGAGAAAACAGCAATCACACAGTATGAAAAATTTTTAAGGCTACCCCATAATAACTGGACCCAAAGAAAACCACAAGTACGTTTAAAATCTCAGCGAAGCTTCTTAAGCATAGTACAAGAAATCAAACAGAAATTGCAACTTCCACATTCAAAAGAAAATATGCAGATGAGAAACAACCCTCTAGAATTTTTGGAAATTGAATATAACCTTCATTTAACAGAAGTCATCAAGAAATCTGAAACTCCTCCATATATTTTAAAACAAATGTCACTGGAAATAATAAATCTAAGATACCCAGCTCCTGAATGGATACATATTTTTACAGATGGCTCCAGCCTACCAAATGACGGTGGCACTGGTACTGGTGCAGTATGTCCACTTTTTTCCTTTTATCGTAAACTAAACACAAATTCAACAAACTTTGATGGCAAAATTCTAGCAATTTTCTTAAGTTTACAAAATCTTTTATATCACATCCAAAAATTTACAAAAGTTGTAATTCTATGTGACTCCAAAGCAGCCATTCTCGCTATAACACAAGACACAACACCCAAAAGCATCAAAATTATCGAATGTCACAAAATGATAAAACAGTTATCCCGTCTACATAAAAAAGTTGTACTTCAATGGATTCCGGCCCATTGTGGAGTGACAGGCAATGAAATAGCCGATTTTCTGGTCAAGAAGGGTAGCAAAATTGTTTCAAACCCAACTTCTACTCCAGTTTCCTTTCACTCTATCAAAAGAATTATCTCAAATAAATACATCAATAAGCTTAGAGAAGAATACACCACCAAAACATCTGGAAAGGAATGGGAAAATCTACAAGCTTATGACATTACTACATTACAGAGAAAATCTGCAGTAGCAACATTCAGACTGCTAACGGGACATGACTGCTTGAATAAACACCTACACAGGATTGGCATAACAGATTCACCTAAATGCCCTTTTTGCAATTTAAATGAAGATATGGAAAGAAACCAACTCCTCCGTTGTCCAGCTTTTGTAGAAGAGACCAGCCTTTCTGCTAAATATTGGAGTGCAAGAGAGCGAATGATTTCATTATCAAGTGCTCGACATTAGATACCAACCAACCAACCATATTATTTAATAATTAATCTGTGATTTTAAAAATGTTTACCAGTGACTGTATTTTCACTAGGGGCATGTTAGCAATGGCATGTGGTCTTAATTCTACTGGCCGGGCAGTTATCTGGTGAGTGCAAGACCCGTATTTATGCTCCCATTACAAATTCCATTCATCAGGATCCCTTGCTATGGCTATAGCATGTTTGCCTATCGATCTGCAGATCTGAGTTCAATACACCACAGTACAGTAAAAGCTCCTTATTCGCGGGAGATATGTTCTGAAAATATGCCCTGAATACAGAAACCGCAAATATGGAATATTTTGTATGGGTATATAGATCCCCTATATGCCCATACAAAATATCATTCCATATTTGCGGTTTCTGTATTCAGGTTCCAAAATAAAATAAAATAATCAAAATAAAATCAATTAATGATAGATTCTGAACAATTTCTATTAATTATTACTGTTAGGCTAAGGCAAGGGCTTAAAGAAGTTAGTGATTTTTTTTCCTGTTTTGCCGTTTTTGAAAGGTTTTTCAATTCAGATTGATATTCAGCTGTGAATTCAGCGATAGAATTCCATATTTTGTCTTCGGATTTCTTGGTGAATCATACAGTTGATTCATTAACATTGAAACAGCGGGATATATATATGCAAATGACTCACCAATGCGTAAACAGTCAAGCATTTCTGTTTTTACTTTAAGAAGCATCACTACTTTTTTTTGCTTCGGAACTAATTTTCTTTCCTTTTACTCAACATTATAAATTGGCAAAAAAGCAGAAGACACATGTCATTCAATAAAAATTATAGCAACGAATGACAAGTTGAAACAATAAAACATCGATGGTGGCGAAGGCGGTATTTATAATAGACATAGGGGCACATGAAATACGATGGCAGTAGCTTTTAACAATGAACTTTAGGCTTAGTGGCAATAAGGTTTTTTTACTTTGATACTAATTTGTCCATTTGGTTTTAATCGCTCTTTGTAAAAGCTGCCTTGGCATGTGCCTGCAGTAAAAAAAAAGTTGCCGATGCATTAATAAAGGATACTAATCCTCTAATATAGTGACTGGATCCACGAATAAGGAAATTTTTAGCCGCAAATACAGGATCTGCATTGCAAAGTTTTAACCCACGAATAAGGAGATTTTACTGTATAGTACTTTTTTCCCCAACTTGAGCTATCAAAGAATTAATGTATGATTTATAATCACTATGTATTTAGCATTAAATGTATGGATTTTTGACAAAATATCTTTAATAATTTTGATGGAGGATTAGGCCTGAAGGGCTCATTATTCTTTTTTGAAAAGAGACCAAAATTAAATTTCTCTTCATGATTGTTCCTTACATCTACAAAACACAAACAAGTGTATGATCATATCCTTTCTGTACACTACAGATCTTCATAAACTGAAAAGAGATCACAATAATGCTATCCATCTGCAGTATGAAGAACATGAGATAAACAAAATTGTAACATCAAAATTAACTATAATTTGGCAGATAATCTCTTGTTTTGGTAAGACATCACAATTTTGAGGAACATCATAAATAAATTGGACTGGTATCCACCTGCATATTACTGACTGTTATTTATTTTTTAAAAACTCACATCAGAGTGTGCTGAAATTTCCAACAACTGATTCACTGCCATCTCAATTTGTTACATTTGTAGCAACCACTAGATTTAGCAAGATGCAAACTAACATTCTGCACATAATAGTTAGTGGAACAAAAATATTATAATATGCTATTTATTTTGTTAATATGCTGTTAGCATGTTGTTAACAAGCAAGATGTTAGTGTACTTTAAACATCTGTTGCTGAAACTACCCATAACGTTTATGATACATAGGGCAATGGAAAAGAACATTTATATGTCTTCAAATTATATCCATTTCATGGGAAGAACCCCATACAGAGTAAAATCTGTCTCCAGAATAAAATTTTAGAGAGATCTAATCAATTTAAATATCTTGGATATTATCTCTCTATCTGGGATGAAAAGGATATCCCTGAAAAAATTACTAGTTATAATAAAAGTTTGGGAATTAATAATCAAGTTATGAAACCATCCCTTGTACAAAAAAACACCAGATTACTTTTATATAACACTTTGGCTGGACCAGTGTTGACCTATGGTAGTGAAGCATGGACACTAAAAAGACAACATGAAAGCAGAATAACAGCTTGTGAAATGAGATTCATGCGCAGAACAGCGGGTTACACCAGATGGGATCGGAAAAGGAACACCGATATCTTAAAAGAATTGAAGACTACGCCAATTTTGGAATATATTAAACAGTACCAACTAAATTGGAAACACCATCTTGAAAGAATGAGTTCAAATCGGATTCCTAAAGCTGTTTATAATTATATACCAAGAGGACAAAGATCACTGGGCCATCCTATGAAACACTGGAGGGAAAATTTTCTATAGGATCGTAACAGGCCTTGGCCTAATACTTGGAAGGAAGAAGAAGAAGAATAGAGAATTATATCAATAACACGACCAGCCCCATGGGCTAGTGGTCAGCATTTCTGACTACTGTTCATGAGGTCCCAGGTGATTGCTGGTCAAACCATAGGAATTTTTCCTTAAAGGGAATTATTCCTATGATTGCTCATGGTCTGAAATTTAGGTTATGTTTAGGTTAAGAACTCTCCTGGTGCTTCGATATCATTTATCACCCATCATATCATTGGGGTAACGTAACTCCACCTTCTAGGTGCCCCAACTTCAGAAGTGGGTTACAATTAAGCCAATGCCAGGAGAGAACAACTAAATGTCGAAATGACAACCTGGGAAATTGAATAAAAAATCAATAACATAAATTACAAATCAATTAACATACTGACCATGTCATAAATGAATGGCAAGAACAAATGAATATAAATAGTGAATTGACAACTCTGCTTTTTGCAGACGATCAAGTAATAATGACAGCATCAGAAAATGATTTACAACAATTCCTTTATATGATGATCTTGAAGAAGATTTTCGGGCTGTAGGCTGTGGTCGTGAGGCTTACAGCCTCAGCCTACAGCCCGAAAATCTTCTTCAAGATCATCATAGCAACTCCGGCCGTGAAAGTCTACGTGAATACAATTCCTTTATACTTTAAATAATATCTCTCTAAAATACAATTTAAGAATATCTACATCTAAAACAAAAATATTAGCTCTGAAAGGAAAATGGGCAATAAGAACAAAAATTAACCTTTTTTTTTTTTTTTTTTTTTTTTTTTTTTTTTTTTTTTTTTATATAGGAATTATCACTGTGAGGTTCAATTCAATATTAAATTAAAAGATTCTTACCTCTCCTCACATTATTCTGTTAAGTAGATCGCGATTTCAGGCCTATAGCAGGCCCATCTTCAGTACACTGTTGTTGACCGGTGTTATGTCGCTCGGAAGAACCACTTCTTCTTCCCTCTGTTGGTGGACCGATGAACCTCTTGATAAGGTCAAAATTTGCGGGAACTTCGAAGTTCATAAGTTTTCCTTTGTTTTTCTGAATGTGGATCTTTTCCCAAACTGTAAGTTCCTTAGGTGTCTCTATTTGTTTAATTAGACTAGCTTTTGATTCAATTCGATGTTTTTCGTACCAAGCATGAGCAGCTACTGCTGACTTTTCCAATTCTCCATTTTTGACATTTCTAAGATGTTCCTTCACCCTTGTTTTCAAATTTCTTTTCGTTTTTCCTATATAAATTTTGTCACAATCTTTACATTTGATCTGATAAATTCCTGATTTATTTTCTTCTTCAATTTTTCCATTTTTGTTGGTTTTAATTATCCTATTAAGGCTGTATTCATTCTTAGGTGCTAATCTTATATTAAACTTTTGAAAATTTTTTGAAATTTGTAGTGTTTCAATGGATGGTAAGTGAATTTCTTGAATTTTATTTTTTCTGTTTGTTTTATCAGTGTGCTTTCATTAATTAATTTTTGTCTTTTGAATTATTTATTTTCCTGTGTACCATGCTTTCATCATAACCATTATCTGTTGCCACATTAATTATGTATTCTTTTTCTCTTTATAGTTTTCTGGGCTCATAGGAATATTTACTAATCTGTATGCTAAGCTATTGAACACTGCCTCTTTGTGAGCAAAATGGTTGAAACCCGAAGCTTTAATATAGTTGTCTATATGAGTATTCTTTCTATATATTCCAAATTCTATCCTGTTTTCTTTGTTTCGTGTTAAATTAAGATCCAAAAATGGGATTTGTCTTTCAATCTCAGTTTCCATGGTGAATTTTATCGTTCTACTCTGGATGTTCAAAAGCTTCAAAGCATCCTCAATTTGTTTCTGTTTGACAATAGCAATTACGTCATCAATATACAGCCTTAATAGGATAATTAAAACCAACAAAAATGGAAAAATTTGAAGAAGAAAATAAAATCAGGAATTTATCAGATCAAATGTAAAGATTGTGACAAAATTTATATAGGAAAAACGAAAAGAAATTTGAAAACAAGGGTGAAGGAACATCTTAGAAATGTCAAAAATGGAGAATTGGAAAAGTCAGCAGTAGCTGCTCATGCTTGGTACGAAAAACATCGAATTGAATCAAAAGCTAGTCTAATTAAACAAATAGAGACACCTAAGGAACTTACAGTTTGGGAAAAGATCCACATTCAGAAAAACAAAGGAAAACTTATGAACTTCGAAGTTCCCGCAAATTTTGACCTTATCAAGAGGTTCATCGGTCCACCAACAGAGGGAAGAAGAAGTGGTTCTTCCGAGCGACATAACACCGGTCAACAACAGTGTACTGAAGATGGGCCTGCTATAGGCCTGAAATCGCGATCTACTTAACAGAATAATGTGAGGAGAGGTAAGAATCTTTTAATTTAATAATAATAATAATAATAAAGAACAAAAATAATGATAAACAATGTAATTATACACCAAGTTCAGAATTTTAATTATTTGGGATGTCATTTAGGCAATGACAATAATATAGATAAACACACTAAAATACGTAATCAATTGAGTTGGTGTTTACTTGATGAAAATCCATATTTATTAATTAAATAAAAATAAAACGTAGTTTTATTTGATTTTCATATTTATTAACAAATTATTAATTTGTTAACATGTCTGAAGAAGTACAGTGTACCGAAACAGCTGTTACTGAATTATATAATAAATATGAAAATCAAATAAAACTATGTTTTATTTTTATTTAATTAACACTAAAATACGATTCAATTATCTATGTGGCACAATTAAACACACTTTACTGAATAAGACAGAAAAGAAACTATTTTGAAGTTTTACAAAGTATTGGCAGTTCCATCTCTTATCTATGGATGTGAAACCTGGACATTAACAAAGGCAGATAGTAAACAAATAGAGGCTGCTGAAATGAAAATGTTAAGAGCAATAGCAGGATACCAAAGAGCTGAAAAAAATAAAAACGAAGATATAAGAACAGAACTTAATATATTTAATCTCTGTGAAAGAATAAAATATTATCAAAATGCTTATCTTCAGCACGTATTACGAATGAAAGAACTGCGCATACCAAGAAGAATGTATAATTATAAACCAAAAGGGAGAAGAATATTGGGAAGACCATTGAAGAGATGGAAGGACCAATTCGACCTATAATAAGATCGGAACAGGCCATTGGGCTTAATCCTTGTTGTTGATGATGATGAATTAACATACTATAAATAGATACATCCTACCTATGTGGGATTAAAGAGGCCAAAATATTTTTTTTATGTAATGGAATACATGCATATGTGTTAACTGTTTTCCTGCTAGGGTTTGTCATAGCTCTATGACTTAAGTACCTTTTCCACATAGAAATTCCATTTTTCTTTTTAAGGATCTTGGAATTGCTCTTTTGTTGACCAAAACACAAAGTTCACATCTGCATATAAGTGACTGTTTGATACACTGCCAACTATTTTCACTTGCCTTTCTACATCCACCTGTTCACAAGAACTAATACTCAGGACAATTAGTTTTGGACTGGTAACATTATTGCAAAATCAAACCATATTAAATCAAATCAACTATCTGTATAGAACTCTGACATATTTTTATTCTCTGTATATAACTTAATGAAGCCATGGGAAAAACTATAGTTTATGTCTCTCAATCAATTTTTCTATGTTCTACCTTTGTGTGCATGCACAAGGCTTTGAACTTGCTGCATAGATGAAAGCACTACATTTGCAACCAGTTATGACCAACATTCAGAATAAATTCCAAAACATGTTTTTAAGAAATGGACGTATACTTTGTCCTTTTGTAACTTAATAAACTAATTTGATCTACACTAACTTACCCCTTCTTAACCTAACAAAATTTGTGTTCTAATGTCAACCATTGTACTTTTCATTCTTCGATTTCCATGCTGGGCAGAGAGATGTCATTAGTGTGGCACATTTTCAATTTATGTACCATTTTGTCAGGCCACGTTACATAGATCATATATTTTTGCATTGCGAACAGATAGGTTTAAAGAATGAGTGTATGTTTATGTATTTGTATAGTCCAAAGGATGTTGGAAGAGGGATGATGAAGAATATAAGGGAGAAGGTGAAACAAGTAGCCTACTCCTGTCGATAAGCACTAAAAGGGCAACCAGGTTTAACATCTCCATCAGACAGAGGAATCACTATCATTAGTACTCATGCCTTCTCAACATATGTAGCCTACTGCGGAGACAATTCTAATTATTGCAGGAATCTGATTCACAACTTAGTGACTAAAAATTGTACATCACCACCACTCCTGGCCCCGAGATTGAAAATTTTTTAACTAAGTTAATTTTCTATCTATCTATCTTCGGATTTTTACAGCTGCTGCCGTCTTCCCGTGCCAAACCTCCAAAGCCTACGGTCTTGGGCATCTTCGATGCTTAGCCCTCTAGCTTGCATTACTGTCTTCATGTTTTCCTTCCATGTTAACCTTGGTCTCCCTCTTTTCTTCTTTCTGTTCGGATGCCATTCATATAGTTGCTTCGGCCATCGCTCATCTTCCATTCTTAAGACATGTCCTAACCACTTTAATTCCTTCTCCTCAATTCTTTCAATTATGCTTTCTTCTGCTTCCATTATGTTTCTAATTTCCTTATTTGTGACATGTTCTAATTTAGACTTTCTGGCACTTCTGCGTAAATAATCCATTTCTAGAGCTATTAGTCTATTCTTGTAGTACTTATTGATTGTCCATACCTCACTTCCATACATTGCAACAGATTCCACCAATGTTTTACCAATATATTTTTTTGTGTCTTTCCAAATATGCTTATCCCACCATATGGAATTTAACGATGATATTATTTTGCTACTCAATCAATTCTATGTTTTATGTTCTCTTTGCCTATACCTTCGATGTTATCCATAATTATTCCCCAAATATTTAGTTTGTTTCACTTGCTTTATTTGGATTCCTTCTTCCAATATTAAATTTTCTCTTTCATTGCTATTTATTGCCAGATATTCTGTTTTTTGTAAATTTACTGTGAGACCCCATGATTCATATGTGTTTTTCAACCTTTTTATCATGAATTCCATATCAAATTTGTCTTGCGCTAAAACCAGTTGATCATCGGCAAATTGTAATGTCAGCAAAAATCTGTTACCTATTGGGATCCCCATACCTTTGCAGCTTTGTTTCCATTTCGTTAATATAAATTCTACATAAATATTAAATAAAATTGGTGATAGACTGCACCCTTGTTTCAATCCCTTTGTGGTTTTTATAGGATTAGACATTATATTTCCAATTTTAACATAAGTGGAGTTATCTTTATAGATTTTTTTAATAATTTCTATTAGGTTTCTGTCAATATTGTATTTCTCCAATACTTCCCATAATTTGTTCCTCGGAATTGAGTCATAAGCTTTCTCTAAATCTATCATTGTCAAATGGGTTTCTTCTCCAACTGCAGTCCGTTTTTTCAATTAACTGTTGTATTGCAAATAAGTTAATTTTATTACATTAATTTGAAATTAAACATTTCAATCCCATCGGGTATCAAATCCATGCCCACCAGTCAGAAAACAGGCATGCCATCACCTAAGTCAGCATGATGGACCTAACTAATAAAATAAAAAAGGAGTAATGCAATTTTAGCTCTGATATATTACATTCTCAAAAAAAGTGTGTAGGATTTTATTTCAAAGGTTTGTCATTCTGGCAGCAAAGATAGTGCAAAGCCTTGTGCATGCGCTATGATTGTGTAGGACCCAGAATAAAATCATTGAGAGATAAGTGCCATATTTTGCACACGTAGATAAATATTTAAAAATTGTAAAAAAAAAAGTTTCAAGAAATGTTATCATCATCATCATCGAACATTCACGAATTTAGGCCATTTGTTGACCTGTTTCGGCCTCAAGAGAAACACCATCCAAAAGTCTTTTGAGTGGACGTCCTGGTCTTCTTCTTCCTGCAGGTTGATATCTTAACGTTTGTTTGGGTATTCTGTGATCTTCCATTCGATGAACATGTTGCATCCATCTTGACTTATAATCAGAAATTTTGTTTTCTAAAGATTCCATGTGTAATTCTTCTAAGATGTCTTCATTTTTTTGTGATCTAGTAGTGTGTATCCTGCAGTCCTCCGAAGGTATCTCATTTCAGCAGATCTAAGTCTCTGTATATCCTTCTGTTTCAACGTCCATACTTCGCTACCATACAAAAGAGTTGGAAGAGCCAGTGTTTTATACACTTTAATCTTGAATGCTTTTGGACTAACTGTGGCTTGAAGATAGAATTTATTAACCCTAAAATTCTTAAAAATTTAGATATTTTTACATTTACATCCTTTTCTTCTTCATATGAGATATTGCATCCTAGATATGTAAAATTATTCACCTGCTCCAAAATTTTATTGTCCAGTACAATTTTACTTCTGACAGGATCTACACCTTGAAATGCCATAATTTTTGTTTTTTCTGTAGATATCTTCAAACCATATTCTTCTGTAATTTTGTTAAGTTCATACAGACCTTTCTGTAGATTATCTTCTGAATTTGCTATTATTATTTGGTCATCTGCAAACAATAGGGTGTTTAATTTTCTATTTTCTGATATTCTTATTCCAAATTTATGTCTTGTTCCAGCAACATATTACTTCATTGATATAAATTGCAAAGAGTGTTGGGGATAGGGGGCAGGCTTGTCTCACACCACGATTTATAATTCCTTCTTCAGAAAATCTGTTATTTAATTTAATCTTTATGGTGTTGTCTTTGTAAATATTATGTATGTTCTGCAGAAATAAATTTGGTATATTTCTGTCTTCCAATATATTTAAGAGTTTTGATCTCTTTGACTGTGTCGAATGCTTTTTCAAAATCTATGAAAGCAAAATGTGTTTCTAAGTTGAATTCTGTTCTTTTTTCAAGCAATAATTTAACAGAAAATGCTGAATCAATACAAGAATGTCCTTTCCTAAATCCATAAGGAATTTTTCACTGAAACTTTTCAATTTTCCATTTAAAATGTCTGCATAAATTTTGTAGCATGTGTTTAACAAACTGATTCTCCTATAGTTGTCCATTTTTCTCTTGTCTCCTTTCTTGAACAGGGGTATAACAATGCTTGTCTTCCATTCTTGTGGTATATCTGCATTTTTTAATACATTATTAAAGAAGGACAACAGTCTTTCATGGAACTGTTTGCCTGCATATTTGTACAATTCAGAATTCAAGCCATCTGTGCCAATTGCCTTCCCATTTTTCAATTTCTTTAAACTATTGTTCAATTCTTCCAATGATATTATGGAATCTGTCTCATTATTATTTCGGAAAATTGTATCTTCATAGCTATTGTCAGTCCAAAGACTTTTATAATAATTGAAAAAATCTTCTTTTGTTACTCCGCAATTAATTTTGGTAGATTCTTTAATATCTTTATTCAAATGTTTTAATATTTTGAAGGCATTAGGTTGGAGCTTATGCAAGTCTGATTCTAAATGTGTAACAAAATTTTAACCATGTTTTCCTATGTCTCTTTCTTATTTCCATCTTAACAATAACTCTACAGCGTTTGAATTCTATTTCATTTTCTACTTTCTTTGTGTTCAAGTATTTTTTATAAGCTGCATTTTTCTCTTCAATCAATTGTTTTATTTGATCATCCCAGATTTTTAGAGTTCTATCTCTTCTTTTGTTGTATATTTACTTTTCCTAAAGTTTCATTGGCTGCATTTTGAATTATCATTTTAATTACTTATTTTAGGAATTCTCACTATGAGGTATATTCATTAAGGTAGAATATCATTTTAATGTTACAAAAATGTTAAAATACTAAGAAATGTTATGGAAACAGAGGAGATAAATAGTGCTAGTGTCATATGAATCTTGCAGGGTACAGCATAGTGAAGCCATTTTCCCAACTGACCAACTTTTTCTTCCTTTTTGAAAATTCAAGACATATAAGGGGAGTTTTCATCTAATTTATGTTTCTTTAGCTATCAACTTAAAAGAGATAAATTATTAAAGATTTTTCGAAGTTATAAATAAATAAACCATGTTAAATAAACAAATGCATAAAATATTAATGCCATGAATTTGGTTAATTTTCTGTATATTTATATATATACACAAGATGTTTTCGTCATCATCAGCAGCATCAAGGGTTAGACCTGCTGGTCTGTTCCAATCTCATGTTAGAATTGGTCTGTCCATCTTTTACTGGGCCTTCAAGATGTTTTATGACATTAATTTTCAGAATTTTTGGACCACTCTTTTTCGACTAACTGAATTTCCAACATGACAAAAATTCTCAAAATTAGCTGACCACCATGTATCTAAATTTACTGGAGAACTATGATAGCTACAGTTATGAAGAAGGTGTCTTTTAAAGCTTATGAATTGGGATTTCATTTGATATATACATGATATCATTTTGGATGTTTACAAAATTTAACTGCTTCTCAAAATTTTCAATTCTGAGTTTTCAAAGAAATGGAAATTTTAAAATTTAAAAAAAAAAAATTATATATAAAGGTACCCTGTAGCTCCTCAGTCCACATTTCAAGGAAATATCTTAATGGTTTCATACAAAACTTGCATTTTCTTTTTGATAATAACAATGATTTTTTAAAATATTGAAATATTTTCATACTTAATTGTAAAGAATGCCTTTTTATTAACTAGCATACTGGAATGCTTTTGTCATATCCTGTGTTGCTAGCTGGTACATTCTCCCTATAGTTGTAATTGGATCCAATTTGCAAAAAAATGACATTTACTGGCATTGTGGTTTCCAAGGATAAGAGAAGGGTGTAGCTGGCTCAGCTGGATGTAAAGGTTTATATTTCAACTTCATGTTCAAAAGCATCCATTTAGAGAATACATCCCCATCCACCATGCATTGCCATAGGTACATGTCACAAAACCAATCATATTGTCAAAATGTACATGTTAAAAACTGGGAAAGACTTTCTTCAGAAGTGGAATATACTTTGGTTGGTAAATCTTCATTTGACAGAAGGCATGAAACAGATGAGTTTCAGTAAGAGCACAACTGCTTCATCAAATCACACTTGTAAAAATCTCACTGGCTCCAAGTATTCTTCATTTGTAATTTACAAAAACATTATTGTGGAATGTTTGTTTCCCAAACTCAAGCAGCTGTCATGATCTAATTTGAGAGAGGGTTTTGAAGGCTGCGAGCCTCTTAACTGTGCCTCCAACACCAACACAAATATTTTTGCCAGAGATAATTAAAAGAAAAATATTTAATCAATCCCCAAATGAAGAAATAAATCAGATTAATAAATATACTCCTGCATAAAACGACAGTTTGCTTCAATGCCTTGTAATGTTTTGGTAATTGTATAAATCTGCAAAGCTCTTCTAATTTTTATATTATGCTGGTGAACCGTCTGTAAAGCAAAATAACTTTTTCAAGTTTGGGAGCGGTTTCTAAAGGGTAGAGAATGACTGGGGCGGATCTGAGGACGAGCTCTCAGACTCTATAAAGGCTCCAAATAGTCAGTGCAAAATATAGCCTCCCTCTACCAAACCCTTCCATCTAATCACATGGTGGGACTGTTTTTACTAAAGATGGAGGGTGAATGGCGAGTTTCTGGCGCCATAAAACCAGATGCTTGGGGCAGACAGAGCTCTGTAGCCATGTAAGGCAGTCGGTCTGGGAGAAAGACAACTCCGAAATTAAACTCTGGTCCTCCAGGTTGGGGGTTTTGCGGTTGGGCTGGTAACCCACCCAAGTAAAAAAAATATCACTCAGAAGTCTCAAGTGCGAAACGATGGACTTGAGACCGGAACAAGTCACATTGACCTAATCCTGGAAAGGAAGAAGAAGAAGAAAAGTTTGGGAGCAATTCTGTTCCCAAAAGATCAACAAGTTTTATTCGGAAGGCATAAACAAGTACCATGTTATGTTTCATAATTCTGAGATGAAAACAAAACTCGCATGTTTTAGTTCATTATTTTTCTTGTAGTATACAATAAATGGGTGACCAATTGCTAATGAGTTGTTCCAAAGGAATGACTGTATTTTGTCTTGTACAACAAATGAATAGATTTCAGCTAAATCACATGTCACCACAGCTTCATCATGGCAAATAGCAATTTTCTGCAGATTGCTGTTCAGCAATGAAATCATGTTTTTCAACTTGTTTAGCTTAACTGAATACTCATCAATAAAATCATCTGTGGCCTTACAAATAGTTTCAAATGTATAGTGGTTCATTGAAACTCACTGCTTGTAGGTGATCTTATCAATAATTTAATCTTCAAGACTTGTCAATAAGGCTTCACTGAATCTCTCAATGCTAGGACATGAAAAACAATCATATAAAGAAAAAACTTTTGTGTTGGAGGATTATACATAATTCTTCATAAGCAATGTTGGTATCTTTTTAAAAGTGTATAATTTTATTACTGGCTTACTTTGTTTAAATTAGCATCAGCAATCGTAAGCTTCACGTTCTGATGTGTTATGCACATGTACACAGAGTGAGTCCAACCAGCTCCTGCTATAATGCAGTTCATCATTATAACTTGGCAAATTTTGAAAATTCAATCTGAGTGTGTACTTGGATTTGAAAAGGTGGCAAATTTCTCTAAGATGACCAAAAATTAAGTATTTTTGGACATGTGATCTACGACCATTCTTGTTTTTGATTGAAGTAAAATATTTCTTCTCTGGCATTTGCCTGCTGACTTTTTTCACTACAGTAAAATTCCTTTACTAAGTTGACAGTATCATCACATAATGCTTTTCTCGGTATGTGATCAGGTGTTAACAAAATTTATTTTCCTTGTAAAAGTTTTTTTTGCAATGTAGATAGTTACTCCAAATTTATTTACAATTTTCTCACAGGACTGGTTTTTTTGGTACAAGTGGCAAAATCATGAGCTTTCTGCTTTTTTAAGTTTCAAAATTTTCCTTTCAGTTGCTGTGTGATTTCTAAATTATCACAGTGATGAATTTCCTGCTTTGAATCATGACAAGTAAATAATGACTCTTTGTAGGCCATCTGAATCTTCTTTATTTACTGTTCATAACATTTCTTAGATCTTTGTTTTTTCTAACTGGAGATTCACCAAAGGAAATCAAAGAGGCATTTAAATAGCTTAAATGCTGCATCTAGGTGCACATGCTCATCCTCTTTTTGACGAACCTTGGATATCTAAAATCTCAACAGAAATTTCCTTTTCAAGTGTACCAGCACTGTTATCCAAATTTATATTTTCCTTTCCTAGCTGTAATTTACATGAAGTGCATATTTTCATGTGGGATTGAATTTCAAATTTAGTGAAACCATCCAATCGATTAGTTTTCTCAAGTCTTTATAATAAGAATTAAATGAATCACGATTTCTTCTTACCTCAGTCGTGAAAACAGCTGACGATGACGACAATGGGTCGCCGATACTGCACTGCTGTGTTTAAAAAAACAGAAATATGAGGTAAGAAGAAATCACGATTCATCTAATTCTTATTAATTGAACCTCATAATGTTAAAAATTCCCAAATTTAATATATAAAGTCTTTATATTTAAAGAGAAAAATTTTTCTCTTTAAATATGATTTATCCATCATTGAGATGTATGAAATTAATAATAAAAACATCGAAAAAAGTCTTTATAACTTCACCAGAATGTTCATACTGCTGGTCACTGTTGTATTATACCACTGTCACTTTTCATAATAGGCTAATAAGGATGTTTAGGGGATGGGTGATAGCACATGTACAGTCATACAAGTAAAACAGTTATAACCTGCATGAAGTCATTACACCAGGACTGTTTTTACATGGGACGTTCATTTTAGTTCTCGATTGTCTTTCACTAGAAATGAAAGAAACTTTACAGAATGTGTCTTCAATTCTTCCTTTATAACATCATGAAGTTCCATTGTTTTCCAACAATTGGCTATGATGTACTCTAGTTTTATAATGGTGGCTGCTCGTGAAACATGTACAAAAACAGAGAGTTGTGATTTCAAATCAGAGGGATCTGACAGCCTTACTTTATTTTAATTTTACTTGAAGAGAAAAATGTACCACTTTACTTTGTTCTGCCGCAGAATTTATGCTAACCGAAAGACTGACAATACTCCTATCCACTGCTTGATCACCATAGACATTTCATAAGCAACTGTGAATGTTTGGAATGGTCTCCTGCTCTGCAGAAAGAAATTTAATCACAGCTCTCTGCTTTGTATATGTTTCATGAGCAGCCACCACTTTAAAACTAAAGTACTTCACAGCTATCTGTCAGAAAACAATGAAACTTCATGACGTTATAAAGGAAGGATTGAAGATATGTTCTGTAAAGTTTTATTAATTTCCAATGAAAGGTAATCAAGAACTAAAATTATGTGTATTACTTACTGAATGACCTAGCGTAATGCCATCACTTTTTCATTTTGTAATGTGCATGTACCTATGTTTCGTAAGTCTACACTCCCAGTACTGGTTTTTTGGATCTTTTTTATTATTTCTGAGTGTTCATAAGTGTTTAACACATTTAACAACAATGTCAGATATTACAATTAAGATTTTTTTATTTTACATTTCTTGAAACGAAAATCCAATTCTGTCAAATGTTTTCAGAAAGTTTATATTCCATCCTGAAACTTTATTTGTTTTTGCAAATAATAGAATAACAGGAGTTTTTTTTTTCAAATTTGGTATTTCTTTCTTGTGTTTATAATATTCTGAGAACTTTCTGCAAATAACATATTTATCAATATCATCTAAAGTTTTTTTTTTGACATATCTTTGCTTTTGAGAAGTTTTAATAACTTTCCAGTTTTTCCAGCCTTTTGAAATCTTTCAGAATATTTTGTATCTTTTCCCTTCAGATTTATCCACCAATATTGCTACCCCTAAAATTGGCTTTTCTGTAGTCCTGTAATTATTTTCATTTTATCAACCAGCAGGATACCACACAACAAATTTCGATGCGGAAATAACGGCTATTCATATTTTACTCCAACAATTACTATACAGAATAAATAAATTTCAAAATGCTGTCATATTCTCTGATTCTAAGGCTGCAATAAATTCACACAAAATGAAGTCAATCCAAATTAAAGAGTGCCACAAAATGATTCAACAACTTCAAAAACTACAGAAAAGAATTTTATTGCAATGGATACCTGCACATTGTGGAATTGCTGGTAATGACACTGCTGATTTTCTTGCCAAAAAAGGCTCCAACTTAATTCAGAATACAACTAAAAGCTTGCCTATCACATCTATAAAAAGACTACGCCTAATTAAAAATAAATATAAAATTAAACAAAACCAAGACCTATGTGATAAAACCTAAGACAAAAAATGAATCATTTTAGTAAAGAAACCATATATTATTCCAGAAATTCCACGTTAAACTGCAGTACCAAAATTCAGACTGCTTACAGAACATGATTATTTGACCAAACACTTATAGGAATTTATACGAATCCAAATTGTCCTCTATGCAACAAAGATGAAGAAATGAAATGAAGAACATCTACAAACCTGTGAAGTATTACCTGATGAATCCACCATAGAGAAATATTGGAGAGCAAGAACACTAATGGCTTCATTGCCAAGGCCCAGCATTTGATAAGAACATAGTCCTATAATTGTTTTTTTTTTATATTTCTCTTTTTTTTACAAAATTAAACAACTTTGTATACGGTATTTTTTTCTCTGCTGAGCAAGTCCATTTTTGCAACATCTTGTTTTTGTTTTGAGGGAAATTCTTTATTATGTAAACTACAACACCATACAACATACTACACAGTACTTCAACTGTCATAAGCATACAAATGAACAACTCATTACAACCGACAACTGAACACTCTAATGTGAGTGAAGTAAGACTCAGAGGCAATGAGTAATACTAAGAATACAGTGCATTGGCACTGCTCAGTTCATTTATTCACATTTTCTTCTTCATGTACACACATTGTGGGACAACATAAATGAATTCTGTTTTTCATCACCAGTAATAACATTCCGGTCAAGTAATGATAATCCAATACTCCCCTTTTTAAAAGGATTGCAACAGTTTTTTTACCACTTATTCTCCACCATATTTAATATGAAAGAAATATTTTGTAAACCTGATTAATAAACTTCACGAACAGCTTCACTACAATAAAAAAATACTTTTGTATTGTACTGGCCTCCAATGTTGCCCACTACCACACAGAAAACTTGAACAATAAACTCACACCACCACTAAATACACACTATTCAAACAAACTAATGTGCAAATAAAGACAAACAGTTCTCAACTGAGCTTTGAAGAAAGATGAGAGCACATGAACAAGGAGGTAGTAAGATGTCTGAGATTATTTAAAGACCAAGACATTTCCACCCCACACCATTTTTATCTCCTTCCAATCTCACTCTGTTAATACAGTAAGTTATACATGTATTACATTTAAAGCTCATCACAAAATTTTTACTATGGAAATGGTAGTAAATGAATTTGTAGTACTTAATTCCTTGTCAGAGCAAAGAAGAAAATTTAAGTTTTGTATGATACCACTAAGATACCACCTTGAAATTTGTAAAATGTAAAATTTCTTAAAGAAAATTTTAAAAATTATATTTCTCTGAAAACTCAAAATTAAGAATTTTCAGAAACAGTGAATTTTGAAAATGTCCAGAATTATGTCATGTTATTTAATCATAAGTAATACCACGATTGGAAATCAAGAGTGGCATTTGTTAGGACTATTTAAGGAATAAAATTAAGCTGTTGACTCACAAATCATTATTTAAATATAGTTATTTTAAAATATTTATATAATTAATGTAAACGGCGATGTATGAAAACAAATGAGAAATGTTTGTTATGCTTCATTTGTTCATCACTGCAACCAGATCACATTATTTACTGCCAAAGGATTGCAATATTGTAAGAATGCACCCTAGTGGAGAAAAGATGAAACATATCAAATTGTTTATAACCAAACATTGTAGATTATTAATTAATTTCTGATGTCCTATGATGTAAATTATATTTTTCTGGAATGTAAATTCATGGGAAATAATACATTTAAGAAAGTCCAAACAGTGGTTTCTTTTTATTGTGGTATAATCAATTACTATGAATGTTTTTTTCTATTATATCCTGCAAGCAGTATCTGTTTACATTCATGCACTACATATACAATCTGGTAGCCGTATTTTTTAGAGAGTCAGTTACTGCAAAATAATGCTATGACCTGTTCAGAATATTAAAAGGAAGAACTTTCTTTAATATGATAAACTTAATTGATGAATATCGGGTGAAACACGACTGTGATTGGTTGTAAAACAAGATACATTGAAACGTGATTGGTTATTGACTCCCATTTGGGGAAAGAGTTAAATAGTCAAATAAAAGTCCTATTCGTAAGCTTTAAAATGACACCTGTCTCAGGCATGTGCCTCTTATAGTTTTCAAATAACCAACATTAGGTGTGTGACAGCAAGCAAATTATTGGTTTCTTTGGCATCTTTCTTTATATCATAAAAATGGTTAATAATATTTACTTCTTTAACGGTAAGATACAAATATAAAACATATTAATAAAATCCATATTGCCATGTTCCAAAATTAATTTTTCATTCATTTATTTGACATGTCATTTGACAGAACTGTGCAAAAGTGTAGCAGATTCTCAAACATTACAAAATTAATTATATTATTTTTGGTCTGGACATCTTACCTCAATATTAATGTTGATTTGTTCTTGGACATGTTTCAAAACAATTCTCTGTTTTATCTTCAGCTTTCCCAGACTGGTTTTATTTATGTTGCATTATGTTGCACCATCTGGATGTCGATGTCAGCTCCATCCTGTGGTTGGCCAAAGAACCTCCAAACAAGGTCACCCTCCATCGGAATATCAAAATTCATAACTCTGTTTCTGTTCTTCTGAATATAAATTTTTTCCCAAATAGTCAGCTCGTTTGTATTTTCTAACTGTTTTAATAATTTAGTGTCTGAATTAATATTATGTTTTTCAGACCAAACATGAGCAGCAACTGCAGATTTTTCAATTTCTCCATTTTTAATATTTCTTATGTGTTCTTTGGTTCTAATTTTTAGGTTTCTTTTTGTTTTCCCTATATATATCTTTTCACAACCCATGCATTCAATTTGTATATTCCTGACTTTTTATTTTTATCAGTTTTTTCATTTTTGTTGGTTTTTATTAGTTTATTTAAACTGTAGTTATTTTTTGGTGCTAATTTAATATTAAACTTCTCAAATATATTTTGAAATTTATTATGTACCCAGGGGTGATATGTGAATTTCCTATATTTTTCATAGGTGGTTCTTCTTTTTCAAGATTACTTCTGTTTATCATTTTTTGTTTTTTATACTTTTCTATCCTTTTATGTACCATTTTTTCATCAAACCCATTTTCTCTTGCTACTTTGATTATGTGTTTTTTCTCATGTTTGAAATCTTCTTCGTTTAAGGGTAAGTTTACCAATCTATGAGTTAAACTATTAAATGCTGCTAATTTATGTCCAATTGGATTGAACCCTGTTGATTTTATAAAAAATTTTCCGTATGAGTTTCTTTTCTATGAATCCTGAATTCAATTTTTCTTTTTTCTTCGTTTCTGACCAATTTAAGATCCAAAAAAGGTATTTGTTTATTGTCTTCTATTTCTTTGGTGAATTTAATGTTTGTACTCTGTAAATTTAATAGTTTTAGGGAATCTTCTACATGTTTTTCTTTAACAATACAAATTATATCATCAACATATCTACTCCAAAATTTAAACATTGTGGGATGTGCTTTAGTGATTTTACATTCAAAATCGCTCATAAATAAATTTGCCAGGAAGGGTGATAATGGGTTTCCCATTGAGAGCCCTGATTTTTGTCTATAGAAACTCCCATTGAATGTAAAAAACATTTGATCAATGCATAACGCAGTTAATTTCAAATAATCTTCTTTGATCTCTCTGTCTATGTTGTTTTTTCTTAACCAATTGTTCAATATCTCCAAAGTTTTTTGTTTCGGTACATTTGTGAATAGTGAAACTACATCAAACGAAACCAACCTATCTGTGGGTTCAATTTCCACTTTTTCTAATTTGTTAACTAATTCCAATGAATTTTCAATCTGCAGACTTTCAAAATTATTAATTCTTTTAAATTGATTATTCAGCCATACCGAAACAAAAAACTTTGGAGATATTGAACAATTGGTTAAGAAAAAACAACATAGACAGAGAGATCAAAGAAGATTATTTGAAATTAACTGCGTTATGCATTGATCAAATGTTTTTTACATTCAATGGGAGTTTCTATAGACAAAAATCAGGGCTCTCAATGGGAAACCCATTATCACCCTTCCTGGCAAATTTATTTATGAGCGATTTTGAATGTAAAATCACTAAAGCACATCCCACAATGTTTAAATTTTGGAGTAGATATGTTGATGATATAATTTGTATTGTTAAAGAAAAACATGTAGAAGATTCCCTAAAACTATTAAATTTACAGAGTACAAACATTAAATTCACCAAAGAAATAGAAGACAATAAAACAAATACCTTTTTTGGATCTTAAATTGGTCAGAAACGAAGAAAAAAGAAAAATTGAATTCAGGATTCATAGAAAAGAAACTCATACGGAAAAATTTTATAAAATCAACAGGGTTCAATCCAATTGGACATAAATTAGCAGCATTTAATAGTTTAACTCATAGATTGGTAAACTTACCCTTAAACGAAGAAGATTTCAAACATGAGAAAAAAACATAATCAAAGTAGCAAGAGAAAATGGGTTTGATGAAAAAATGGTACATAAAAGGATAGAAAAGTATAAAAAAACAAAAAATGATAAACAGAAGTAATCTTGAAAAAGAAGAACCACCTATGAAAAAATATAGGAATTCACATATCACCCCTGGGTACATAATAAATTTCAAATATATTTGAGAAGTTTAATATTAAATTAGCACCAAAAAATAACTACAGTTTAAATAAAACTAATAAAAACCAACAAAAATGAAAAAACTGATAAAAATAAAAAAGTCAGGAATATATCAAATTGAATGCATGGGTTGTGAAAAGATATATATAGGGAAAACAAAAAGAAACCTAAAAATTAGAACCAAAGAACACATAAGAAATATTAAAAATGGAGAAATTGAAAAATCTGCAGTTGCTGCTCATGTTTGGTCTGAAAAACATAATATTAATTCAGACACTAAATTATTAAAACAGTTAGAAAATACAAACGAGCTGACTATTTGGGAAAAAATTTATATTCAGAAGAACAGAAACAGAGTTATGAATTTTGATATTCCGATGGAGGGTGACCTTGTTTGGAGGTTCTTTGGCCAACCACAGGATGGAGCTGACATCGACATCCAGATGGTGCAACATAATGCAACATAAATAAAACCAGTCTGGGAAAGCTGAAGATAAAACAGAGAATTGTTTTGAAACATGTCCAAGAACAAATCAACATTAATATTGAGGTAAGATGTCCAGACCAAAAATAATATAATTAAAATAACCTCAAAATATAACTTCCTAAAATTAAATATTAATTACAAAATTACATTTGTCATTTCCTGGCAACAATGTTTGGGCTTCAATTCATGAATTTAGTTGGAATCCAGCAATCATCATCATTGGCATTATGGCCCTTAAGGCTAGCCTTAGCATCCCTCATGACAGCCACCAAATCATTCCAATCCAAAGCCTTCAATCTCCATCTTTTTTATGTCTGCATTTGTAAGATCAGCCTAGACATTATCAAGCCATCTTAGTCTGAGTGTACCAATTTTTCCTTCTACTACCAGGTTTATCATATAAGAGTTTCTGGGAAATTCTGATCTTATCCACGTGTGGAACATGGCCTGCCATTCTAATCTTCTAAGTTTGATATCAGTAACAATGTCAAAACAATGTTTGTACAACAGTTGTAATTCTGAATTTGTTCTGATTCGACATGTTTCCTGATCACAAGTGGGATCATATATTTTCCTTTCCCAGGTATTTAGCACTGCAATAACTCGCTCAGATAGTCAGGGTTTACTACCCATCCACCCACCCAAAAAAACCCGAGTGGTTTTTTTTAAGAAAGCCCATTTAAAAAACCCACCCAACTACCCAAAAAAAAAAAACCTCACTTCTGAACTTAATTGATTTTTAAAACTGTTTGTAAAAAATAATTATTAGTGAAGATACTAAAAAGATAAATAAATAGTCCAACCAAATAATAAATATAAATTATTATTTCAACCAGTATATTTAATTCACAATATACAACTGTTATTAAAAGTTGTAACAAATACTTAAATTTCTAAAACAGAATCACATTCTTCAACATCATATTCTTTTAATCCGTCCTTATTAATGAGATATCTGTGCACTTTTACTAATTTTTTAACTTTTTCACAACCCAGCCTATTACGCATTTTCGATAATATTAATCCAAAGCTTGAAAACACTCGTTCTATTGATGCTGAATGAGCTTGACAACTAGCCATTCCATTCAAAAAGTTACAGAAAGCTTTAATGTACTCATTTGTAGAACGTTTCTTTAAAATAATCCACCACTGGGCAGAACTAAAGCTCTTTATTATATGATCCGCAAACATTGATGGTGGATATATTTGTTTATCTTTAATTTTAAAGGCTAAAAGTGGTACAAGCCATTCAGGGTGTTTGCTTGTCAACTAAGGACTCAGCCTGATTTTCTTGATCAGAAAATAAGCGTTTTCCTACATATTTAGAATTATCATCATATTTGCATGAAAGTGTATTGCCAAAACAGCTTCACCCATCCTACGTTGAATCCTGCCTTTGTGCGTTTGAAGATCAGTAAATTCTATTAAGTCTATCCAAAGTTCCACAGAATCAGATATATTAGTTTTTTCAGCTTACATACGATAAAATATTTTTCCAATAAATATCAACTGTTTCTCATATGCAAAACATTTTGGTAAATAAGCACATTTTCCAAAATTCGGGTAATATTTTCTGGAATTTCAGAATGTTTCTCTTGATGTATTTCTACATATTTAGGATATTTTTTTAACAAATGTGTTTAAACAGTCAAGCTGGGAATTCCAGCATGTTGTATTTTTTTTTCAGCCATCCATGAGGCTGGTGGTGGTTGCAAAAAAACTTATTAACTTCAATAACATATCCAAGGATTGTCTTATTTGAAATTTCATTTACCAACAAATTGATGTAATGGGCTGAGTTTCCATATGTTATTATTTCATGTCTTTGTTCTAAAATTTCTCTCATTTTTACCATTTTGTTCTCATTATCAGTGCTTAAAGCAAAAATATTAATTCCAAACTTCTTCTAACAATAATCTATATCTTCTGTAGCAATCTGTGCACAGTGTGTAGCTGTTTTTTTGTTGCTTTAACAATCTGTAGCATTTAGAAAAAAAGAAGTGTCTCCTGTGTGAACAAATGTAGCAATAATTGCTTCATTTTTAACATTTATCCACCCATCTATTAACAAAATAAAACTATTAGTATTAATGTGGCCTTGTATTTCTTTTTTAATTAAATCATCAACTTCTGAAGATGCTTCGTCTAACAATTTTCCACTTAAATTTGCACTACTAGGACCAGAATTTCCAGGACGTAGCGCTTTCATCATTTCTTTATATTCATTGCTTGATGCCACATTAAAAGCAATATTATTAGAATAAAAAACTTGGCAACTTTCAAATCAAAGTTGCATTTTTTTTGGCTATTGGTAGTTTTAATTGTATAATCAGACATTTTTTGTTATTTAAATGAAGCTGTTGATACTGATAATTCACTGCTGTCTTGTTTCACACAGATAGCTTCAGAAGTAGATGCATTTCCCAATACCAATAAAGTGATACTTGTATTGTTTTGTAACTGGATTAGAGTGGAATTAACATTTTTTTTTTTTTGAGCATTTATTGAGATGAAATCTTATTCTCTTTATTTTAGCACTTACTTCTATCCCACAATGATTACATTTAACTTTGTTTTTGTCAGAAGGAACTGAACTGACTTCTGTCCATTCAGGAGCACCTTTTCTACCACTACCCAAATGCATTATAAGATAAAGCCAATTAAAACCATAAACAGAAATATTTAGTGGAAGTATGAGAAGAAAATCAACTTAAAAAAAAGTATTAGTTCTCCACTTGAACAGTAAAATGGCTGAGAATGGTAACACAAGTAATCATATGCAGATTTAACATCTAAATAAGTTATCAAAATTCAACCAATGATCAATTCCTCGGATAAGCTAGTCAGCCAATGAACAATCATGTGCTATCCTCCTTACAGGTCAAAACAGGTTTATAGCTGCTAGAACTGGTTCAAACAAGTTATTTTGCTTTGTTACTGGAAACTGGTTTAAGCAGGTTTTTCCTTTCATTTTTCAGAAGAGCATGTATATAATTATTTTAATATGAAGAAATGAAGTAATATTATATTTAAATTTAAATATATAGTACAAAATTATTATTTTATTTTAAATATGGATTTAATTTAATATAATGTAGTATAGCTTTTAAATTATCGGCAGGGAGGATTAAACAAAAAAAAAGTTTTTTTTTTTGGTTTTATTAAAAAAACCCAAAATAACCCACATGGGGAGGGTATTTAAAAAAACCGGTTTTTTAAACCCTGGATACAGTCCAGGCCCCACTTCCATAAACATCAACAGGTTTAATTACAATTTTATAAACTCTCATTTTTCACTTTTCTGGAGATCTATCTGGCCTTCATTAGTTTATCTAATGCTATGAGTCAACGATTGCCTGCTGCTATTGTTTATTTTATTTCCACAATAATGTTATTTGTAATTATGGAGCTTATATATTTAAAAATAGACACTCTTCATGTGAATTGGTTCATAAAGAAAAACTATTTCGAGTTCTTACTATTATAAATATAACAATTGTTAGCATCAAATAGAAAATGCCTATTAGGATTCCTCTAAACATGTTTCATGAATTTAACATTAGTTTATTTAACTTTCACAGGGAAAGAACACTATGAGGTTTAATTTAATAATTAAATTAATGTTTTTATTACCTCACCTCATATCTTTTTTCTTCTATACTGCAGTTTCGGAGCTTATCTCCATCGTCAGTAGCCTCTGGTCGACCGGTGTTATGTCGTTTCTTGGCGGTTTCCTTCTTACTTCTGTCGGTGGACCGATGAACCTC
Source organism: Diploptera punctata (assembly GCA_030220185.1). Taxonomy (NCBI): domain Eukaryota; kingdom Metazoa; phylum Arthropoda; class Insecta; order Blattodea; family Blaberidae; genus Diploptera; species Diploptera punctata. Next base: position 678,596 of record JASPKZ010001962.1, on the reverse strand, counting down.
TGGATTAGGTCAAAATTTGCGGGAGTTTCAAAATTCATGAGTTTTTCTTTTTTGTTTTTTTGGATGTGGATTTTTTCCCAGACTGTGAGTTCCTTTAGTTTATCTGTTTGTTTGATTAGGATAGCTTCTGTATCTATTAAATGTTTTCAGACCAAGCATGGGCTGCTACTGCTGACTTGTCCACTTCCCCCTTTTTTACATTTCTAAGGTGTTCCTTCAATCTAGTTTTTAAATTTCTTTTTGTTTTTCCTATATAGATTTTGTCGCAATCTTGACATTTGATCTGATATATTCCTGATTTATATTCTTGTCCAGTTTTTCATTTTTGTTGGTTTTAATTATCTTGTTTAGGCTGTATTCATTCTTTGGGGCCAATCGAATGTTAAACAAATTTCATTTTTGGATCTAACCCTAACTAGAAACGAAAAAAACAAAATAGAATTTGGAATATACAGAAAGAACACACATAAAGATAACTACATTAAGGCATCAGGATTCAACCATTTCGCTCACAAAGAAGCTGTATTCAATAGCCTAACACACAGATTGGTGAATGTACCCCTGAACCGTGAAAAATATGAAAAAGAAAAAGAATACATAATTAAAGTAGCAATAGAAAATGGTTATGAAGAGAACATGGTACACAAGAAAATAAATAAGTTCAAAAGGCAAAAACTAATTAATGAAAGCACACTTAAAAAACAAACAGAAGAGAACATAAGATTCAAAAAATTCACGTACCATCCTGTAAAACACCACAAGTTCCAGAAAATTTTCAATAAGTTTAACATTCGATTGGCCCCAAAGAATGAATACAGCCTAAACAAGATAATTAAAACCAACAAAAATGAAAAAAAACTGGACAAGAATATAAATCAGGAATATATCAGATCAAATGTCAAGATTGCGACAAAATCTATATAGGAAAAACAAAAAGAAATTTAAAAACTAGATTGAAGGAACACCTTAGAAATGTAAAAAAAGGGGGAAGTGGACAAGTCAGCAGTAGCAGCCCATGCTTGGTCTGAAAAACATTTAATAGATACAGAAGCTATCCTAATCAAACAAACAGATAAACTAAAGGAACTCACAGTCGGGGAAAAAATCCACATCCAAAAAAACAAAAAAGAAAAACTCATGAATTTTGAAACTCCCGCAAATTTTGACCTAATCCAGAGGTTCATCGGTCCACCGACAGAAGTAAGAAGGAAACCGCCAAGAAACGACATAACACCGGTCGACCAGAGGCTACTGACGATGGAGATAAGCTCTGAAACTGCAGTATAGAAGAAAAAAGATATGAGGTGAGGTAATAAAAACATTAATTTAATTATTAACATTAGTTGTTGAATTATACTGACTTTTTAAATCTCTTGGACCGATGATCTTTCTTTATAAAACAGGTTTACAATTGAGTAACTTTATTATTTAATATTTCGGCTGAACTGCACTTCTACTAGCACTTGATTTTTCAGTTATATTGTTGTAAACTATAGCTCTTCTTCTGTATTTACTAACATTATTTAATATTTTAAGCGTTTTCAAACAATTTTCATAACATTATTCAACAATTTTGAAGTATTTATTTAAATATGCAAATCAAAATATTATGACACTCTCAGACAATATTGTGATGCTAACTGCTATTTTCTCCACAGAGTATATACTTAGTCTATGATTTTTCTATTGCTGTTTTGGGTTATAGCTGGTTGGATCAGTGTTAGGGAGTGATAAGTATGTACACCCATTTTTAATAAACATTTGGTAATTTTAATATCAATAATATAAATTTTTTTAACATAGATTTGGGGATTTATTGCAAATATTGGTCATGTAAATCTCATAGCGATGGATTGTAATCGAGGATGATAATCAATATGTGGTTCGATTGTGGGATATCACTGCTCTATAAACTCTGGTGCATGCGCACTGTTGTTCTATAGGACTTTGAAAATATTTCACACTAGTTTAAGTGCAGTTTTTCCAATATTTCTAACTACTCAGAATTCCTATACAGCTTTTATTTGTTATCAGAAAAACATTAGAATATTGTTATTAGTATTATAACAACATATTTCCTAGCTGAAGATAGAGAACACATACTAAAACAAGGCAACTTTGTGTCCAACTCTACTGTTTATCTTCATATTCCTCTCCTCCTATCACAATAGGCCAAAAAATCAGCTCTCTGAAATATTCATGATATTCATCAGGTAACCTATATACTTCAACAGTTTCTTCAACCTTCCTCTTCTTAATAGGTACCTTCCTGCTGGGCACACAGAGTTAATTAGAAAACAATGATGGTACTCGTCTGGAACTACCAGTCTGAAAGTGCAGTTTTTGCTGGTATAATTGTCACTTTTGCATTGATGTTTTCCAAGTCTTTGGTTTGACATTGTTTTCTCACATTCTGCTTCCATAGTGATAGATCAGCCTTTTGTTCTTCCTTTTAAATCATCATGTTCAACAAAATCGTTATTCATTACTGTCACATTGTGAATGGCAGTCATGACAAATATTTAGTTTATAGCTGCTATATAATGAAAAATAATAAAATACTTCAGTATACAATATTGATGCAATTACAGAGTCAAATCACCTCAAAAGTAATGAACAAAAATAAGAGAACAGCATGCCAATCAACAATTCCAGACCAAAGCCCTTCCTAAATGCCCATAACCCTAACATTCCGATCATAATGAAGGAAAGGTTGGATTCATTTACTTTGTTTATAAAATTATATAATGAGCATTAGAGATGAGAAATTCATATGGTACGTTCTTTAAAACAATAGCATTTGAGGCTCCATTAACAGTATTCATATTATACATATACTTTTTGGTACAATAATTTCCAATATATAAATGGATTACGCACAAATGTGTAAAGATGATAACACAACAATCACTAACACTTTAACTTTGTCTTGCATAATCACAAATTGTTTTTGTTCTTTGTGTACATGTTTTGATGTGATATCTTTTGCATTTCTGTTCACATACTTCGCATATGCATGACATCTTCAGGTCATGGAATGTTTTATCTTTACACATTAGGTGGTGGAATCCATGTACGCTTAGTCTTGTGATGACGTGTCATATCTGGAAATTTGCTTCTGTCCAGTTCCTGTCTATCATCGCTCTGATGCTGAAGAATTCCGCCATACTTCCTCTCGTTTCCTGCGTAGACTTTGTAGCGCATGTTCATAGGGTTCTGTGGTTGGTAGTAGGTATGCTGTTTTCAAGTCCTCGATAAGGAAAGTCTCCCTTGCCAGTAGGTACACTAGACGGCTTCTTGTTGTTTTTGATACTCCTATCGCTCTTTTTATGTATGTAGCTTTCACTTTTTCCAGTGTGTTCAGATTAGCTTCTGTAAGATGTGGCCATATGATTTCTATCCCGTAAGTTATTATTGGGAGGATCTTTGCATTGAATAGTTTCATCGCTGATTCCAGGCTTAGAGCTTGTATATTGCGTATATCATTTATTGCCATTATTGCTTGCGTTGATCTTTCTGCTAAGTGTTTTGTGAAGCTTCTTCCACTGGGTTGTAAAGTAATGCCTAGATATTTAAACTACTCCTTTACTATTTTGATGTTATCTTTGTCCAGTTTTATTTCTGTTGTGGCAGGGATCTTTCCTCCGTTTCTGAACACCATCATTTCTGTTTTTTCTTTGTTTATATAGAAGCTGTGGGTTTTACACCATTCTTCCATAGTTGTTACGGCGTTCTGAAGTTTATTTATATCCGTTGATCCGATTACGATGTCGTCTGCGTATGCATGTACGAAAATTTCTTCTCCTAGGTCTTCTATTTTCCTTACCAGTTCTCCGATTGAGGGTCTTTCCACTTTTCAGCGGTTGCCCTTTTACCAGCCGGCTGCTGGCCCTTCACATCCACATGTGTCAATCACAGAGGTAGATGATCAACAGCCAGTGTAGGGGTGACATGTGGTTAGCATGTCGAGGTCCCCCAGCCGTTATAGCTGGTTCCTCAACCTTACCAGTTCTTCGGCTGCCATTATGAATAGTAGTGGGCTCAATGGGTCTCCTAGCAGTACCCCATTTACAATTAATTTCTAATCCAGCCAAGTCTGTTTTGCTTTGAATTTGTTGAATAGCTTAATGAAGTGTATTTACATTAGGATCCAGCAATAATGCAACATATTCAAATGACTTCCCAGTTGGAAAAGTATTAAACTAACCTAGATGAAAGTTACAATATCAGAACAGTTTACATTATCCCTAAAGGTAAAATGTATAATGTCTCATAAATATGCTAATAAAATGGGAGTTTTTACAAAATAGTGGGGTAGAATAATGTTTTTAATTGGCATTTCCAGAGATCTTCTTTAATAAAGATCATGAATCTAATCTTATCACTTTCAAAACTAACCTGAATAGGTTATACTAATTAAAAGAGTCTCGCTATCAAGCCAGAGTTACCAAAATGATAACATATGCACTTAAACCAATTCACAAATATAGCCTATTTATTTCCACAAAGAACAGGGAATAGCTAAAAATCTCTGTTCAATCCATCATCATCACTGCCATGGCTGATAGAATTTTCATACAACAGCCACCATTTTATTCACCTATAGATTTTCATAGTTGAGATGCTTTTCAATTAAAGACAAATGTGTAGGCCTAGGTCTTAACTGTGTAGAAAATGCCCTTCTGAACTAGATTAGGTAGTTCAATTAGATTAGATAGGTACTCACAAACCTTCATTTTATTTTATTTTATTTTTTTGTTACCGTGTTTCTCATAGATTAGCTATTTGGAGATTCTAAGCAACTTGTCATTTTCAATTAGGTTAATGTAAACTTTTCTATATTTACCAACAAGTGTTAGAAAAATGTAGGCCATATTTTGACCAGATTCTTATGGACATTATAATTGTCCAACATTAATCAATCCATATGATGATAGCAGAAGCCTTTTGACATAAACATAGCTTGTAATTATGTTATTAAATAAAATACACAAGACTAGTAAAAACTTAGGTTAATTTTTTTTTTATTTAGCTGTTTTCGCAATAAGAATTTTAAAATGTCATTAACAATTGTACTCAGCTCCCAGAGAAATGATGCATAAAATTTGTGGTGGTGCGTAAATTCGATTGCCGATCTTAAATGCAACATTTTCCTAGCTCTTGATCATATTTTTATAGTAGCCCTACTTAATTGTATTTTAAAATCATTAATTGCCTTTGTAATATTTCCAGTATGATGCAAAATGAGAATACTAAGTCATATAAAATCCTACAAAATTAATTCCGTCAGTCTTCATACTGACAGTAATACACTGCAATTTACAACATATTCGTAACAGTACTAATTATGTTAAAATACCGGTACCTTTTTAATATGCATGGTGCGGGTAAACTTATCTGTAACACTATAATTTTAGAATTATTGAGATTATCCAATAATGATAATTTTATTATAATAGTATTATTTTTAAGGATTAACTCCAACTGAGTTATAGTACGTTATATTCCCGTTCTCTATGCCCGTTATCTTGTTAACACCATAGAGAACAACAAAAAATGCGGGATGAACTGTCCAGAACTTTGCTCTATGGCGATAGTCCGTCACTCTGTACTCTCTGATCTTGGCGCGTTATGGTGTAAAAAAGAGCGCGAGAATAAAAATGTACATATGTATTGTAAAGCAATAATTTACATATATGATATCATATGTAAAGCTGGTAGATTCTATGCCACCATAAATTCAAATAAAAAAACGGAAAACACAGAATTTATTGTTGCAGTATGTGAATAATTACCTGAGAGAAATATGTAGGCTGATTTTTTCCCAAAAATATGAGAAATGCCTTAGAATGAAACAAGTTTAGCTCAAAGTAACCTAAAATATCATATTTGCAATGTACAATAAGTACTAGTTACTGTTCAGACAGTATAGCTAACTTATCACAAAAACACGCTAACAAACAAGTGATGTACTAACTCCCCCATTTTCTCACTGTAACTTGCCCAAATCAACTTGCTCATCTAACGTTAACTTGCCCACTAATGTAGGTGGACTCCTGGAATAGAATCCTCTTACATGTGAGTAAACATGTTGGCAACTGGCTCAAGCGGGAACATGTGTTATCACATTGGCTAATATGACGCTAGCAGTAACTTGTTTTCCAACCGAAAATTCACAGGTGGAGCAGTGACATTAAATACTAAAGGAGTGTTCATAATTTACAGTTAATTGCTACAGAATTCAATATGGAAATTTAAACAGAGAAAACGAGTCATGACATTTTAAGACAAAATCCAATTTCAAATAAATCGTTATAAGTTACATACTAACTGAAAGAGTTGGTTCATTTAAATTTTGGAGTCACTGGGGTAGACTAATAATAATAATGTTTTCAATCTCTCCCAGATTCAAAGACTGAAAGTCTGTAAACACTTTATCGACAGATTTAGACTTACGGCAATTAGGAAAGGTGATAAAGGAAGGTTTTTGACGGCAGTTGAAAATATGTTTATGAGAAGAAATGTCAATTGCTTGAATATCATAAAAATGAGGATATCCTAAAAGAACTATAAATATACCCTATTAATTTGGTTCAGCAATGTAGTCTTCAATGGAAATAACATCTCCCAAAGAATTGATCTCACTAGATGGTCTAGACAAATTCTTGCTTATGTATCAAAAGGACAAATAAAATTGGGAAGATCTAGAAAACGCTGGTATGAGACCATAACAGATCCACCAGGATCCAACATGTGAAGTATATGATGATGATAATTTACATCGGTACATATACAGACAAAAATAAATAAATCACCTCATTACGCTTTTGGACCACTTAACGAATAAAAATATACTAATGGAATTTAACGACTTAAAAATACTGTGCGAGTTGGCTCAATATGTACCGATTGAGACTCGTATTTGTATTCAAATCCTGGTGCCAACGTCAATCGTCAGGAAATTCTGGGTTCGAATTGCATTACCAGAACCCATTTAAATACATTTTCAAATACAAATTAAATAAATGGACGCAATCTGACCTTAAATGTTACATACGTATTCAATGAAAAACAAATCTTAAAGCAAGGAAATTCTAATTACTAGTGATAATTCGTGAAGTCGAGAGATTATGATACAAACATATGTTGAAATTTTACGATTTCTTATAGAAAACTTTTTCTTGCCAACATAGCAAAAATGATTAATTGTTCTTGGTTCATAGAGTTTTATGACAAAGATTGCAATTCTCTTTAAACATGCCAAATATAAATTCCCGGTTGGCTGTTATCATATGTGATTGTTATGCCCCAAAATTTATAAGCTTTATAAAGACACTGTTTATTGGGCCCGTAATTGATAGAGTGATAACCCGAAAATTATAGTTATAAAAAGACATTAGTATATTTAATTATTTCCTTATAAATATTTGATTGATATAATTATTAGGGCTATTTAGGCAGTTTATTTAATAAAAATGCATATATATCCGGTTGCTTCATACCAGACACTGAAACACTCCCATGAGATGAAAGCGACATGTTTATACGTATATATACTCGGGGTTTCCTCCCCAAAAAAGATCTCGACGGGGGTGTAGAGAGGTAGCTCACGTAAGACTGCTTTATGTTTTGGTACTTTACATAGAATATTATTGATTCAATATTTCGAGATCTAAACTAAAGCGTTAAGTTATCCAGCTTAAGATGCTTATTAGGGTCTTAGCTAATATGTTTTTGTTCACGCTCAGTTTTACGTCTTGCATGTTTAAGAATATTTCAACTTGTCTTTATTTTATAAACTCTTTCCGTTTATTTTACTTATGTTAAATATATTTTTAATATTATCATGTCCCATCTTTTAGTGGTGTGTTTGTCTTAATAACATGGTTTTTGCTATCCTTTGTAGATTTATCTAAATCCTGAACCTGATTTAATGTTAAGCCCGTCTTATTTACGTCACGCTACCCTTGACAGGAGACGGACATTAACAGTGATGTTATGATTAAATTATAATCAAAATTTAGAAGAGTGATAACACTTAGGAGGAACCGCCGAATTTTATCTCTATTCAGTTGTTGAGCGGTATTGGCGAAAAAAACTTGAGACCCGTCCACTTAATTTCGTAGGAATAATATGTTTCTAACGCCATTGTTTTCTTGTAATAGCTATACGTAGGACTTTCAAATGCATTAATCCTCTCATCTCCAAATTAAGCTCTGATATAAAACTATGGGTAAGCAGTTATTTTTAAAAGTTTGACATGTTGTAATCTCTTTTACATTGAATTTAAAAACTATCACGGTTCTTAAATGACAACTTATTACTCAAAAGTAACATCTGGGTTTCAGTTCCACGTTTACGCATATAAGATAAAAGCACATACTCTTATTTCTTACTCTTAGTTTAACCTCTTCCTTTAAGACTAACTGCAGCAGAAATGAAATTTACGAGACCTACTGCAGGTTACTCAAGAACAGACCATAAAAGGAATTCTGAGATTCTCAAAGAACTACAAACAGAATCAATCATGGAAATTGTGCAAAAATACAAAAACAACTGGAAATCTCACGTAAGAATAATGAGCAGAACAAGAATACCACGTCAAATCTTAAATTACCAGCCACCAGGCAAGAGATCTTAGGGCAGACCCTTCAAACGCTGGATTGAGACCATAACAGACCACTAGGTCTATCACATGAAAGGAAGAAGAAGAAGAACTCTTCCTTTTATAGTATATTACAATACGAGATTGGGAAGTGGTTTTTACAGAAGCGAGGAAATTATTAAAAATCGAGCGATAGCGAGGTTTTTAATTTCCGAGATTCTGTAAAACACTTCACAAACGTGCGTTGTACATTATTTTTTTACAATGGTGTTTTCAAAATAACAAATAATAATAAAATAATAACATCTTTGTTGGAAATATTTGCGTTCATTATAAACAACTGGTCCACCGCTGTGGTCTCGAGGTAGCGCGCTGTCTTGTCACGCAGCGGGCCCGGGTTCGATTCCCGGTCGGGACAGACTACTGGGTGAGTTTTTTCGAAATTTTTCCTCACCTGTAAGACAAATGTCAGGAAGCTTAGGGCCCAACGGTCCCTGAAAATCATCCGGCCATCATTATCATCATCATCAATCACCGGTGTGGAAAGCAACGGGAAGCTACCACACCTATAATTTCCTGGTAAAGCTGCATAGCATGAAAATGCTATGATTGCAGTTAAAGACCTGTCCTTGGAGAGAACACTATAGAATTGAAAAAACAACTTATTAACGTTAACAGTCCGGCCGATGTTTATACTTAAAAATGCCGAAAATAATTTAATTTAGACTACAGCAGACCGTGACACCAATCATGTATAAAATGGCGGCAAGTACGAATTTATTGTTTTATATTGTTTAAAATAGAGTTCAGTTCATTAAAAATGCAGTGATTTGTTTCGTATAATATAGGCCTATATTAACACTACCTTTTGGATCATATTCTTGTATATACATTGTACGCAGTATACATAAAGGGCGGTAGTTTTACTTCCCGCACTAGGTAGGTATTTGTAATATTACAGTACAGTTATTTATAGGTTGGCAATCCCAAAATTTAGGAAATTGAACTTTTAATCATGCTGTAAGTACGATAGAACGCACTATCGTGCAAAATGTATTTTTACGTATCCCATACCACCCGGGCATTACAGTTACACAAGTGTACACATACCATTATAATATACTGTATTCAATGCCGTCTTTACCATAAGGGCACAGAGGGCCCGTGCCCAGGGCCCCCATCTTCACGGGGGCTCCGAAAGACCGATACATTCCTTTACACTTCGCTATGCTCGAGATAATACTTAATCTCCACTCGTTCTCCTGTTTAACACAGCTTCGCCCATCGACTCGTTTTGTAACTCGCCCATGTCATAACTGGCCACTTCTGTGTCTCGTAGCGTAAATAGCCAAACTTCACCACCTAGCAGCCATCTACACAAACCACTTCGATTGCAAAGTCGAGTTGCACAGTCTATAGAATGACCATATACGTCCCAGTAAAGACAACTATCGCAACAGATAAGCAAAAAGCGGAAGCCCCGGAAAGGCGTTGGACTCCGCGCCGAATCAATACAGAACTTCTTCAGAGAACATTAAAAAAAGAGGACGCCAAACAACTAATCGAGCAAGAACGCATTGATGAAGCGCTAGATCTCATCAAAACTGCTCTTATATCGTCCATAAAAAGAAAACATTGGAAAAGGAACCCTGGTTCGATACAGAATGCTTCAAACAAAGGAAAGCAGCACTGGCGAAACTACACTCATGGAGAGAGCTTAACACAGAGGATAGACTAAAAGAATACACACTAGAGAGGAAAATATACACAAACATAAGAGAAAATAGGTTACAATTTGACAATAAGGAGGAACTCGAAACCAGAACGGAAGCGGAGATCTCCCCACACAAAATCCTAGAACCAAGAAGATGCAAGTCACACTCTCAAATTCCAATGAAAACATGGGAAGGACACCTTTACAAGATATTACAAAAGACCCAACTATCCGAAGAACGAATAATTGAAACAGCGCAAGAAGCATGGACACCAATATCAACGGAGGAAGTCTGGCACGCCTTCCAAGGATGCAAACGAAGAAAAGCTGCAGGACCCGACAACCTAACAAACGAAGTCCTAATGGACTCTCTACCAGTAACTCTCGAAACCTGGACGGCGATGATCAACAAATGCATTGACTTAAGCATCATACCAGGGAGTTGGAGAGAGTCCGATCTTCTAATTGCTGTATAAAGGGAAAGGGCCAAAAGACTCACCCGACGCTTACCGCGGAATTGCACTGGAATGTGCGCCTTTTAAAATTCTGACGAAGATTATACTAAAACGTATCCTTCCCCAAGCCAGCACATTCATTCCTGAGGAACAATACGGATTCGTGACGGGAAAATCCACAATACAATCCATCGAGAGAGTGTTATCCATCATCTGGGAAGCAACAAGCACCGCAGGTGGCCACGTATACGCGGCTTTCATAGACTTCTCCAAGGCGTTCGATAGCGTAAATAGAAACATATTATTGGACAAAATCTCCAGAATACTGGGAAAACAGAACCCAGTCTAGAAACTAATCGAAAGTATAGGCCTACTGGCTTTCAACCTACTAACCATAAACGACGAAGTTAGCCAATATGACCAGATAATACAAACAAACGGAGTGCTTCAAGGGGATGCTCTCAGCCCATTCCTCTTCAACTTGCTAACCCACGACGTAAGTCCAAGAAGTAGCATCACCGGAAGCCACGGTCCTCCTCTATGCAGATGATATAGTCATCCTATCCAGAAATAACGTAGCTCTTCAGACTAGCCTGGATAAACTACACGACTGGGCGCACAGGAATGAACTAGAAGTTAACACAAGCAAAACTAAGATTAGGCCTATGAAATTCAGACGAGGAGAAAACGTAAACAGGGACAGCAAATTCAAGTATGCAAATGCCCAACTAGAATTAGCCAACTGCTACAAGTATCTCGGTCTAACGTTGCAAGTCACAAGAAAATCATTCACCAAGCACATCCAGGAAAGATGCAACTCAGCAATAAAGGCCACATTTGACATTCGAAATGTCGAAAAGCTGTCAATCGAAACAGCTATAAGACTATTTCATATTAAGGTATCACCAATATCGTGCTTTGCAATCACCACATTCTGGACTCTGTTAACCATAGCAAATCTGAAAAGACTGGAAATGGCCAAAATTGCCTACCTCCGGAGAGTACTTAAGGTTTCAAGGTCAACGAGCTCCCGACTCATATAGTCTACCATCCAACCAAGACTGACTTCTTCATCAGAGAAATAGCGTCAAAATACAACCTGCCAAACACCCCAGCCTACGAAGCACACATCAGAGAGAGACCAGAAAAAACAGAGGATATAGACCGCGGATTGTTCTTCCTGACCCCAGCGATGAACACCGAAGAATGGAAGGAACCAAACTTCTCCCTAAGACACGTGTTCACGAGGACCGCCACACATGTATTCCACTACAGAGTATGTAATCGTATCATAAAAGAGTTCCACCTCGCATCGAACCAGTGCCTCTGCAAGCTATGTGACCAAAAATGTGAACAATACCACCTAATTGATTGTATAACAAGAAGAAAGCCTCTAAAATTCTACGCAGATGATAACAACTTTCAATAATTGTATCCTAATATACACAGTGTGTTTAATAAATCTTTATAATATAAAATATATATATATAGATTTTGTTTTGTTTAATACAATTTAATTAAAATAATAGAAGTGTTGACGTGTTCGTTTATAAATTATGTCATTGTGTCGAAAAGAACATATTTAAGTGGTTCACAGAAAAAAAAATAGTTCCAGCTCAAAAAGAAATAGCTAACCAAAAAACTTTCTAAACTAACTTCATTTTTTACGGTTTAAGAAACAAATAGACTGAATGATTCTTCACTCTCATCACCTCGATCAAAATACTTCTGAATATCAACGGGAAAAGGAGCTTGCGTGTGACAAAAATGACAAACACATAAGATATCGAACCTTCCACTTCAAGCTATTGGGAGTTAACAACTACAAGCTTGGAAAAATGTATCTCCTGATCCTGGTACGTACTGCGATGAAATTTTAACGGAAGAAGTACGCGATATTTTGATTCGAAAAGGATCAGAGTTTTTCTAAAATAAAAATTGTAACTTGTCCGATACTTCTAAAAGTTTACCAGATTAAAGCGGTAAAACAAAAAACTAGATGCTTGACTAAAAATACTTTCACCCGTAAAGTGACGAATGGCAAGTCTTTAGAAATAATTGGCTCTTTTATTCACCGTTGAAGAAGTCTGTGTACTGTTATTGCTTCCGTCTATTAAATACTACAACTGGTACTGGACATAATTTGAGTTCTCCGAATGGATATAAAGATTTGAAGCTTAGCCTACAAGTAACATATTAAAGCATGAGAACAGTTTACAGCACAGACATGAATTTATGTCGCAAGAAGCAAAACTACCGGACAAGTTGACAGTGGGTTGATGTCCCAATATAATACTTACTTACTTACTCACTGGCACTATCAAACCCGTAGGTTCATGACCGCGCGGACATAAGCTCTCCATACATCCCTATCCTGAGCTAATGTTTTCCAATCATTCCCTGTATAATCTACTTCCCTCAAATCATAGTTAATGTTATTCTCCCACCTCATTCTTGGTATACCAACTGGGCGTTTTCCCTCTGGCTTTCCTACAAGAAGCTTCCATGCAAGTCTTTCATTCCCCATACGTGCAACATGTCCTGCCCAACACAGTCTATGAGACTTAAAACTGTTCTTATTATATCTGAATTCCTATAAAGACCATGTAGTTCATTGTTATGTAGTCTTCTCCATTCACCTGTCTGTTCATCTCTCTTTGGTCCAAAAATTTTCCTAAGTACTCTATTCTCAAATACTTGTAATCTCCTTTCCTCCCTTAAAGTAAGAGTCCATGTTTCGCACCCATATAGTATAACTGGTAGAATAATAATTTTATATATTTTCAGTTTAATGTTTTTTGAAAGGAGTTGGGACATCAAGAGTCTCTGCAATGCATAATAACACGAATTTCCAGAATTGAGCCTATGTTTAATTTCTTTGTGCATCTCATTCCTATTTGTGATCATTGTTCCTAGGTATTTGAATTCGGCCACTTCCTCAAAATTTCCCTCATTTGTCATTAGCTGTCCATTTCCATTATATAATGTATTTCTACGTCCCTATATAATACAGAAGTCAATTATTGGAAAAATGTACTTAGAAGAATTGTTGCAGTAGTGAAATTTTTTTATTCAAGAGGTCTTGATTTTCGTGGTGATAGTGAGTATTGGGGTCTCACAATAACAGGAATTATTTGGGGTGCTTAGAACTGATTACTGAATTTGATCCATTTCTTGCTGATCATATGCGAAACTGCGGAAGTCGTGGAAAAGGAAGTACATCATATTTGTCTGCAAATATTTGTAATAAATTTATTAATATAATGGGACAGGAAGTATTAAAAGCAATTGTTAACGAACTAAAATCAGCAAAATACTACTCTATTAGGATGGATTCTATGCCAGATCTCTCCTATGTTGACCAACTGACCTTCATCGTTAGATACGTAAAAGATGGAGAGCCTATTGAGAGATTTTTGCAATTCTTGCCTATAGATGAACATAATGTACAACACATATCAGATTCCATTTTAATTTTTTTGAAAGCCTTCATATTCCTATAAAATATTGTCTCGGCAGAGTTACGATAATGCATCAAACACGGCTGGATAGTTTTCTGGTATTCAACCAAGAATGAAAAAAAAAAAACGTGAATTTGCAAATTTTGTCCCATGTGTGACACATTCGCTAAATTTAGTAGGTGTTAAGGCTGTTTAATGAGTTACTGATGCACTAGCATACTTTCAGTTTATCAAAAAATTGTTCAATTTTTTTCTCGGCTTCGACCAAATGTTAGAAAATTATGACAGAGCATTTGGGTGCAAATAAAGTTCTGAAGTCTCTCCCCGGATACTAGATGGTCTGAACGTGCTAATGCTATTAATGCTTTGCAAAATGGTTATTTAAATATTTCTGAAGCTTTGTTATCAATTACAAGTGACATCAATCAACCAGGAAGCCTAAAGCATAGCAAAAAAAGAAAAAAGAAAAAATACTATTCTTTTAACGGAGATATGGAATGATCTTTTGGGAATTGTGAATAAAACAAGCTTATGTTTACAGAATAGCACTGTGACCATGGACATTGCAATAGAACTTTACGCATCTCTGATCGATTATGCTAATAATGCACCCAAAAATTTCGATCAGTGCGAATCGGCTGCTAAAGAAAAAATCCAAATGCTGACTATGAAGATAAGTCTGAAAGAAAAAGAATTTGCAACACACACATCACTTCTTATTGAAGGATCATCATCAGAGACTGTACAGTTGAATGGCAAAGAAAAATTTCGTGTGGATACGTTTATTTAATAGATAAATTGTATGGTCTTTATCTACGTAATGTATATTGGATTAATTGTCCTCTCTAGTGAATTTGAATGTTTACGTAAGGCGATTAAGAATTATAATTACTCTATGCTTTACGTAAACAAGCAAGAACCTATTTCATCTTTCTACGCCACTAGTGTATTGAATACACTGGTCTACAAAAATGAACTTACTTTTCCACAACAATAAAAATAATATATTCTGTAAGCATGTTTCATGCTAAATTCAAATATTTCAGTTTTTCCCGAGAAGGCAGGAGTTTTGTATGATATTATTTGAATTTTTTATAATACTACTCATTCTGACTTACCTAGAAAGTGGTAGATAGTGATATTCGGGCATATTTAGTGATATTCGGGCATATTTTGCATCTGAAACATCTCTCTTCTTAGTCCGACAGTAGTCGGCCAGCATATTAGAACTCAACTTGCCTTGGTACCTGTTTTCCATTGTAGAAAATTGCTGATGATAATGCTCACGGTGCTCATCGCTGACAGCCCCAAGAATTTCCGGGAAGAAGTCTAAGTGAGAGTCTAAGAAGTGAATTTTTAAATACCGGCACATGTTGCTTTATTAGAATCCAGAAGATCAGCCACTAGGTCACGATAGTTTTCTGCTTTATGGTTTCCAAGGAAATTGCAACATATATTTTTAAAAGACTGCCAGGTTGCTTTTTCAAGTGGATTTAACAGTCCTCAGAATGTTCATCAGCCATTAATGATCATATTTGTGGT
The DNA here is from genome assembly GCA_030220185.1 of Diploptera punctata. Classification (NCBI taxonomy): domain Eukaryota; kingdom Metazoa; phylum Arthropoda; class Insecta; order Blattodea; family Blaberidae; genus Diploptera; species Diploptera punctata. Next base: position 662,819 of record JASPKZ010001962.1, on the reverse strand, counting down.
CCTATAAAATTCCTTCTTTCAGTGATTTTGGAAACATTTTCGATTTCATGTACAAGAATCATTCAGAAAGTTTATCCATAACTTTGACGAAATTTTTCATTACTCCTAATTTAATATGCAATGGAGGTAAATATATATTTTCAGGATTCACTAAAGGGGCATATGACACATTTTTCTGGCCAGGGATAAGAGATTCATGTTTAGGCCATTATTTTTAACGTAGTGAGACTGACACATCACAATGCCAGATTAACAGGTCTGAGCAAGTCAAAACATGAATGAATCTGAGCAGTCTTGTCTTTTGATGCTTCAGCATGACATTATATATAATTTCCTTGAATACAACTTGAGTAAAATCGCTAAATACAGAGTAACAATAAAACAAAATATGTGGTCGCACGTAGAAATGCATTATATAATGGAAATGGACAGCTAATGACAAATGAGGGAAATTTTGAGGAAGTGGCTGAATTCAAATACCTAGGAACAATAATCACAAATAGGAATGAGATGCATAAAGAAATTAAACATAGGTTCAATTCTCGAAATGCGTGCTATTATGCATTGCAGAGACTTTTGATGTCCCAACTCCTTTCAAAAAACGTTAAACAAAAAATATATAAAACTATTATTCTACCAGTTATATTATATGGGTGCGAAACATGGATTCTTACTAGGGAGGAAATGAGATTACGAGTTTTTGAGAATAAAGTTCTTAGAAAAATTTTTGGACCAAAGATAGATGAACAGACAGGTGAATGGAGAAGACTACATAACAATGAACTACATGGTCTTTATAGGAAGCCAGATATAATAAGAACAGTTAAGTCTCGTAGACTGCGATGGGCAGGACATGTTGCACGTATAGGGAATGAAAGTCGTGCATGGAAGCTTCTTGTAGGAAAGCCAGAGGGAAAACGCCAGTTGGTAGACCAAGAATGAGAAGGGAGAACAACATTAACTATAATTTGAGGGAAGTAGATTATACAGGGAATGATTGGAAAGTATTAGCTCAGGATAGGGATTTATGGAGAGCTTATGTCCACGCGGCCATGAACCTACGGGTTCGATAGTGCCAGTGAGTAAGTAAGTATAGAGTAAAGGTTCCTATGAACGGTAAAAGAGAATGCTAAAATAAGATTTTAAAAAGTAGCTGTCACAAAAAAAAAACTGTGCCTGATGGAAAAATTCTGACTACATTTCTGATTTCAGCACGAAAAAATGCACTAGATTCACTAATCAGATTTCTTGTTAAGAAAACCGTGTCGACCAGTGATATTATATAGGTACTTGCAAGTGTTTAATCTTAAACTTGTCTTTACTGTGTTTCTCTTTCAGCAGTGTTTATCTTTATTAAAACGTGAACATGCCTAGTTGGATAGACATTGTATCTAAGGATAGTTTAGTTCGCGAGTTAACTATACTGCAGCCACTGATTCTCCGGCCTTGACGTTTTGACGAAAGTTTGCCGATATGGATATTAAGTTCAAGTGGCCGCTTTATCTATGCGGTTATCAGACACACAGCTGGCAACATCTCAGCAATTTCAAACCTTACTAGCGCACTATAGCTGCGTCAAGAGCAGTGATTGGTTGTGGCAGACATCTGCTCTCAATACAACCATATACTTATTGGCAGTAGAGGCCGAATTCTCCCTTTACCCCTCGTATAACCTAAACTTCAGAGCCGGACATATGACGGTTCTGGTATAGATTAGGTCTCGAAGTTCAAGGTAACTGCGAGAGGTTAAAGTTAAGACTCAAGAATTATTTAAATAATCTTCCTGTTTCGGAACAACTTTTGATAAAGCAAAGATTTATTGTGGATAATTCTAATTTGGAAAGAAAGTCTAGTGAGCAGAATTCAGGTGAAATTTCTACTGGTTTAGTTAACGATTTTTCTGGTAAGGTTCCAGAACGATTATCCCTAGCTAAAGAGGAGAATAATAATAGGATTTTCGAGAATTACTTAAGAAAGTTAGCACTTGCGATGGAAAGGATTCAGAGTTGCTAATCTTTATCTTAATTAAGCTTCCTTCAATATATTTTCTGAACTTAGTGAACGACGATTATTTTGTTAATTCTGTTTTGGCGTTTGTCGAGGGAATTCTGTTGAAAGAAAGTTGTCTTAGTCATGAGAGTGCGCGAATTGTTTAATTGTGGGTTAAGATGTAACCCTGTTTCAAAATTCCGGTTGTATGGGTTGAGCACTAGTACTTGGGTTTAAGTTTGCCACACTTTATCCAAACTCATTATGTTTTGGGGTTTAGATAACGTGAACGTCTGGGCCTTATGCCCAATTGGTTAAGCAAATTTGGTAACAAAGTAAGCCATGTCCTCAAGTGTAGTTTACTTGAAATTGCTGTATTAACCTTTAAGCGCCCAAGTTTAAATGGCCAGGTAGTGGCAGGCTGCCTGGGTTTAAATGTCCACCTAGCTTTTGACTATAACTTTGCTAATTTTATTAACTCATATTTTAAAATCTGTGGGGGTCACAAACATCAAACAACGTTTAAAGTGTTAAATATTATTGTAAAATCAGTGGTATTCACGGCAAAAACCCGTAGTGATATTTTATACCATAGACATGATTTTTGAATTCACGATAGTTAGCAAATAACTTTAGGGACTTTAGAGTGTTGTGAATCAGGTTAGAAGTGAAAAACTATATATAGATTTAGGTATATTCTAACCCTCGTTCATTCTTTTGTTTATTATGTTGCATTCGGTCAGTTTTCCCCCAAAGCAGGAAAGTTTTGAAAAAAAAAAAAACAGGTCACATTCCACCCACAGCCCTTATTCATTCACAGTTTTGTGACTCAGAGTGAAGTTTACGTTTTGTCTAGTACAAAATCACTACGTTCCGATGAAATACAAGATGTTCTCGGATTGTGACATGACAAAAACGATATCAATGACAATCACACGCTACAATCAACTGACACTTATAGCTGTGAGACACCTTGCTTTTGTCAGGTCTTGGGTTCGTGAAACTAGAATTGACAGCGAAGAAAAATGTACTCTTCCCCCGACATGACAGAATCAGAAATGTACCTTTTTCTTGGCGTAATTATTCTAATGTGAAATGACGTGTTGTGGGATAGTAAGATCTAAGAGAAAAGGGATGCCTAATAATCTAAAAATAATAATAATTCCATGGTGCGACAGGCCTAGAAGGCCCTTAGCCTACCATCCAGCTTCCAGCCTCACACTCATATGTGTCAATCACAAAGGTAGAAGATCATCAAGCCAGTGCATGAGTGACATGTGGTCAGCATGTCGAGTCCCCCAGCCATTATAGTTTGTTTACTCAACCAAACAATTATTTTTTCATTTGTTAGACTTGACCATTCTATACAGTTTTCTTCTTCTGACTTAATTGGTGCCAAAACAACACACAGAGACTTCCGACTTAGACTTGTCAGAGACGTTTTGCAACAGGCTGATAGAACACCCTGTAGACGACTCCCTAGATAGACCTAGTATATTGAGTACAGACATTTCGTGACTTGAAGTCAACTTTAGTCAACATTGGTGGGTAGCTTTACAAAGACTAAGTTGTCATGTGTGTTCAGCACGGGGAATCAGAAAACGTGTGCAAGTGAAGTGTAAAAGCATGATGTCTGTTTGTGAATTGGTGATTGTTTCGAGGCTTATCACACAAAAACAAACATTTAATAAACAAATGCTATCTTCACATCACGTTGCAAGCATCTGATAACACCCTGAAAAAAGGTATGTTACAAAAGTAGTATTATCCAGTATAATTTCAAGCAACCAAACAGGTCCGCCTGCTCAGAACCCATACGCTGGGTCTGCGGGCAGACTGGACATACATTTTAAAACCCAGCATATGGGCTCCTGGGCGTTTAAAGATTAAGACATGTGCTTGGTTTAAAAGACTGTAAAGTTCGTTATATTTAGTTATTTTATAAGCTTGGTTTACTTCCGTGTCGCTGTTTTCCTTTGGTTTCTCTTGTTTCAGTTTCCCTGATTTCCATCCTAGAGCACAAGGCAGAGCTACTGACTGACAGTTGAGAATGCTGAGGGACGGCCGCCCTCGAGTATTCTCTTGATTATTGGTGGAACGTCATCCATCTCCTAATAAGGGACGGCTGACGGGGTTGTGATCCGGTAACCCGGATTTTGCTGTTATTCAGTCGCCCGTGGAGACTCGTCATCCTTCTCTCCCAACGTGGGAAATTATCGTCTACAATGCTGCATCTGAGGAATATGGATCGTTTGCAGCATTGGAGCTTAAGTGCCGCTTTCAGTGCTGCGATTTTGCATCGCATGTTGGTGTTGTGCATTGAGTAGAGGTGAACAAAAAGGTTGTGTTTGGAACTATGTGGTGAATATACTTCCTCTTTTTGCCGGAGGAAGAAGGGCGAGATATTGTACCGTGGTGACGTAATTTTGCTGCTGTGACGTTCATTATAGCCTCTGTGATAGCGAATATGTATTTGGTGATAATAATACTTTAATAATAATAATACTTTATTTATTCTGGCAGAGTTAAGGCCATAAGGCCCTCTCTTCCACTCAACCAGCACAAATACAAATAAATATTCGACAAATATAGATATACACTATACTAATTATAAACAGTTAAAGATACAATAAATGTAGCAATGTAAATGTCATGTACAAACAACATTTTATAGGGTAATAACAATAATGATACAATAATAATAATAATAATAATAATAATAATATAAATATGATACATTATACGGGAAACACCAATTAATATATATATATATATATATATATATATATATATATATATATCTTACACTGGATAATAATGAAGTCGAGTTTAGAGCAAATATAAATTTTGATTTCTTTTAAAAGACGCCAATGTCCGCAGCCCCTTATTTCTTGTGGTAGGGAATTCCAGTTGCGAGAAGTGGAGATGGTATATGACATGGAGTGATGTGATGTCCTATGTTGCGGTATATTAAGTAAGAGACAATGTTGTGATCTTGTGTTTAAGTTATGGTTTGAGGATAGATACTGGAAACGGGATGATAAATAATTAGGAATCGAGGTATGTAGGATCTTAAATAGGAGATTTAAACAGTGCGATTTTCTTCTCTCTTTTTAGATGTAGCCATGACAATTCGTGGAATAATGGAGAAATGTGATCGTATTTTCGAACATTAAATATGAATCTGATACACATATTATGGACACGCTGCAGTTTGTCCGACAATCCGTCACTTATGTCAGTTAGTAGAACGTCACAGTAGTCAAAATGCGGCATCACTAAAGTTTGGATTAAAATTCTTTTAAGAGTTGTAGGAAGAAAATTATTAAGTCGCTTCCAAGCTTTGTCTTCTTCTAATTCCCATTCCTGGCGTCAACTGCGCGACTTGGAATGCGCGATGACTAATGTCCTCGACTAGAAGCCAAGCCCAGTTAACTAGCGTTGTGTTCAACCAGTTCATTTCGAGAAGTAGTTCGTTCACTCGCACTCACTTTTTGTGAACCATTCAATTCAACTAGTTCGTTCACAAAATTAGCGAAGCCCTTCCTTTCATTTTCGCGTATTCAAGAAACGTTACCATATCACCAACAGATGGCATAACTATGTCCATACGAAACTCGCATGGATTCTCCACGATTCTTCGCAGCAAGAATATATGGGACTGGAGGGGGGAGCAGGAAAAGACGAGTCTGGGGTGACTTTGGCATTAACCAACACCACATGGTAGCTGTAGATTTTAAAGATAAACATAAATAATACCAACCAAATTAGTGTAAATTCTGTTCAAATATATCTGAGTATGAACAATTCTAAAATGACCGCTACCTTACTTTTGTTTATTTTATAATTATTTATTCAAAATTCAATGTGGAAATTTGGTGTAACAGATGAAGACACATAGGGCAGAGAACGATGGAGAAAATTAATTAAGGGAAATTTGTGAATGTTTGTTGTAAATTGATAGTTTATAAGTTCGTAGTCATTTATATTTATTTATATAATTTTAATTCATGATAATTACTAAGATTGGTTGGAGAAAACCCTCAATGATGAGGAAAATTCTCTAAATGAATGAATGAATTACACCTCCTTTTTATTTTTGTTATAACTGTATTATATGCATAAACAAAATCGTACATGTTATTGGCAATTACTTGATGTCAATCTTTACAATCCCTGAACTAAAAAAATAAAGAGTGAATATAGTAAAAACTCCTTATTTGGACAGAGGATATGTTCCGCGAATATGGAATGGTAATTTGTATGGTTATATAGGGAATACGTTCCAAGGTTCCAAAATAGAATACAAATTAGTAATCCTAGTAAATTATGTAGTTTTAAAACTTGGATAAATTTAAATTTCTTTAAATACTCTCGGAATTCCAGTAAATAAAATGTAAAGTGATTGTAATGTTAGACTGCATTAGATTTGTAACGTTCGTAATGCTGCGTATGAGTGATGACGTAAGCAAGAGGCGGGAGAGTGTTGTAATGGATGAATGAGTGTGTCGAATGTTGAGAGTTTGAAGTATTGAAGTGTTTAAAGCCAGTTCACTCTGTCAAGGTAGTTCGTTCCTCTAAACCACCTCACTCTGGCCAGGCAGTTCGTTCATTGATACCAATTCGTACTTCTAGACTTCTAGGGTACTTCACTCTGGCAAGGTAGTTCGTTCTTCTACGACACTTCACTCTGAACAGATGGTTTGCTCCTCTATGGCAGTTCACTCTGGCAAAGTAGTTCATCATCATCATCATCACTTTGTGACAGCTATTGGTGCTGTCCAGTGTGCCTTTCCTGGGACTTGTGTTTGTCCCTTGTAGGCGAATTCGCGTGTGTATTCTGTATTGGGTTCAGCTGGTATACCCTAGCCTACACGGCGATTTTATGGGGATTTATTTTATTGTTTGAGTAGTGTGAGATTTATATGGATATTGTTGCCAAGGCGAATAGATCTCGCTTGATTGGGGCATCGGAAACCGTGTCGCTGAAGAGCTTGGCTCGATTCAGGACCGGAATGAGCCACGCCACTCTGCGCTCATCATTCTGACCTTGGTTGCTACATGCTAAGTACTATGGATTATTTATTTGGTCGAATATGTTTCTATGTGTAGTACGCCATTGTGGAAGGTGTCCTATATTGCGTACTATTGGGTTTTCATGATTATTTATGTTTTGAAACATGGTGGTGACCCTTTCTGATATGATAGTATCAATATATGGCACCCTCGTGGCCTCGTGCATCTCTGTTATCCTTGTGTAACGCGGGGCCGAAAGTATGATTTTTAGACACTTGTTTTGCAGTATCTGTAGTTTCTTCTTGTGGCATTTCGCAAGGATACTCAGAGATTCACAGCCGTACAATAGCATACTACGGATCACAGCCACATATAATGTGAGCTTGATCCTACGGGAGAGTGACGGCGACTTGAAAAACGGATATAATATCGCTATGCCTTGATGGGCTCTGGTTATTATATGATCAACATGGGCTCTAAATGTAAGCCTTTTATCCAATATTAGGCCTAAATATCTGACAGAAGTTTCTACTGGCAGAGGTTGTACACCCATAGTGAGCTGGATTGGACATGGAAAGTTCGATTTGGAAAACAGGACGACTTGCGTTTTCCCAGCATTTAGTTTAATGTTCCAGGAGCAAAACCATTCATATATTATGGTTATTGCTCGCTGGAATGTTGCAAGTCTGTGAGGAATGGATTTAAGTTTGGATTGCATGAATAGACAAGTGTCATCAGCAAAGGAAGCTATTTGGAGTGATGGAGGTGAAGGTAGGTCAGAGACATATAGGGAGTACAATAAGGGTGAAAGGACAGCTCCTTGTGGAACTCCTGCCAGTATGGGCTTCGTATCAGATTTATTTCCACTCACTGAGACATAGAAGGTTCTATTTCTCAGATAAGTGGAGATTATTTTGACTAAATTTGGATTAATTTGGAATTGTATCAGCTTATATATCAATCCGTTTATCCAAGTTGTGTCAAAAGCTTTCTCAATGTCGAGGAAGACTGCTATTGTACTACGCTTGGCGTTGAAACCAGTGACTATTTGGTCTATAAGCCTCGCCAGTTGCAGCGGTGTGCTGTGTGAATTTCGAAATCCAAATTGATGGTTGGGTAATAGTTCTTTGTTTGAGACTTCAATTTTTAGTTTGGCCAAAAGTAGTTTTTCTAGGATTTTTCCCAGAACTGGTAGAAGGCTTATTGGACGCAAATTGTCTGGATTACTTGGATTTTTTCCTGGTTTCGGTAGCACAATAACTTTAGCCATCTTCCAAGTTGCAGGGAAGTGATTAAATTGGATACAGTATTTAAGGATAGTAAGGAGTCGAAGTAGCGCTTTGCGCGGGAGATGCTTTAAGGCTAGGTTACTTATACGATCATGTCCAGGTGCACTTGAAGTGCGAAGGGCCTGGACGTGAATGCGTAGGTCAGCGAGGTGGATGTCAGGTCTTTCATTTGGGTAGGGAGCAGCTAGGAAGGTGTCTACTCTATTATTGACTTCAGCTTCATGAACTGGCGACGTTAACTCTTGTGGTCTGAATCGATTTGCGAAATTTTCCGCGAGAACTTGTGCTTGATCATAAGGATGATAAGCCCAAGTTCCATTGTTCTCAATTGCAGTCGGTTTAGAAGGTCCGCGGTTTAATTTAATTCTTTTTATAATCTCCCAAGGCGGAGTTTTTTGAGCATTGAAATTGGATAGGGAATTTTCCCATTGCGTAATTTTGTGATCTCGCAGTCTTTCTTTGACCAGTCGAGCATAGTAATTGTACTCCTGTTTCATTTGTGGGTGTCCATAGAGTCTGTACTGTTTGAGGGCTCGTCGCTTATGCTCTAGGTAGTCAAGAAGTGTTTGATCTGTTTGATTTGGACGTGTAGTGTTGTTTCTTGTTGTAGTTATGTCGAGGGCTGTTTGAATAGAAGCCTGGAAGTCATTTATAGAAGTCTCAAGTTCTTCAGTGGAGTTTACTCTTAATCGAGGATTAATCCACTGTGAAAGGAGTCTTGAATAACGATTCCAGTCTGTATTCATTGTGTGAGATCGGAACGGGGGCTGAAGTATGAATCTAGTAGTGAGCTTAAACATGATAGGGACGTGGTCTGAGTTTAGCTCACCAGGCAGTGTATCTATGTGAGGGGAGATGGTAATGTTTTTCAAAAGTGCGATATCTAGAATGTCGGAGCATAAGCCTTGTTGAGTGTTTCTAAAGAAGGTGTGTTCCCTTGGTGCTGAGATTTCGATGTTGTGGGTATTACAGAAGTGTTGTAATACCACACCTGAAGCATTGGGTACTCTACAGTTCCATGCGCGATGCTTTGCATTGAAATCGCCTGCCAGTAGGTACCGGGGCGAGATCGATGCAAGTATGTGCATGTCATGTCGAGTGAGGGGCCTAAGTGGAGATTTATATATGGAAGCTATGAATATATTCATGTGTTGTGTGATTGGAAGTATAATGCCAGTGGCTTCTATGAAGTGAAGCCCTGGGACAGAAATGTGTCTGTGGGATATGGATTTTCGGATGCAGATTGCAGTGCCACCAAGGGGGGCATTTAGGCGATCTGTGCGATAAGTGTAGTAATCAGCGAGTCGGAATTTATCCTTTGGTTTCAGATGCGTCTCGCTGATTAAAAGTATGTCTATGTTGTGTGTATGAAGTACAATTTCCAATTCATGGACCTGTGAGGCAATACCATTGGCATTAAATGCCATGACATTAAGAAATTGTCCCTGAGCGTGTCTATACATCGTTAAAACATATCGACCACATTTGGCTGAGGAACATCATTCGTTCCATGGGATTTTTAATAGTACTTAGCATGGGTGTGACGCTTTGTACCAAGCTTTGTAAATTAGGAGTGACCGCTGGTGCCTGAACTGAAGCAATGCGTTCTTGTATGCTGGTTTTCGGGGCTTGATTTTTGCCAGAGTTTACTGCAGCACTGAAGGAGGTTTGGGGGTTGATTTTCTTACTAGTAAAAGTGCGTGCAGTTACTGTCTTATTTTGTTTTGGTTCCCTATTTCTGAGGTAGGCCTGTTGAGCCTCTTCAAATTTAGGGCATTTCCTGAAGGATGCAGGGTGTCCTGATTCTCCGCAATTTGCACATTTGAGTTTGCTAGTGTCGATTCGTGCTTCCTCACGAACTGGGCATTGTTTGTGACTATGTTCCTTGGCGCATATAACGCATCTAGGAGTCAGGTTGCACCCTGCAAAGGTATGGTTAAATCTCTGGCATTTAAAGCATTGCTTCAGGCCAGAGCGTGGTCTATATGGTTCAAATGAGACCACAGTGCAGTAAAGTTTTTCCAGGTGATAGATCTCTTTGGATCTTTCATTGTTGGCAAGTTCAACAATGTACAATGGGTACTTATATATGGACCCGTCCTCTAGTTTTTTTGTCACTTGCTTGATGCCTTTAACTTCAAAGTCCAATTCAGTTAATTCGGTTTTTATATCCTCTGTATCTACATTCGAGGGCAGCCGTTTGAGCATGACCCTTAGGGGAAGGTCTTTTTTCAATTGGAAGGTGTAGTATTGCCTTCCAATCGAGTCAAAGTACTTTATTACTACACTGTGGTCTTCCTGTGTGCTAGTATAATATCTTAGACCTTCATGTGTACTAACAACTTTAAGGTCTTTTTTCACTAACATTTTTAGTGCCCTGTAAATTTTGACTAGGTCAGTGTGACCTATGAGTGTTACAGGCGGTGGCCTGGTTTCTTTCTTTGGAATATTATTGTTGATTTTTACACTAGAAGGTCCAGATCTTGGTGGCTCTTCACGTGTGTTATCTGTTGTTGTGGTGTGTGAGGATGGTTTCTCTCTATGTGAGAGGCCATTTTCCTCGTGTGTTTCTGTAGCTGATGATACTTGTGTTACATCCTTACCTGTGGTTGGTTTCTCTTTTTTGTTGTTAGAGCCACCAATATTTGTTTTCTTTGTGTATTTTTTCTCCTCGCTTGGTACAATGTGCATGGAGGGCCCAGAAATTTCCTCATCGCTTGACAATATAGAGAATTTATTGTACAGCTCAAGCGGTGAGGTATCAGCACTGGCTGAAGTTTGCCTTGGCACTTTTGGGTCTTTAGGATAGTCTTTATTTTTACGTTTAATGATGTTTTTTGGTTTGGAATTATTAGTTAATTCAGGGAATTCCTTGTCGACATTTGAGTTGATTTGAATTGCCGTGGGTTTTGGAATTTCTTTGATTTTCGTAGGTACATTTTTGCGACGTTTTGACATACATTCATTTTGAATTTCTAGATAAGTATCTTTCACTATGTTTTCTACGGTTTCTAGATAGTAATCTAGATCTCTAGTTGCAACGTTTAATTCATCAATTTGGTTTCTACATTGATAGGCAAGATCTTCAGCCAGTTGCGAAATAGCAAAATCTGGATAGATGTCTAGGAAGTTCATTATGAGTATTAAAAGACCTCTAATTTCAGTGGCTGTTTTGAGGTATTTTGATTTAGGATGCAAGCCTTTATTGTCTATTAAACATTCAAAATCTCTCAGAACATCTCCCCAGATTTCATCTACTTTCTGGCGGCCCTCGTCAATATCCATATTTTCCTCATGCAAATTACTCATGCTTGGAATGTTGCTTGCCATTGCAAGACTTAGTTCAGACACTTATATACTATAGGCAAGTACACGACTTACCAGCGTGTAATTTCACAGCAATGACACTATCACTGATTTGAATTTGTACGTATACCAGCTAAAATTTAACACCGAATATACGGGAACGGTGTCTTTTTCACTTGGCCCTTTTGGGCCCACACTTTTGGGGCGTAACGGATTTGTAATCACGTAAGCACACTGAACAACACTTTAAATATACTGCCACAAGCACTTCGACTTCTTTGTTTGCAGCAGCCACTGAAGGCCACGTGGTGACCGTTCTCTATGGGGTTCCGCAGCGAAGTGCGCAAAGTAGTTCGTTCCTCTCAGGCACCTCACTTAACACCTCTATGCTTAACACCCACAGAGTACCAGAGAAGAAAGTGGACGAGTTGCGCGTACATGCCACAGGCGGCGCTAGTGTAATACAACTAACGACACCTACATTTTTTCGGTTCTTTTTTTGGTACTAATATGAAATTCAGCACCGCCTGGTGGTAAAATTATGAATTATAATTATATAACGTCATCTGGTGAATAATTCTGGAATTTAACTTTTATAGGAATAAATAACGTATTAATTAATCTTAAATTGTGGAATTATGTATACCCAGTCTCTCAGACCTACAGATTTTCTTTAATTTTAACAGAAAGGAAGAATGGAAATAAATAAAACATGTTAATTTATTTTCGTTTATTAAAATTTTAAAACGTGCATTATGAGCTCTTTTAATAAATATGTACAATTGACCTACCCCCTTATTCTCACATACATATTTTATACAATATTTATTAAATAACCTTAGCCATGTCGTACATCTGTCCATTATAAAGTTACATTTTTAAAATGTTTATTAGAATTGGCTGTACACTCTTCCTAACCTAACAAATCTTAGAATTTTATCACTTCTAGTATGTTTATCTTTGAAAATAGATTCACATTAAAAATGTAAACAAGCTTGAATTTACTTACAAATTAGAGTAAAATAAAATCTAAGTAATGATTTTAACTTTCGATAATTTACAGTACCGTCTACATAGAACGAAAGGATAGCAGTTAAAAATTAAAATTTACAAAATGGCTAACTTCCCATAATCCCGAGTGAACACCGTTAAACACGCCGTGAACCATAGAGAAACTCTGTGGCCGTGAACGACGCCGTGTGCCTTGCATTTGTTTTATTTAGTTACATATTCTGTTACTACGAAACAGCGCTACCATTGTAGTTTGCTCATTGTAGTTCATCGTAAACGACCGAAAGTTTTTAGATGTCACTGTACTCAGTTTCCCCTCTATTCGAAGTTTCTCTATGCTTAACACCGGCCAGGCAGTATACTCGCTGCGGTACGATCGATATGGATGACTTAGGAAATAGGTGGGGACATACAAGGTCGATTGGAGGAGAAATGTAGAGTAATCAACGAATGAGGGAAAGTTGATTTGGTGTGAGACATTCAGAGCTTAAAATAAAAAATTAAACTCTGAACTGGCAGTTCACTAAAAGTGAGTCACTTTTTGACACTTCCCAGTAGTGAAGCGTTCTTTTTAAACGACTAACTCGCGAATTACCCATCGCTACAGTTAACAGCCTTTGGTTTTGTTAAGAAAAAATTTGTTCATTTTGGGATGATTGTGAAGTTTATGATGTATGCTATATTCTTGTTGTTTAAAATGGACGACTGTTCAGTTTATTTGTATTATCTGCTAGCTAATACCCGGCGTGCGCTGCTAAGCCTAAATAAATGAAAATTAATGTGCTTTTATGTTTAGTTGAATAAGTAAAAGGAAAAATAATTATAAATTTATACTTTTTAGATACCCGGTGTTGCCCGGGAATCTACTTATCCCGATCTTCTTGGCATAAATGATCTAAAATACAAAAAACAATGTGTTTTATGTTTAGTTAAATAAATAAAGGGAAAAATTTAAATCGTAATTATTTTTAGATACCCCGTGCTGTTTACCCGGCATTGTCCGGGAATCTACTCAACCCGATCTTCTTAGCGTCAATGAGCTGAAAGTTGAAAATTAATGTACTTCTTTTGATCAGTTGAATAAATAAAATGAAAAATAATTATAAATGTATATCGTAATTATTTTAAGATTCCCCATGCTGATTACCCAGAGTTGCCCGGGAATCTATTTATCTCGATCTTCTTGGCATAAATGAGCTGAAAAATTAAAATTAATGTTATTCTTTTGATTAGTTGAATAAATTAAATGAAAAATAATCATAAATGTATATCGTAATTATTTTAAGATTGCCCTTGCTGATTACCCGGTTTTGCCCAGGAATCTACTTACTTGTCTCGATCTTCTTGGCATCAATGAAAGACAAAAATGGTTATTGTGAGTTATCCGTAAGAGATAGGCCTAAACATATGCTGCCGGGGACTTTTTTGTAGAGCTTTTTGAGATATTCAATTCTGTGTACATTAATGTTGTGTATTTGTTATGGTTTAGGCATCGTAAGCCATTTAAGCGTCCAAAGAGTTACTTTTTTCACGTTTTCCACTACGAAGGGCGATTTTTAAGGGTGTAGGAGTTGAGTATCACAACTCTCTTATAGCCTATGCCCACCCCGGAAAACTAATGAACATTTTGCAAAAAGCCCCATCACAATCGGATCAACGGCATGGCCGTGCATAAAGGACGAAAAAACAAACAAACATTCATTTTTATATATTGGATTATGTTCATGTTTCATTTATTGTTACAAACAGCTATTTATATTTTAATTTTGACAATTTTAATTTTGAAAATTTTAATTATATCAATTTTAGATAAGCTTTCATGTCTTTTGATTGTAGCTTGCTTAACTCTGTCAATTCGAGCTTCAACCTAAGTTTTGTGTGCTTAGGAGTGATTCCCATCCCTCTCATGACCATCGTCATTTATACGTAGCTATAGTAAAGTTAAATATAATTAGTTTACTCTTAAAACATCAATATTGAATATTACACTAGAGGTCTTGTTTAAGAAAGATGAATTTATGTCTGTATTTGGGCCAGCTGCAGACTCTGGTTAATACTTGTATGTTACAAGTTAGTTTGGAAATTTATAATAGGTTCTATAATAGAGAAAGAGAGAGACCGAACGATCCGCCCCCATTTTCTTAACGCCCGTGCAGTGTAAAGTGGGGTGCACATAAACCGAATTCCTTTGTTATGTATAATTATTTTATACAGCCACCATGTTACATATCAAACCAAACCCGTCAGTATATTAAAACAGCATCTACATAATCTAATATACAAAAATCAATGTTTGTTTGTTCATATTCTATGCGCGGCCATACCGTTGATCCGATTTTGATGGGATTTTTTGCAAAATGTTTAGGAGATTCCCGGGATGAACATAGGATATAACGGAGTTGTAATACTCAACCCCTTCACCCATAAAAATCACCCTTTGTAGCGAAAAACGTGAAATAAAGTCCCTATTTTGACGCTTAAATGGCTTACGCTACCTAAACCATAACAAATACACCAAATTAATGTACATAGAATTGAATATCTCAAAACACACTACAAAAAAAGTCCGCGATTGCACATGTTTAACTTTTACGGATAACTCACAATAACCATGTTTGTCTTTCATTGATTCCAAGAAGATTGGAATAAGTAGATTCCCGGGCAAGCGTGCTCTGCCACACCGTTCATCCGATTGTGAGGGGGCTTTTTGAAAAATGTTCAGAAGATTCCGGGGATGAACATAGGCTACATAGGTTTGTAATTCTCAACCCCTTCACTCCTAAAAGTCACCCTTTATAGTGAAAAACGTGAAATAAAGTCCCTATTTTGACGCTTAAATGACTTACGGTGTCTAAACCATAACAAATACACCAAATTAATGTACACAGAAATTAATATCTCAAAAAACTCTACAAAAAAGTCCGCGACAGCACATGTTTATCTTTTACGGATAACACACAATAACCATTTTTGTCTTTCATTGATTCCAAGAAGATCGGGATAAGCAGATTCCCGGGCAAGCGTAGCAGCGCACGGCTGGTGTTAAAAACACATAAACATTTATTTAGGAGTAGCAGCGCACGCCGGGTATTAGCTATTGTATATATGAATGTCTGTCTGTCCTTTATGCGCTGCCATATCGTTCATCCGATTGTGATGGTGCTTTTAGCAAAATGTTCAGGAGTTTCCCTGGAAGGTTATAGTCTACAAGAGAGTTGTAAACCCCTTCACTCTTTGTAGAGAAAAGGTGTTTTTCGGGACTTTTTGGACTGTTAAATGGCTTACGCTGTCTAAACCATAACATACACCAAATTAATGTACGCATAATTGAAGCTCTCAGAAAAGTATACTAAAAAGTCCGCTACAGCATATACTTACTTACTCACTGGCACTATCGAACCCGTAGGTTCATGGCCGCACGGACACAAGCTCTCCATACATCCCTATCCTGAGCTAATGCTTTCCAATCATTCCCTGTATAATCTACTTCCCTCAAATCATAGTTAAGCTACAGCATATAACTTATCTATCTTTTACGGATAACTCACAATAATCATTTTTATCTTTCAGCTCACTTACGCCAAGAAATCTGGAAAATTAGATTCCCGGGCAACGCCGGGTAATCAGCACGGGGTATCTAAAAATAATTGCGATATAAATTTATCATTATTTTCCTTTTCACTTTTTCAACTAAACATAAAAACGCATTTCATTCTTTTAGGTGTAGCAACGCACGCCGAGTATTAACCAGTAACCTATAATAATGACCTATAATTTAAATTTTGCACAGATATATTTTAATATAGGGTTGCGATACTTTTACGAGCCTGAAAATCATCAGACTCAGTACCCACAGTTTAACGTCCTCCCGGAGGACTTGTCCCTTTGGATTTTCCCACCCTAAATAGCCTATCCAATGGCCCCGGCCAAATTTGAACCCAAGACCCTCGGGACTAGAGGCAAATGCTCACGATATATACTAATCATTTCTTTAAAATAAATTAAACATGTGTTCAAAATAAAGCTTTTCCATTATAAATTTCGTGACAAGAGGGCGTATGAGGACTTATACCCCTCTTGCATTCTTCCTGGATTGTTGAGGATAGAACTTTTATTTGACACGTGATATATTTTATTGATATAATTTTTTGTTCCTAAGTTACAATAATTACAAACCACAGGACAGGAAATTAATTGTATTCTGATCCCAATAGGACTGTTAATTTTATACGAAACCTATTGTCAGACAGTTGCTATGAAACTGAATCTTAAATTGAATATAAATTCTATTAGTTATAAATACTCTCTCAATTCTGTGTAAGTAAATTAAATCAAAAGGAATTAAATTAACATATTCTACAGGTTTAAATTAATAATTATTATAATAACTGAGCCTAGAGAAACATGAATCGAGAGTGTAAAATCTTACAATAAACATACTGTGGACAATAAAATATAACATTACAGCTAGTTACGTGAAAAGTGAAAATTATCAACAAGAGAAAAAATAATGAAGAAAACGTCTAGATGAATTATAAATAAATAAATAATAAATAAAGCCTGATATGTCCCTTTAGGGCAAAGGCCTCCCTGTACAGGGGTTAAGCTCTATTTGAGAGTGTCACCCGGTGAGCTACTCCGTGGTGAGAAGTTGACTTGGATGTAGCACTTGGTTTGTATACACTGTCTGTTCTGTGATTAGTTAATACACAGTTGACTCTCCATCGTTCTCCATCTTTTCCTGCATCTGGCGACTCTGGACCATTGCGCCCCTGCTCGTTCTTTGAAGATGTCAGCCCATCGTCGTCTTGGTCTTCCGCGCTGTCTCTTGCCTGTGTACGGGTCCCACATGGTTGTTTTTATTGTCCACCTGTCGTCCTGTATTCTTGCGACGTGGCCTCCCCACTTCCATTTTTTCCTGATGGCTTGTTGTGCGGGATCAGTTGTTGAGGATATCGCTTGAAGTGTTGTATTCGAGATTCTGTCCTTCAGAGTTATGCCTAAGATTTTCCTCTCCATTTTCCTTTGGCATACTTGGAGTGTGTACTTCAGTTTGGCAGTAAGATTCCAAGTTTGGCAGCCATATAACAGTGTTGGAAGAACACAGGTTTGTAGTGTTTCCATTTTGAGTTTCCGGTTGAGTGACTTGTCCAGCAGTATAAATTTCAGTGACCAGAACGCCTTCCAGGCGAGAGCTATTCTTCTGCTTATTTCCTTCTCTACTTTCTGATGGAAGGAGAGTAGTTGTCCTAAGTATATGTACTCGCTTACATATTGAAGATCCATTCCATCGACTTTGATTGGGTTTTCCGGACCATTAGACATAATTTGTGTCTTGCTTTTGTTCATCGAAAGGCCTGCAATTTTGCTAGTTTCTGAGAGCTCTTGTAGCATTGATTGGAGTTGTTTAGGGGATCTGGCGAACAATACCACGTCGTCAGCAAATCTTAAGTTGGATAGCCTGCTCCCGTTTATATTTACTCCGTATTTCTTGTTCCAGTTTAGTTTTCGAAATATGTCTTCAAGCACGCATGTAAAAAGTTTAGGAGAAATTGGGTCGCCTTGTCGTACTCCTCTTTTGAGACTGAATGGTTGTCCCACAATTTCTGTCTTCACCTTGGCATAGCTTTGGCTGTAGATCTTATCCAGAACGCGGATGTACTTGTGTTCGATTCCTTGTGTGTGTAATGCCTGGAGGACACTTGAATGTTCTACTGAGTCGAATGCCTTGTTGTAGTCGACGAATGCTAGATATAATGTATGGTGGTATTCGACTGTCTTTTCTATTATTTGGTTAATTGCTTGGAGATGGTCTGTTGTACTAAAGCCTGAGCGGAATCCGGCTAGATGAATTAAATGGAGGAAATCGGCAGCTAAAAGTTGAAAGTTACTTCAATACAATAACTGAGAAAAAGAGTAAGTAATGTCTATTTACTTCATGAACGGGGTGTGGGTGTGAATTAATGCAATATACAAATTAATTTCAGCCTGCGGACAATAAAAAAATGAAATTCCAATCAACTACATTAAAAATTGAACATCATCAACAAGGCAAAAATGTGTTTTCTTACAGCGAGAAAATAAAAAGGAGACATTGAATTAAAAAAAAACATAAATCAATATTTGACCAAAAATGTCGCTCTAAATGCAACACACATGACAGTACAAAGAGTTCAGGATATATCTAGCGAATATACTCAAAAGGAAATTTAGTTAATTCAGAAAAATAGCAATGCGGAGTAAAATGAAACATTTGGATTGTGTTAATATCCTCCTGATTCCCGAGTGAAAAATTATAATTAAGATAAGAAGCGTAAAAGTCCGACAAAATGATATCCGACTTCCTAGAGAGCAACTGTAACCAAATCGGCATCCTCGAGTGGAAAGAGGATCGAGCACATCTCAGAACATCTAAATATTGGGCCCATCCAGTGGAAAAAGAGTCGAAAATATAAGAGAAAAAGACAGCCGAGAAAGCAACTTGAAAAAAGAAAAAAAAAGGCAAAAAGACAAAAACATCCCACAATATTTTCCTCGACTCCCCAGGGAACAGTTTGAAGAATATAGGAACCTCCAGCGAGAAAAGAAGAGAAAAACCCACAAAATTTTCCCCGACTCCCGAGGGGAAAACCAGAAGAATAGCGGGGTCCTCAAGAGAGAGAACAGAAGAAAACGTCCCGCAACATTTCCTCCGTCTCCCCAGAGAAAAACATGAAGAATATCGGGATCCTCCAGTGGGAGAAGAGGAGAAAAACGTCCCACAATATTTTCCGCGACTCCCGAGGGAAAAACCTGAAGAATATCGGTATCATCCAGTGGAAGAAGAGAAGAAAACGTCCCACAACATTTTCACCGACTCCCGAGGGAAAAACCTGAAGAATATCGGGATCCTCCAGTGGGAGAAGAGGAGAAAACATCCCACAACATTTTCCCAGACTCCCGAGGGAAAACTTGACAAATACCGGGATCATCCAGTGGGAGAAGAGGAGAAAACGTCCCACAACATTTTCCCCGAGTTCCGAGGGACAACTTGACAAATATTGGGATCCTCCAGTGGGAGAAGAGGAGTAAACGTCCCACAACATTTTCCCCGACTACCGAGGGAAAACTTGTCAAATATCGGGATCTCCAGTGGAGGAAGAGGAGAAAACGTCCCACAACATTTTTTCCCACTCCCGAAGGAAAACTTGACAAATATCGGGATCCTACAGTGGGAGAAGAGGAGAAAACGTCCCACAACATATTCCCCGACTCCTGAGGGAAAATCTGAAGAATGTCGGGATCCTCTAGTGGGAGAAGAGGAGAAAACGTCACACAACATTTTCCCCGACCCCCAAGGGAAAAATCTGAAGAATATCGGGATCCTCCAGTGGGAGAAAAGGAGAAAACGTCCCACATCATTTTTCCCGACTCCCGAGGGACAAACCTGAAGAATGTCGGGTTCCTCCAGTGGGAGAAACTCCCGAGGGAAAAACGTGAAGAATATCGGGATCCTCCAATGGGGGAAGAGGAGAAAATGTCCCACAACATTTTCCCCGACTCCCGAGGGAAAACATGACAAATATCTGGATTATCCAGTGGGAGAAGAGTAGAAAACGTCCAACAACATTTTCCCCGACTCCCGAGGGAAAACTTAACAAGTATCGGAGTTCTCTAGTGGGAGAAGAGGAGAAAACGTCCCACAACATTCTCTCCGACACCCGGAGGAAAAACCTGAAGAATATCGGAATCCTCCAGTGGGAGAAGAGAAGGAAACGTCCCACAACTTTTTCCCCGACTCCCGAGGGAAAAACCAGAAGAATATCGGGATCCTACAGTGGGAGAAGAGGAGAAAACGTCCCACAACTTTTTCGCCGACTCCCAAGGGAAAAACCAGAAGAATATCGGGATCCTACAGTGGGAGAAGAGGAGAAAACGTCCCACAATATTTTCCCCGACTCCCGAGGGAAAACTTGACAAATATCGGGATCCTCCAGAGGGAGAAGAGGAGAAAACGTCCCACAACATATTCTCCGACTCCCGAGGGAAAAACCTGAAGAATATTGGGATCCTCCAGTGGGAGAAGTGGAGAAAACGTCCCACAACATTTTCCCAGACTCCCGAGGGAAAACTTGACAAATACCGGGATTATCCAGCGGGAGAAGAGGAGAAAACGTCCCACAACATTTTCCCCGAGTCCCGAGGGACAACTTGACAAATATTGGGATTCTCCAGTGGGAGAACAGGAGTAAACGTCCCACAACATTTTCCCCGACTACCGATGGAAAACTTGACAAATATCGGGATCTCCAGTGGAGGAAGAGGAGAAAACGTCCCACAACATTTTTTCCCACTCCCGAAGGAAAACTTGACAAATATCGGGATCCTATAGTGAGAGAAGAGGAGAAAACGTCCCACAACATATTCCCCGACTCCCGAGGGAAAAATCTGGAGAATGTCGGGATCCTCTAGTGGGAGAAGAGGAGAAAACGTCACACAACATTTTCCCCGACCCCCAAGGGAAAAATCTGAAGAATATCGGGATACTCCAGAGGGAGAAGAGGAGAAAACGTCCCACAACATATTCTCCGACTCCCGAGGGAAAAACCTGAAGAATATTGGGATCCTCCAGTGGGAGAAGAGGAGAAAACGTCCCACAACATTTTCCCAGACTCCCGAGGGAAAACGTGACAAATACCGGGATTATCCAGCGGGAGAAGAGGAGAAAACGTCCCACAACATTTTCCCTGAGTCCCGAGGGACAACTTGACAAATATTGGTATCCTCCAGTGGGAGAAGAGGAGTAAACGTCCCACAACATTTTCCCCGACTACCGAGGGAAAACTTGTCAAATATCGGGATCTCCAGTGGAGGAAGAGGAGAAAACGTCCCACAACATTTTTTCCCACTCCCGAAGGAAAACTTGACAAATATCGGGATCCTATAGTGGGAGAAGAGGAGAAAACGTCCCACAACAAATTCTCCGACTCCCGAGGGAAAAATCTGAAGAATGTCGGGATCCTCTAGTGGGAGAAGAGGAGAAAACGTCACACAACATTTTCCCCGACCCCCAAGGGAAAAATCTGAAGAATATCGGGATCCTCCAGTGGGAGAAAAGGAGAAAACGTCCCACAACATTTTTCCCGACTCCCGAGGGACAAACCTGAAGAAATTCGGGTTCCTCCAGTGGGAGAAACTCCCGAGGAAAAAACGTGAAGAATATCGGGATCCTCCAATGGGAGAAGAGGAGAAAATGTCCCACAACATTTTCCCCGACTCCCGAGGGAAAACATGACAAATATCGGGATTCTCCAGTGGGAGAAGAGTAGAAAACGTCCCACAACATTTTCCCCGACTCCCGAGGGAAAACTTAACAAGTATCGGTGTTCTCTAGTGGGAGAAGAGGAGAAAACGTCCCACAACATTCTCTCCGACTCCCGGAGGAAAAACCTGAAGAATATCGGGATCCTCCAGTGGGAGAAGAGAAGGAAACGTCCCACAACTTTTTCCCCGACTCCCGAGGGAAAAACCAGAAGAATATCGGGATCCTACAGTGGGAGAAGAGGAGAAAACGTCCCACAACTTTTTCGCCGACTCCCAAGGGAAAAACCAGAAGAATATCGGGATCCTACAGTGGGAGAAGAGGAGAAAACGTCCCACAACATTTTCCCCGACTCCCGAGGGAAAACTTGACAAATATCGGGATCCTCCATCGGGAGAGAAGTCTCAGCATATCACAGTATTTTCTAGCACGCACGACCGTTCTGACTGAACAATTCAGGACTCCTGTGGACTAGAGGTTAAAATGTTACTAAAGACGGCTAACGCCTTCACAATAATGTGGATACTTCAACATGACCAGTGTACAGTATTCGCAATACCTGTGTTATATTCCTAATATTTTACATGTGTCAACGTTATACATATTTTCTGCAACAGTTATTATGTTATGTTGACGTCAGTTCATTTCTGTATCACAGTTATCAGTATTTTCACTATCATTAGGTCCGTGAATAATTTTAAGCAACCTCTTAGAATATGTAAATATATCTTTTTTAAGTGAACTGTTAGTACTGTCTGCACTTAAACGTAATGTTAATAATTGTAAATAGTAATTTGACCTAATGTAAATATATGTTAACGTAGTGTATAGTTAGATTTAATTGTGATACTTTATCGTAATTAATGTAGAAAAAGTAGATTAATTTTAATGTTACTTTAGCTCCTATAATATATTAATATTTTAAAATAAATTTGCGTATCCTTTTTTGTTAAATATTTTAATTATCTGTAATGTTTATCGATAGGAATGTATAATAGCCGAAAATTTCTCAAGCAATTTTATTGAATGGGATATTTGTAGAATGTTTAGGTACAGAAAATAATAATTGTAAATGTATTTCTAAATTTTCAGAAGTGGATCTCTTTATTTACTCTGTAACTGTCGGCATTTTGAATTGCCATAGCATAACTATATTGGAGAGGTAGTTATTTACGCAGTTAAACAATTTTAAGTTCCATTATTCTTAGAATATTTAAATAAATTATTTTTTTCTAATGATTAGTAGAATATAAAATAAGCTACAATTTAATGAAATTTCCACATAAACTGCAAAAGACATTTAAAAAATACATTCACAATCATTTTTTCCGGGCCTAAATATTATTAATACAAATTTCTGCAAACATCCTATGCATTAATATTGTATTCAATTGTGTAACTAAATCTCGGCCAATATACACTCTCACCCTGTACTGTATATGACATCGTCATATTCGGTGCTACAGCCTATTGCAGGCCTTGACCGCCCCAATGATTTGCCTCCATCCATCCCTGTCCTAAGCCCTCCTTCTACATTCCTACACACCCATAACCCTCAGATCCTGTTTTAGACTGTAAAAGAGTTGTAATACTCAACCCCTTCACCCTTATAAATCACCCTTTGAAGAGAAAACTGTTTTTCGAAACTTTTTGCACGCTTAAATGACTTACGCTCCCTAAATCGTAATATATGCACCAAATTTATGTACACAGAATTGAATATTTAAAAAAAAATCTACAAACAAGGCTGGAACTGCGCATGTCTTATCTTTTATGGATAACTGACAATATACATGTTTATCTTTCTCCTCATTGATGCCAAGAAGATCGGGATGACTAGATTCCCGGGCAAGCGTAGCAAGGTACAGCGGGTATTGTTTTACGGATTACTCTCAATAACCATTTTTATCTTTTAGCCCTTTTATGCCAAAGAAGATCGGGATAAGTGGATGCCTGGCAACAAGTGGATTGCCTGGCAACACCGGGTAATCAGCACGGGGTATCTAAAAATAATTACGATATAAATTTATAATTATTTTTCCTTTTACTTATTCAACTAAATATATTATCATTTATTTAGGCGTAGCAGTGTACGTCGGGTATTAGCTAGTGTAATATATTTAGGAGTTTATTTCAACATTTGTAATATTCAATAGCAGAAATGTTATATGCAAATGGATTGCGCACAAATGTGCAAAGATGATAACACAACAATCACTAACACTTTAACTTTGTCTTGCGTAATCACAAATTGTTTTTGTTCTTTGCGTACATTTTTCGATGTGATATGTTTCGCATTTCTGTTCACATACTTCGCATATGCATGACATCTTCGGGTCATGAAATGTTTTATCTTTACACATTAGGTGGTGGAATCCATGTACACTTAGTCTTGTGATGACGTGTCGTATCTGGAAATTTGCTTCTGTCCAGTTCCTGTCTATCATCGCTCCGGTGCTGAAGAATTCTGGCCATACTTCCTCTCTTTTCCTGCGTATACTTTGTAGCGCATGTTCATAGGGTTCTGTGGTTGGTAGTAGGTATGCTGTTTTCAAGTCTTCGATAAGGAAAGTCTCCCTTGCCAGTAGGTACACTAGACGGCTTCTTATCGTTTTTTATACTCCTATTGCTCTTTTTATGTAAGTAGCTTTCACTTTTTACAGTGTGTTCAGATTAGCTTCTGTAAGATGTGGCCATATGATTTCTATCCCGTAAGTTATTATTGGGAGGATCTTTGCATTGAATAGTTTCATCGCTGATTCCAGGTTTAGAGCTTGTATATTGCGTATATCATTTATTGTCATTATTGCTTGCGTTGATCTTTCTGCTAAGTGTTTTGTGAAGCTTCTTCCACTGGGTTGTTAAATATTGCCTAGATATTTAAACTCCTTTACTATTTTGATGTTATCTTTGTCCAATTTAATTTCTGTTGTGGCAGGGATCTTTCCTCCGTTTCTGAACACCATCATTTCTGTTTTTTCTTTGTTTATATAGAAGCTGTGGGTTTTACACCATTCTTCCGTAGTTGTTACGGCGTTCTGAAGTTTATTTATATCCGTTGGTCCGATTACGATGTCGTCTGCGTATGCATATACGAAAATTTCTTCTCCTATGTCTTCTATTTTCCTTACCAGTTCTTCGGCTGCCATTATGAATAGGAGTGGGCTCAATGTGTCTCCTTGCACTACCCCATTTGTCTGCAGTATAGTTTTTGATTTTGAGAGACCATCTGATATAACTATGCTATTTTCTTTCATTATTGATGTAACGATTTGGGTCCACGCGTTCTCCTCTCCTAGATAGCAAAAATTAATAATTGATTCTTAGCTTGAAAAGCTTTTAAAGTGGTCATTTTCATAAATATCATAAATAAACCCTTTTTCGCACAAATAATAAAAGAAACTGGCCTTGAACCCGTCAAAGTTGATGAGGGGAAGAAGTTACAATATTTTCTGTTCGAGGGCAGCACTAATTAAAGAAGATGTTAACATGGTCCACTCAAACAGAAGTTCCACATTACCCGAACTTCCTTATAATAATAATAATAATAATAATAATAATAATAATAATAATAATAATAATAATAAAGCGATTCCATGAAAATGTCATATCGAGGTGAAAATTTTAAAATTGATGCGGGAATAATTTTGTTAACGTAATATATGTCTTTAAGGATCAAATTTCCTGATTCTATAAGATAATGTTTCAAATGTGTATTATTTTAATCTAATATTAGTTGTAGAACTTGTCATATTCCAGACCTGTAAAAACACGCAAAGTTTTACCGATTTGTTGTTTAATTATTTGGACGTATTAATTCGTTTTATTTCACAAACTCTTTTGCTAAACCATACTTTGGTCCTCCCTAGTCGTAAATGTAATAATATTAATTGCAGTGTAATGTTCTATATACCTTAAATGTGTCCTATAATTGATAACTGTAAGCTATCGTCAGTCACTGAAAACCTATAAAAATTACTGTACACAACATAATAATTGATCGATTAAAATTTGCTCTTGGATTCTATGTTATCGGTACACAACTAACAAAAACGCATTGATGACATTTTCTTGTACAGTCATTATTTTTTCCGCTAGAGTCCCGTGACTGACTGACTTTTTGTCCTCTCATTTATAATGCAAATATGCATGGAGCACTCAGTTGCTTGCTGCACTCTGCTGAGGATTTAACATAAACATATTTTAGGAAATCTGGTTGACTGTTCAAATCAGCTGCTCCATAAAATAATTACTGACCCTTTTTCTTTGGGCTAAAAGACAGTTAGCGGAAGCATTTAATATATTCAGGAAAAAGGTTGCAGTAAACGAAGCAGCCGTACTTGTTGATTTTCAGAAAATTATACCTACAAAGAACAAAATGAGATCCAGGCAGTTCATTGGAAAAATTAGCACAGGACCTATCTCAATATTAACTGCTCTTGTCTAGTTTAGATGGAAGGTGACAGAGAAGTTCAGAAGAAATACTTTGTTCTAGTGTCTGGTTATGTGGCACATAGCAACTTATTTTACAACAGTGTTTTTTAAACTATAGGGATTTCCTCCAAAACTTGAGGTGATAAACATTTTCAGTTGGAGCAGCAGCTAATAGAAATAGGCCTATACATTTAGCAATGTAACACTGCTTGCTTGAATATTTGGATTATGATATAAAATGGAACTTCTTTTGAATCGTACCATGGAAAGTGGGATATAGATGCGATTGGCGGTCAAGTAAAAAGGATGGCACGGATGTATGAAAAATCGGGAGAGAAGATAGAAAATTGTGCAGAATTATGTAATATGAATTGTAAAACCAACCAAATAACTGTTCAGGAGGAGTCACAAAATTATATAGAAGAAGGAAATAAATTTTTAGAAAAACAATTTGAATACCTTGCAGCTATCACGGATTCATTGCGTACACAACGTGAAAGCGTTGGACCCATATGTTATAGAATATGCACAACTGTCAACAAACAGCTCAACAAATTCTTAAGTTTGCGTGTTAAAAAAACTGAATGGCGCGATAGGCCTAGAAATCTCTTGGATGCTGATCTCACATCCAAGTATATCAGTCACAAAGTTGGGCAAACATATAACCAATATATAGGGTGACATGTGGTCAGCATGTCGGATACTCCAACAGTTATGACTTTTTTCTCGACCGCAACCGCTAAATATTGTAGCTGCCCAAATTCTTCGTGATTCTAGGCGGGCACCAGTCCCACTGTGGCCGAAATTCCAGGAGAAAATGTATTCTCTCATGGGGACTCAAACCAATGCTCTCTATTGAGACATCTTGACTCAAACCATTCAGTAGTGTGAAACTTCATGTGTGAAAGGAAACATGTTGTTGTTGTTTTCAAATGCTGGGCCTTAGCAATGAAGCCATTAGTGTTCTTGCTCTCCAATATTTCTCTATGGTGGATCCAACAGGTAATACTTCACAGGTTTGTAGATGTTCTTCGTTCATTTCTTCATCTTTGTTGCATAGAGGACAATTTGGATTCGTGTAGATTCCTATTTTATATAAATGTTTGGCCAAATAGTCATGTTCTGTAAGCAGTCTAAATTTTGCTACTGTAGTTTTACGTGGAATTTCTGGAATAATATCTGGCTTCTTTACTAAAATATTCCATTTTTTGTCTTTGGCTTTATTACATAGGTCTTGGTTTTGTTTGATTTTATATTTGTTTTTAATTATTCTTTTTATGGATGTGAAAGGTAAGCTTTTAGTAGTATTCTGAATTAGATTGGAGCCTTTTTTGGCAAGAAAATCAGCAGTGTCATTTCCAGCAATTCCACAATGTGCAGGTATCCATTGCAATTGAATTCTTTTCTGTAGTTTTTGGAGTTGTTGAATCATTTTGTAGCACTCTTTAATTTGTATTGACTTCATTTTGTGTGAATTTATTGCATATATTGCTGCCTTAGAAGCAGAGAGTATGACAGCATTTTGAAATTTATTTATTCTGTATATTAATTGTTGGAGTGAAATGTGAATAGCCATTACTTCCGCATCAAAATTTGTTGTGTGGTATCCTGCTGGTTGATAAAATGAAAATAATGCACATGTAATTCCTGATCCTGAGTTGTTATCAATAGTAGATCCATCTGTGTAGACATGTAAACATTCTTCTGGTGGATATCTCTTATTCACAGCTTCTAACGCTAGAGCTTTTAGTACAGGTGTGGGAGTTTCAGATTTTGTAACTGGTTCTTCTAGATTTAGCTGAATGTTAATTGGTTCAAAAGCAAGAGGGTTTTCTCTGATCAAAATATTTTCTTTAGATTTAGGAAGATTCAAATCTGTTTTTATTTCTGTTACTTTGGACAAGAAACTTGTTTGTGTTTTCAACTTGGTTGGTTGTAACTGTCTTTTTTCCCATTTTGATGTTGTTAACCGTAACATTTTTTTCATGTTGTGTTATTGCCTGTTCCTCTAAGGTTAGACATAGTGGAGGGTTCTGAGTTAGTGCTTGCATTGCTGTGATCGGGGTTGATTTAGCTGCACCGGTTATAAGCCATAAAGCCTGATTTTGGCATACTTCTAGGCGATTTAGGTTCGAGTTATTTGCTGTGATTATTGTGACAGGAAACATTATTTTTATTAATGAGTCAAGTCAAGTCAACATAGCGGCGAATACTAGTGAGTGAATAGCTGCATAAGAAAATCTTATACATCGATATAGTAGGTACATTTAACAATAGAGAAGGCACTTTGTTATTAAATATTTAATATTTTTTTCTTATTTTATATAATTTAAAATGGTACATGTTAAGCGAGTTAATTAAATTATATCATTGAACTAAATTAATATTTATTTTACAGCAAAATTAAATTTAACAATTTTCGTGGAATTGATAAAGCGTTTGCAGTTCTTTATTAATCTCTGTTACCGAAATTGTTTATCTAGTTTCATAGTATTTTGTTACATTTTTGTAATATCTACATTTTGAAATTCTAAATGAGATTCAGATATGTCACAGTCACAGAATCAGGTCAGTCAGTCACACACCACATATTAGGCCATAACTTCGGTATTCATTGTGATTTAGTTTCGTTTTTTATTTAAAATGCAATTTGAAATTTGCCCTGCAAACGGTATTTTGGAAAATTTAATTAGGAATCACATTTCAGAGAACGATGTAGATGAACATGTTAAGCTGCATGATGAGTTGACATTTGTCAGTCAGTCACACATACTTTGATAGATAATAAATAACATTATTTTTTTTTAGAAGTTGTAATTTTTGTACAATCTGAATCACACACTTTTCCTCTATCATATCACGTAGATAACACCCCAAGTTTCAACCACTTGTAATATTTATGCAAGCATTTTGCAGTTAAAGTGTATTGTAAATGTCAGTCAGTCACATATGGAATCCATATATCATACTATATTTTATTTCATAGTATGATTAATTTATCTTTAATTAAATGAATTACTGTGTGTAAATAAGATATTAGATGTACTATTATGATGCTCACTAGAACTGTGACTCGGAGTCGGAGCTCCGAACATTAAATTCTCACTTCAGGGCTGCCATTTAGAATGTCATATCAAATCAGGGAACTTTGAATAATGATTGCGAAATTCAATAAGTTAGTCAAAATAAATTTTCGATGACGGAAAAAGATTAGTATGTTTTAACTGAAATATTATTTTGAGAAGATAAGCTAAAATATTTCAACAATTCTCGTGAAGTCAAGTTAAATATGACAACGCACGACATTCAATGTTCTTCCTCGGAAAACAATGTTGCCAATATGATTTATGTGAGCTATTTATAGCTGTTTCTGTATATACATTTGAAAGGTTTCATGCCGTGGACGGTTTATAAGGTAAACAATGCCTATTTAAAGGTGACGGATCTAAATTACTATTTTGGGATCTTATATGTACAGAATATGCGTACTTAGTATTGCTTAGAGGTGAAGTCAGAGAATATCGATCACTTCATCAGTTAGTCGAATAATTGTAATATTGTTATAATTAAAAAATTATATTTGTGTACAATGGGCACGCCGTAGCGTAGTGATTAAGGCGCTGTGCTACAAGCCGGAAGGTCGAGGGTTCAAGTCCCGGTGAGGTCAGGATTTTTAAACTGACCCAAACCTACTGGCAGCACTATGGCCCTGGGGTCGATTCAGACTCTAATGGAAATGAGTACCAAATGCTTGTTCTGGGGGTAAAGGCGGTCATCACGCAGGGCTGACAACCCGGCTGACATCAAGTGCCGATTGTCCAGCAAAAGTAGGAGCCTTAACCTCCTACTACCCCAAGGGCCTCCTGAGGCCTGTAGTGGGATTACTTTACTTTATATTTGTGTACAATTCCATTATTTGCATAGGTGGACCTATACATAAAAAATACAAATATTAACTCAATGGCGCGACAGGCCTAGAAGGCCCTTGGGCTACAATCCGACTGATGGTCTCACATCCACATGTGTTAATCACAGACAGCCAGTGTAGGGTTGACTTGTAGTCGGCACGTCGGGTCTCCTATCGGTTATAGTTGGTTTTCTCTACCTGGAGCCCAAATAACTCACGATGCTGGGTGGGCACCGGTCCCATACTAACCGAAATTACATGATAACATTTCTTCCCCCATGGGGACTCGAACCAGCGCAAGTCCCGTAGCTCTGCGCAAAGGCATCTTGCCTTCATCACTCGGCTATGGCGCGGGACTAAAAAAATACAAATATACTATCAACTAACCCGAAAAATGTTATTCTAGTACCTGAGTTTGTGGGAGTTCCCCAGACATTTGTGTAATTTCGATCACCTTATTGAAAGCTAAATAAAAGGCTGAAATATATAAAAATGCAAAGGTTACTGTCTCTGCGAACAAAAATCACACACGTAATTATTTGCTGTGTCATATCCACTGCATTCTGCATGAACCCATTCTGAACATGAAGTGCACCTGTAACACAATACGCTGTCCCGGCCTACATCACAACAAGTATCTTTCATCATGTGTATAAATGCATTGTTTAAACGTTATTAATACAAATAAAAACTATTCAAACAATGGTCAGTCACTTCTACCGCTTGGAATAATTCCAATTAGTATTGATCGGAGTTACGCCAATGTACCATGTTGGAAATAACTTGGCACTATTTCGTACTGGAGTTATATGTTGGAACTTTAAGTAGTAGTAGGACTTTATTAGACAAAAAGTAAGATATTTACAATATTATTTACAAATATGGGTCGCACGTACTGTTGACAGTCCGTTGCAATAAAGTAATAATTGGTAATAGTATAAAGAAAAAAACAATAACATTACAATTACATAAAGAAAACACAATAATATTACAATTACATAATAATACAATAGCATTATACACTAATTAAGTTATGTATAATTATTAAGAATTAATGGTATTGCATTTTGATAACATATATTTATTCATGAATGAGTGTTGTTCTTATTTTCCGCGTTTTGACCAGAAATTTACCCAAGTTTATCCAATTTTCTGGGTTTACCAATAACTCGTAGCATGCCAATCTTTCCCGATTAGAATTTAGAAATCTTTCCGGTAATAACTGACGTCTCCAATATTCTAAATCATCACATTTTCCTAATATACTCGTATGTATCTCATCTTCAAAGTTCCCGCACATTGGACATATTCGCATATCGTGATCGTCGCTAATTTTTAGAAATATCCTTGCTCCTCGCCTAAACCAAGCAAGCCCTGACCTCTCTTTAAATCCTAGGTTGAGTATGTACGATTCTTTTCCCCAAACGTGTTTTAGGTCTCTTTGTAAACACAGTGAGCGTTTTCCTGTACATTCGGCGAAAATAGACTTTAAGTAATTATTTAATATTAATATTCATCCTGTTATTACAATCTGTAAAATTAATGAATTTAATTGATAAATACCTAACTTACCTGGCATAAACCAGCTTAGCTTCCTTACAAGAAATATATACGAAACGCAAAATGTCCACTACACTGAGAGATACTGCTCAACTAGCATTGATATTATACACAATACTTGAAACACTTCGCAGTAGATGCCAGCAACATGCAGAACGCAGTTCTAATATTAGTTTCCGAATAAAATCGTGATCGGAATTACCTCCATGAACGGAAACCTCCACTTTACCTCTATGTTAAAATGAGTGAACATTTTAGTTTTTAAATTGGTGAAAGTAGCTTGTGGTAAAGAGTTTGAGAACTGTAGTTGTTAAATTTCCACACTCATTTTAATAACATAAACATAGAAAATTAGTCACAGTATGAAATAAAAAATGAATGAAAATGGATTGGAACACTCTCAGAAGAGAATTAGACAATGTGCCAAAGAGACCTCTGCGATAGAACCCACAGGGATAGAAAATTACGTGGTGCAGCACACTAATAATAGAAATTGACTAACAAAGGAAAAGGTGCAAGTCTAATGAAGCAAAAAAAAAATCTATATATTATGGTATTTAAAAAATCCAGGAATGGAGAAATCGTTTTTAATTTCATTTTATTTTAAAACGCTTGAACATTTTTGTTCATATCGGACCAGTAGTTTGGATATGCAGATCATTTTCTTTGCGGTGTTCATGTGTCTAGCGGCATGATGCAAAAATATACTGTACCTTTACATGGCTTGTAAGTCCATACCCGAAGAGTGTGTAAAGACACA
The DNA here is from genome assembly GCA_030220185.1 of Diploptera punctata. NCBI lineage: Eukaryota > Metazoa > Arthropoda > Insecta > Blattodea > Blaberidae > Diploptera > Diploptera punctata. The sequence goes on along the minus strand of JASPKZ010001962.1, from coordinate 630,246 downwards.
GAATTAAGGTATGCTATGCCAATGCAAAGTTCTTCCATTGTAAATTTAATTTGTTTATATTAGAGATATGATCTACTTTAACAATATGAGGGATTTTATTTATTTATTTGGTCTATCTTATGTTATGGCAGCGAACTGTGGACCCTGCGCACGACAGACGAGAGGAGGATTACCGCCAGTGAAATAAAGTTCTTGCGCCGAACAGCAGGCAATACTAACAAGGGGCACATTTGATCTCGAACAATCTTATCCGCACGAAAACATGCTTAGAATAACAACCGATAATTAAATCAACAGCGGTGTATATCATTTCCATGCAAAACGTTTGATTCTATCTCAAATAGAGAGAAACGAAGTAACAAGATACCAATACCATAGGAGGAAAATTATACGTAATTCAACGACGCCAACTAAGAGTGAAAAAACCCTTTGCTAAAAGTACTTATAATAGAGCAAAACACACACATACAGCAATATCACACACATGATAGTGCTTATATTAGTACTTAAGATGAAGATGAGGGATATCGATGAAGTGGTTCAAAACAAAGTGGAAGAGAACAATGTGCACAGCTCATTAAAGCCACGTCATCGCATTCACGCAGTCCAATATCACAAGCCACACTAACTACATTTCCGAATGATGATGCTGGTATGTCAATGCCATACATAACCTGGCTTTCGCCAAGCATATTACAACATAGGCTTATACGTAGGTGCAGCAAATTGATTGTAAACCACAGAGTGAAGTTTCATGATGAAATAACGATCTTGTATCTTCACTTGTGGATTGGTACATTGTACTCTTACAAAATCGGGGGCACGCCGTAGCGTAGTGGTTCAGGCACTGCGCTACAAGGCGGAAGGTCGAGGGTTCAAGTCCCGGTGGGGTCAGGATTTTTAAACTGACCCAAACCTTCTGGCGGCACTATGGCCCTGTGGCCGACTCAGCCTCTAACGTAAATGAGTACCAGACGCTTGTTCTGGGGGTAAAGGCGGCCGTTACGCAGGGCTGACAACCCGGCTGGCATCAAGTGCCGATTGTCTAGAAAAGTGGGAGCCTTAACCTCCCACTACCCCAAGGGCCTCCCGAGGCCTGTAGTGGGAATACTTCACTTTACTTTACTCTTACAAAATCAGTAATCCTTCTGATATAGAGCTTATATTGCCGAAAGAAGTAAATATTAAGGGGTTGGCAATATTTTGTTTTCGGTGGCAATATCTTCAGCATCTTTGTTTGGAAAACTTGCATCTAGAAGGGTACAATCTATATGACCTGGCCAGGAATCACACAACAATAGGCTTTTTTCACTTGTTACGTGTTCGCCAAGGACTGAAGTTAGAACATGTTTCATGCGTTCTTTACACAATTTTCCACTTTTGCTTGTCTCCACATGAATGTTTCGTGGACAAGTTGTTTCAAGTTTCTTAGGAATATTTGGGCCGAAAGTGCCTTGCGTCTCTTGAAAACAGATGTACAACTTGTTTCCTAGTCTGCCTGTCATTGATAAAGCCACATCAGTTTTATAGTAGGGTAGGCCGAAAAAACTTATTTTTTTTATTTCGAAGTTGCATTAGCGCGGAAAAGTTGCGAATTATATATAGACAAAAAAATATATAAATATAAAAATCGGTTTGACATCTTCCGGTCCGCGCAAAGTCTCTAAAAAGTTTGACAAAATATGACAAAAAAAAACTAACTTCATTTTTGCGATTATTTATTAAATCTTTTAATTAGATGTTTTCGTAATGTAATAGTTTGTAACATCTTCAAACAGAGCCCTCAAAAACATTATGTGTTTTCAATAATAATTTGGTTTAGATCATTTGATTATCTTCCGTTCCGGTCGGCGCCGCATAAGCCCCAAAATTTGCGCCAAAATAATGAAAAAGTTACATTATTACACATTTTTGGTATATGATAAATAACTTCCAGTGTATTGATCCCACAAATAGACATACCCTAAATGTGCTTAGCAAAGATTAGCAATACCTAGTTGAAATTTAAAAGGCAATACAATCAGGAACATGTAAAGAAAATTTGGCTGTACGAGATCCTGGGCACTTATATTCGAGGTGGTTGACAAAAGCAAATAAAACTCTCAGATTGTACATAAGTGAAGAAAGCCCTCACCTGAACTTCTAGAACTAGTTTTGTTTATATTGAAATCATACATGCCAATGTAGTTTACTATCAAAACAAGTAAACACTTTACAGACCGCCCGAAACTTGTTTACCAAGTAATACAATCTACCAGGTATTTGCCAAAACTTTTGCTTGATGTCGACCCCGTGATCGAAAGGAATGCTTTTTCTCGCCCACCCAGAACACTTACTGTTAGCCATGACTCAAGATGACAAGAAACACATAAGAAAGCTCGGACTTCGAAGAATTGACTATTCCTGTTGCGCTGGAGATGAACGTCGTGTATTGCCTGAACAGCCATCTTCATGTTCAGGTTTCTCCTGTCCTCCAAAATCAATATATCTATCCAGCGTAACGTCATGTATTTCTGTCTCATCCCCATTATATTTCTGAATTATTATGTCATAAAATATATCCGCGAACTCCATATCATCGGCCCCAATGCCGTTTCCATATCCAGCACGTCGCAACTTTGTCCCTAATATTTGGAGCACATTCGTAGGAATGATATCACTGAATTGAACACAGTTTACACAGTAATCCGCTTGCGAGCACTCCAAGAGACAAATACGTACTGCAGCTAAGCATTCACGCAACTGGAGCACTGGCTAGTGCAGTTAAAGTACGCCACCGTCTAATGGCGCTAGCAGACAAGTATGGCGTTTTTATGCTGTTTATCTACGACGCAACGCGCCAGCGCAAAAATTGCTCCCCATGTATTTAAATGGAGGTGGTTTATCTACAACGCAAATTGCTGGCGCAAAAAAATTTGCACTGACATGTCGCGTCGTGTTTTGGAATCTCTTGAATCCAGGACGCAATTTGCCAGCGCAAACAAAGAATATACAAAATATTACCCGTACTCATTGGTGTAATTGCTAAAAACAAACTAAGATTTTACAACAAAATGTCGCAAATACAGTACTTGTTTTATAACTTTCCAATTTTAACGACGAAAGATAGTTTTGTTGCAAATCATCGAGTTCTATACATGTTTTATACAATATGAGCATGAAGGAGTACAGAGATGTACAGAAAAAAGTTATTGTGGCTTCAACTTAGTCAAGAGATAAATAAAAGCTGTAAATATTGTATCTCGGGGATATTATGGATGTGCATAAATTTCGTCTTCTATTAAATTCAAAACCTGATAAAACTGCTCAGACGAAAATCTGAAGAATTCTAAAATTTGGTATATTCATCAACGATATGTTTTTTAAGAACTAAAGAATCATTTATTCTATAATTTTCCATACAACATTCATATGATGCTGTTGCTCTAGGAACTTTTTCTGTCTTTACTAATATTTCGAACTATTTTAATCGTTTTGCAACGACTCGTGAAACTTTTTTTTATGAAGAATTTTAATATGTTTATCTATGTAGACAAATTATGACTTTTCCTCTCAATTTATTTTCAAAGTTCTTTATTAGAATTGAAGTTGGCATACGTGAACGCTCATAATGTTAAATCTACCAGATGGCAGGACATATGTGTGAATGACCAACATTTGCATTTAATTCCAAATCATACTTTAAGAAATAAATGTTCAATCACTTCATTTTGTTAGATTCCGATGGGTCAGTTTAGTGTACATCAGATTAGTTTATAGTTTACTAAATAGTATGTATGTAATTTATTTTATTAGGCTATGCAGGGACAGGTTTGTATACATTAGTTTTTGTAAACACATTTGGAAATTTATTATTAACGTTGGTCATTTTGATTTTCCATATATGTGGTGCCATCTGGCGACAATTACATAAACATATGCGCTGTAGCGTATACGCTTCATGCGAAACCAGCCTCACGCCGAGCGAAACGCGAATTCGCGTTACGTCGGGCGCGACACGCTGTATAATAAACCGTAGCATTACATGGAAATGACAGAGACCACTGGTTTTCTGATGAATAATCGCTTGTTAATCTAAGCATGTTTTCGAGCGGATCCGATCGTTCGAGGTCAAAGGTGTCCCTTGTAAGTGGGATATGAAAAGGAATTCCGATATCCTTCAGGAACTCGACATAGACCCGGTCCTTGACCATATCCACAATTATCAAGAGAATTGGAAACAACATGTTAATATAATGCCCAGACGAAGAATCCCCAAGGCAATCCTAAACTATATACCACATGGGAAGAGGTCATTGGGACAACCCATGAAGAGGTGGAAGTAGATCGTAACAGTCCTTCGAGGACTATGACCTGTCAGGATGATGATGATTTAGCCTAGTGGCGTTCAAGCCATGTGGTTTTCTTTACCACTCAACCAGAGACAATTTGCGTTAACGGTACACTAAAACACAACAATCAGAATAATTATAACATTAAATACTGAATGAAAATTTGATAAAACCGACAATAATAAGAGCAGGCTAATAGTTACAATAATATTAATGACAATTAAAATTAAAATAAACAATACGGGATAAATAATAAAGAAGACAATTCCTATCTGACAAAAACAAGAAAAAATTATACAAGCAGAAGTAAAGAAAAAGTAACGTATTTATCGGTTACTAAACTAAAACTAAACTCCATGGCGCGACAGGCCTAGATGGCCCTTGGCCTACCATCCGGCTGCTGGAATCACATCTACATGTGTTCATCACAGAGGTAAACGATCATCCAGACAATGTAGGGGTGACATGTGGTCAGCATGTCGGGTTCCCGAACCGTTATAGCTAATTTTTCTCAACCTGGAACAGCTACTTATTGTAGCTACCCAAATGCCTCACGATGCTGGGTGGGCACCGGTCCCATACTGGCCTAAATACCATGAGAAGATCTATTCCTCCATGGAGACTTGAACCAGCGCAAGTCCCGTAGCTCTGCGCCAAGGCTTCCTACCTTAACCACTCGCCTGCGGCGCGGGACATCTATCGATTAGAGTCTATATATTTTTTTTTTGTTTAAAATTATGAATAGTAATTCTATGTAATAAAAATAAAGGGGAAAAATATTTAAAAAAATAATATTATTAGTGAGATATGTTAGTTATTTGTTAATAAAATTGTTCAATTTTTTTAATGAAGTTGAAAGTTTTAATAATAATAATAATAATAATAGCTTTATTTTACCTGGCAGAGTTAAGGTCTTAAGGCCTTGTCTACCACTCAACCAGGTTTAAAAAAAATACAAACAAAAAAAATAGTCTTAAATCTAAATTACTATATATATATATATATATATATATATATATATATAAACGATTACAAGTTATGAATACAATACAATTAATATTTATAATGTATTTTGATTTACTCTAAATTTAACGAATTAAATATATAATATGTACAATATATATAAAAAAAACGAGGAAAAGATTAATGACATAGTATAAAATTATATAAATAGAGAAAAATTAATTATTAGACAACAGGTAACTGTATAAGCGTGACTTAAAGGTTCCAAGTGTGCGGCAACCCCTGATATCTTGAGGAAGGAGATTCCAGGAGCGGGCAGAGGAAGTAGAATAGGAGGAAGTGCTATGAAGAGGAATTGTTAGCAGACTGCTATCTTGTGATCTAGTTTTACAGTGCCTGACTTAGGAAGGGAAGAGAATTCCATGGTTTGGCCAGCGAAACTGTAAAGGATAGTGAGGAATATGTAGTGTGATCATAGTGTGCTGATGGAAACGGGTGCCTAAATTAGCAATATTAAAAAAAACACGAACAAATAATTTATTTTTCGATGTCTAATCTCTAGATTATTACCAGGGCGAGGAGGAGAAACGAAACATTTTGAAACATCATTGCAGTAAAAAAAAAAACACTTGTTGCATCATTAAATAAAAAAGAAGAAATACACGAACATGTACTACTTGAGTCGGAGTTCTTTGAATATATGTGTAAAATGATTTTACGTTTCACAATGCAAACCTTAGAGAATTTAGAAACTTCATTAGAAAATACAATAAGCGGGATCCGCCCAGAGCAATAACTTTACGAAAATACTATGTAAATGATATAATAGTGTTATCTCGCAAATCCGTCAACCTGTGGATGAAAATAAAATTTGGATTTTCTTAGATGAATACCAAACTTTTGTCAGGAGATTTGTTGGAAATGTAGTTGTGGGAGCACTTTAGCTAGATAGAACTAATAAATAATTTCTATTGTCTTCTGGAGTTGTTGAAAAAGTTGACCAAAAAATATTGTCAAACATTTTCAAAATTAAACAAATCGTTACTTGTATTATATAAATCATTAGCTTCTTACATATCCCTGTTCGCTTTATATAACATTCTCATTAAGCATTTCCATGGCAAAGAGATTAATATATGAATATAGATGTAACTTATTTTATAGGCTATTTTACATATTTTATAAATTCATGAGAAATGTTGCATCCATATATAAAATAGTAATGGGTATCAATTTTTAAGATAAAAAATTGGAACAAATATGTCTAGAGTAGAAATGTATGGAAATAACTCGTTTGGAACATAGAGGTTTGAAAGGTCGAAGCATTCTCCAATTGAAGAAGCGTCAATTCTTATACTTGTATTTTTTTTATTATATAGTCTAATATCTGTAAATTAGAATATGAAAATTATTCTAAGTATAATTTTACCGTAACATTAATAAAACATTAGGGAATGAGAGATAAGGGCTAAAGAGGGCAACATTTGGACTAGTTTATAATATAGTTAGGCCTACTACATTATTTTTAAACATTAATCTATAAAGTATGTTTCCTTGTGCAATAATTTTAAGCCATGATTAGGTGAAAAGCCACTGCCCTTATTTTAGAATTACATAAAGAACGTAAAATCTCAGAGCAAAATTAAGCTAAATATTGATGCCTTGCGATACCTACAATAGGTCTACAATGATCTAAAAAAAAACGCATCCTGTGTGGGTTATTAATTAGAGATCGCCCACGTGGTGCGAAGCTTGAAGTGAATTGTCAGACGGTATGTGGCACGTGTAGAGTGGTTATAATACGTTTGGTAAATTAATGGACTCAACCCACCACAAAATTTGAATCTTAATCACGTGACATTGCAATGGAACGAGAAGAGCTATCCGGTGCCTCAAAACTTTTACAACCATAAAATATTACACGATGAAAGGGTTAATTGCGTTATATTTTGTTGCAATATTAAGTTAATAACACCATTTAACAAAATATTCCATTTTTTTTTCATTAGACTACCTTTCTGTAATGTATGCATAATAAGGCGTAATATAATAACTACTGTACAGTAGCTTAATCGAAATCCAAGAATGGAGTATATACGAGTATGCATTTCTCTTTATTATATCTGCTCGTTTCAATAACATTTTTTCTGCTGTTTTTGTTTGTTTTGTAACGAAATGTATGCCTTGCATAATTTTCCAGAGACCACTTACTAAGTTTAAGTTGCTTAATATTTTTCTCCAAGGCGTCAATAATATCTTTTAAACTGGGAATAAAGCCTTCCTTGTACAAATTTATAACACTCGTCGTAGTAATGTTTAGCTATTAGAATTATTATAATTGTCCTTTTGTTTTCGCGAGGATTTCCCAACACTCCAGTTGTCCATTCCTTACCTAATACCTTTCCTACTATACTGCTACACAATTCAGTGGCTTTTATTGTTCTTTCCCAAACACTGTTAACGGAAATTAATGGGATACCACATTTAGCGTCTTCACAATCATTTTCAAAATACTATTCTTCTTCTAGTAGGCGACTACAACTTCAGTGAAGTTTTGGACTTCTCAACTATCTTTCTCCATTCAGATCTATTCTGGATACATACTGGCCAATTCTTAATTTTAATGTATGTTATATATTTTATGATGTCATCTTGCCATCTGTTTTTTGGGCATCCAGCTGTTCTGATGCATATTGGTTTCCATTTGTATATTCTTTTTACAAGTTTATCTTCTTGCATTCTACTTACAGTCAATTTCAAAATACTGATGGATAGAAAATACTACTTCTTTTATATTGACTTAGACTTTCACGGCCGGAGTTACTATGATGATCTTGCAGAAGATTTCCGGGCCGTGGTCTTGAGGCTTGTAGTTCCCCAACGTTTCGCCAGAGACTGCGTCCGGCATCCTCAGGCGAAACGTTGGGGAACTAAAAGCCTCAAGACCACGGCCGGAAATCTTCTGCAAGATCATCATACTACTTCTTTTGTGTTCGCATGTTGGCCTAAAAGTTTACCCCTATCTCCAAATAATAAGAATTAAACAAAACAAAAAACACTGAGATTAGCAGATCCATTCTGCCACACTTGAACTATATAACACCTTAAATAACTGAACACTTTGATTTTGTAATGAGAAAACAATATATACCAGCCAAGTATTCAAAAAACTGAGAGAAATCGAAGGACTTCAACGTCTAAAGAGGTTAAATAATTGTGTATCTCTCTCTATATCGGTACTTTGGGATTAGTGACAGTTCTCCACCCCTTTTCTCGAAGGGGAAACTACAAAATATTTGCGGGCGGAGTAAGTGGCATTGATAGAATCTGAGAACAGGGATGCGGAAGGGGTGCAAGTTCAAAAATATGGGTGCGGGTAAAACAGCGAAAATATAGGCTAGTCTAAATTAGACATATTAATATTTAAAAAAAAAAACTTACCTCAACTCTCCTAGTGTAAACCTATGCGTCAGTTGCTATTTACATCGTTAATTTTTTTTTCATGATTTCCTCCACAACCAGCTTCTTGGTGATGTCCTTTTCTATAGCTACAACAGCTATGTCAATCAGGGATTCGTGGGTCATTCTATTACGTACATTAGTTTTCAACTGGCGCAAAAAAAAAGTACCCTCACAACCCACATATGATGCTGGTGTTACGACAGAAATCGTAGCAAGTTTGTGGATCTCGTGAAATACAAGTTTGTAATTATCAAGAAAGGCAACAAATTTGATGTCATCTATACTGGCATTGTTCTCCTTTTCATAGCATTCTATAGTTCTGTGAATTAGCTTTATCTCGGCTCTGGGAGGCGATTTTTTTTTTTTTTTTTTTTTTTTTTTTTTTTTCAAATTCTGACCTATAAATTCGCAAGTCTGCAAGAATATCTTTTGTGTTCTCAATCAAATCATAAACGCGGCAATACCACAGTCTTTAGCTTACTTTGTAAAATATTAGACATGATTTTTATTTCTTTTAGAATAACAATTAAGTACATACGTACCAAAAATAGAATGTCTAAAAAAATTGACTAATCCTTGTGCTTCCTGTGATCTAGTTCCTCCTTCAACTGCAATTCTCTGAAGAGTAACTACAGTAGCTGAAATAAATTTTTCTTACACAGCTTCGAAGCTGCTGATTGACAAATCTGTCTTGTCCCACTTAAACATTTTAATTCGATCATATTTTCCCATTTCACTTTGAACAAAATTTAAAATGGAAAGTACTCTGAGCCGAATATGGATATAATTATAAAGTTTTTGCAATAATTTGAAGAAGTTAAAAGCACTGTTAATATTTTTAGAAACGTCAACTACTAAGTCCATGGTTTCACAATGTGTATAAATGCTTTGTGGCACATCGATCCTAAACAGAGCCTGTACACCACTGACGGAACCTTTCACTGCATTAGCACCATCATTAAACTTTGTGCTGTATAGTTTTCTCTATTTATACCGCATTTACACAATGTTTCTCTGATATAAGAGAGAAGTATTGTTGCGTCTAATGAACTGGCAGGATTAAAGCCTAAAAACCGATAAATACTGTCCTCAGAATAAAAAAGATGGATAAAATGTTCGGCCTTACTGGTGTTCTTGGTTTAATCTTCAATAAATGAAAAATGTACTGGTTTATCCACCTCATTTTTTCAATTTATTCAATGTAGCATTTGAGATGTATATTATTTAATTTAGTATGCAATGGTATACATATTTACCATATTGAAGGCCCTCCTTCAGTCTTTTTTCTACGATGGGATTGTTCTTCGAAACTAATTGTAGCAATTCTGGAAATTGCCACGATTGTTACTGTCTTCAGACTCACATTGACCTCCTCTGAGCAATCCCTTGTAATCGTGAATATAATTTCCACAATATTCACCCGATTTTCTCTAACTTCTTTCTCGTATGCCTCGCTTGATGACGTAACGACTTATGTTCATGGGTCAGCCATGTTTTAAGCATCGGCATTCGTCCCAGTTAGCAAAATATTTCTTATGATTTATGATGTTCAACATTCTCATGTTTTTTTAATTCCCGAATCAGCTGAGAGGGTTTTTTTTTCTCCTTCCCAATTGTGAAATCGTCTACTGTTATAAAAGGGCATCTCCCCCGCGGAAAAGAAACGGCAAGCTAAACAAAACGCTGCGTCTTGAATTGGAGGTTATTCTACACTCTAATTCAACCCAGGAAGTTACTACAGACCTTATGGGATATGCCAGTGTCCCCCTGCCTACAGAGGGTAGATGTTGCCAAACTCACAATAACGGTATTTGTTTGTTTAGGAGGGGTGGAGCGGCAAGGTTAGCAGTACTTTTTCCAAATCTATGTACTATACATTAAAATAAAACACTGTTTTCCTTTTACGGCATGCAAACTAGTTTTATAGTAAATATGAGAGTCGACACTTTCACACAGGATAGTACAGATCCGCAAGAGCTGAGTGACAAGTGGTAACTTTATTTTTTCTTTAAGAGGGGGTGGCTTGGACGGCTACAACTTACAACTATGTACCTGCTGTGTTGCAATCTTCGGTTTTATATAAGGATTTCTCCCAAGAAAATACTGTTAAAATGGCAACCCATTCCCTATTCCAGACACACATTAATTTCCTGGGTTGAATCTGAGTGTAGTCAGGGACATGTTCAAAGCCATTTGGCCTGAAAACTACTTTTCTTTTGGCCGAACTCTCTTTTAGGATACTCACTTAATACCGGTTGTTGTCTTAGAAATATTAAGGGGGAATAGTTTTTTTTGTACTTTTTCTCTAATCGATGGATTATCACAAAACACATCATAATCTTCCAATTCTATTGTTTCCCAACATTATTACACTTTTTGCCTATTAAAATTTAAATGTTAATTAGGCATCGGATTTTTAGGTGCACACTTTTTTATAGGATGAATTAGAGCCCTCCGAAAGAAACCAATGAGTGAGATGTTGCCTAAATTTGAGAATGGAGGCAATTTTCTATCATTTGTTCCCCCTTTTTGTAGATTTAGCCCCATTCTGTACACATACCCTTTTTCTGAACTTTTTTTTTTAATATTCTTATATAGTGAATTCTGCCATTTAATATCTTTATATATAAAAACAGGTGTATATGAGTTTGTCTGTCCTGTATGGACTCAAAACTACTTGACCGATTTGAATGGGGGTTTTCACCAACATTTAGATATTTTTTTTCTGGGACAATGAACGTATATAACTAATTACCGTACGTAATATATGGCCGGAGCTAAAAAGAAAAGTATATGGTGCACTAAAAAATAGCTTTTTGGACGCTTAAATGGCTTACGCTGCCTAAACCATAACAAATTCACCAAATTAATATACACAGAACCTCATCATCATCAGTACATTCACGAATTTAGGTCATCTTTGACCTGTTTCGGCCTCGAGAGAAACACCATCCAGAAGTCTTCTGAGTGTACGTACTGGTCTTCTTCTTCCTGCAGGTTGATATCTTAACATTTGTTTGGGTATCCTGTGATCTTCCATTCGATGAACATGTTGCACTTATAATCAGAAATTTTGTTTTCTAAAAGTTCCATGTGTAATTCTTTTAAGATATCTTCATTTTTTTGTGATCTAGTAGTGTGTATCCTGCAGTCCTCCGAAGGTATCTCATTTCAGCAGAACTAAGCCTCTGTATATCCTTTTAATTCAACGTCCATACTTCGCTTCCATACAAGAGTTGGAAGAGCCAGTGTTTTATACACTTTTAGTCTTGAATGTTTTGGACTAACTGTGGCTTGAAGATAGAATGTATTAACCCTACAAATTCTTTAAAATTTTGATATTTTTGCATTAACATCCTTTTCTTCTTCACATGAGATAATGCGTTCTAGATAAGCGAAAGTATTCACCTGCTCCAAAATTTTATTGTCAAGTACAATTTTACATCTGACAGGATCTACACCTTGATATGCCATAATTTTCGTTTTCTCTGTAGATATCTTCAATCCATATTCTTCTGTAATTTTGTTAAGTTCATACAGACCTTTCTGCAGATTATCTTCTGAATTTGCAATATTATTTGGTCATCTGCAAACAATAGGGTGTTAAATTTTGTATTTTCTGATATTCTTATTCCAAATTTATATTTCTTGTTCATTGATATAAATCGCAAAGAGTATTGGGGATAGGGGGCAGGCTTATCTCACACCACGATTTAAATTCCTTGTTCAGAAAATCTGTTATTTAACTTAATCTGTATGGTGTTGTCTTTGTAGATTTTTGTATGTTCTGCAGAAGTAAATTTGGTATATTTCTGTCTTCCAATATATTGAAGAGTTTTGATCTCTTGACTGTGTCGAATACTTTTTTCAAAATCTATGAAAGCAAAATGTCTTTCTAAGTTGAATTCTCTTATTTTTTCAAGCAATAGTTTAACAGAAAATGCTGAATCAATACAAAGATCGTCCTTTCCTAAATCCATTTTGACATTCCATAAGGAATTTTTCAATTTTCCATTTAAAATGTTTGCATACATTTTGTAGCATGTGTTTAACAAATTGATTCCCTTATAGTTGTCCATTTTTCTCTTGTCTCATTTCTTCAACAGGGGTATAACAATGCTTGTCTTCCATTCTTTTGGTGTGCATTTTTGAATACATTATTAAAGAAGGACAACAGTCTTTCATGGAACTGTTTGCCTGGGTTGTAAGGGGTAGTGACGTGTATATCTCTCCTACCCAATTCTCATTCTCACCTTTTCGTGGTACAACCCGTTTTCAAAACGAGGCTCTGAGGACCGAGTCACAGCGGTATAACCGTTCCATCGGGTACTGAGTAAATGCGGTATCCTAATGTCTGTCCATAGACTAAAAGGTAGCAGCCCTATCACTGGACTACTTAGCGTCGGGCCAGTAACCCGTCCTATGGAACTTCAACTTCACTTGCAAGTCTCAACACGAAGAAATTGAAATATGACGACCCACATCAAAGAAATACGGTTAAAAGAAAACGACACAATGATATTGTAAGATATGCAACCTGGAATGTTCGAAGCATCCATGAAAAAGAAGAGGAACTAGAAAGTATACACAGAACCTAATATCTCAAAAAACTACTAGTCGATAGCAAATGTTTATCTTTTACGGAAAACTCACAATAACACTTTTTCTCTTTCCGCTCATTGATGCCAAGAAGATCGGGATAAAATAGATTCCCGGGCAACGCCAAGTAATCAGCACAGGATATACAAAAATAATTATGATAGAAATTTATAATTATTTTCCTTTTTATTCATTCAATTAAACATAAAAATATATTTAGGCGTAGCAGCGCACACCGGGTATTAGCTAGTACCGGTATAATATATATATTAAATCATTATTTAGGAATATTACATTAGCTTGTCCACCGCTGTGGTCTCGAGGTAGCGTGCTGCCTTGTCACGCAGCGGGCCCTGGTTCGATCCCCGGTCGGGGCAGTTTTTCTGGGTGAGGTTTTTATCGGGGTTTTTCCTCACCTGTAAGACAAATGTCAGGAAAACTTTAAGGCCCAAACGGTCCCCGAAATCATATGGCCATCATCATCATGATCATCCTTATCATTATCATCATCATCCTTCACCGGTGTGGAAAGCAACGGGAAGCTACCACACCTACACAATTCCCTAGTAAAGCTGCAAGCATAGCATGAAAATGCTATGATTGCAGTGAAGGACCTGCCTTCGGGCAGAATTACTATGGATGGACATTAACTTCTCGTCAGCTTGCTATGAATATAGTAGCGACTCTGTCTACTTTCAGTGAACACAGGACGGAACAAAATATAAACATCGATTAAACTTACTCTATGATATACATGTAAGCACACATCTAACAATGATTTTTTTTTAAAACCGAACCAATATAGGTTAATTTACACATTCTAATACTGTTGACAAGGTAGCTCCGTCTTAGAAGTTTGAACAGGATTGCGTCGAAAGAATGTTACGAATTGCATTAGATGATAAACAAAATCAGATCTATCCTACAACACATTTCTACTTCGAAAAATCAACATTAATTTATACTTGTCCTTTTTCTTTATTTGCCTTAGTTTAACCTCATCCACTGTAACATACTTATACATGCCGCACGCTACTCGGGCTTTAAAGAGACACGATCTGTCGGGAGAGGATTTTGAACTCTAGATCAAACACATAGCCTACTTATTTGACCACAAGGACATGCAGAGCTTCCCTGAATGAGTGATCAGCTCAATCTAGGGCTATCTCACGAGATAACATTAATATTTAACACACAGACAATTATTCACTTAAACTAAAAAAAAAAAATGTATGAGATGATTATGATGGACCGATGATGTTCGGGAATTAAAGTTTTCTGAAATTTGTTTTATAGGTGAGGAAAAACCCCCAAAACATCAACAGTAAAGTTATCCCGACTGGGAATCGAATCTGGGTCTGCAGCAAAGATGTTACCATTACACTTATTTGCTTTATAAATAATTAGTTGCATTTTATTTTTGTTCACTCTTAATTGTTTGATATATAAAGATCAGCTTTTTGTTACCTTTTTTGACTTATTTTAGCACATTTCCTACTTCAGTTACGTTTTTTTCATGAAAATTACATCTAAAAATTCCAAGTTTATAATGACGTTACCACTAACACACTAGCAAGAACAGTAAGATTAATAATTTGATGCTATACAGCACATAAACTCACTCTCAAACACCAATCTAGCTTCTAATACAATGTACGAGTAAATCTCGACATTTAAAATTCTTCAGTTTTAGCAGTTCATAGTTTGATAGAGGATCACATAATTGAAAAGAAACTAAACTATTGAAACATTTAGAATAATAAATGGAACTAAGAATATAGGAAAATATATACATTCAGAAGGACAAGGGCAGGACCACGAATTTTGGTACTCCCAGCGAACAAGATTTGATCTCGAAGTTCATTCCAACTCACTCTGAGTGGCAAGAGGAAAGTCGGTGACAATCGGAGTGTGAGGATGAAAGAAAATGCTTTCAAAACATGTCAAGTGAGAAGAGCATATTTTTCATGTGAGAGATGCACTATCTGTACCATTTAATTTTATACTAGATCATACCATCAAATCTTTAGAGGATGAAGAAGGCCTACAACTCAATGGTATTAATAAGCTGCTAGTTTATGCTGATTATGTAGTACTATTGGGCGATAGCAAAGAGATACTAAAGGCCCAACACACACACTATTGCGTAACACTAAGAAATGTAGACGGGAAGTAAATATCAATAAAACTAAGTATATGGCCACACATAGAAATAAATTATATAATGGAAATGGACAAATGAGTGAAATTTTGAGGAAGTGGCTAAATTCAAATACCTATGAACAATAAACACAAATAGGAATGAGATGCACAAAGAAATTAAACATAGGCTCAATTCTGGAAATGCGTGCTATTGTGCATTGCAGAGACTCCTTTCAAAAAAAGTTAAACTGAAAATATATAAAACTATTATTCTACCAGTTATATTATATGGATATGAAACATGTACTCTTACTTTGAGGAAAGAAAGGAGATTGCGAGTATTTGAGAATAAAGTTCTTAGGAAAATTTTTGGACCAAAGAGGTGAACAAACAGGTGAATGGAGAAAACTACGTAACAGTGAACTACATGGTCTTTATAGGAAGCCAGATATAATAAGAACAATTAAGTGTCGTAGACTGCAATGGGCAGGACATACGGCACGAAGGGGAACGAAAGACGTGCATGGAAGCTTCTTGTAGGAAAACCAGAGGGAAAATGCCCAGTTAGTAGACCAAGAATGATGTGAAAGAATTAGCTCTGGATAGGGATGTATGGAGAGCTTATGTCCATGCGGCCATGAACCTACGGGCTCGATAGTGCCAGTGAGTAAGAGGTATGAAATTTCCAATTCATTTTTATATGATAAAGGAATTGCATATATTTACTAATTCAGATCACAGGTTTGTTTAGACTGTTCCTAACCTAATTTGCGAGAGTAAAAAGTTCTATAACACTTTTTAAATCTCTATTCTCATGGCACCAAGATAGGATGAAATCATGCAAGGACAATCAGATAATTCCAATTAAAGTTAGTAGAATTTTAATTTATTATAAATTTAATGTCAATTCACATAATGAGTATAAGCAATATTTCAACTATTTAACATTAATAACACAAAAATACATGAACATTAAATATAAAGTCACATTAAATTTATCCATTAGTTCTTAAGATATGGTACAGCAAGCTTCATAAATACAAAATATTTTAGTTTTTTTTTTTTTTTCCTGATACAATATATTATCTAAAATGTGAACATACTTACTTGCAAATAGCAACTGAATTAATACATTGGTAAAATCATTAAAAAAATCAATACAACTGCTAATTGTTTCTGTAATCCTTGAGATTAAACCTCAGTAAGCATTTAAGCATTTCATAACTATACAGATTTGTATAGAGTTAAAGTTTCTCTTAGTACTCGGAAATTGTTGATTTGGAATATTACCTACTTTTTAATAATATAAAAACTTACCACAGAAACACTTTCACTTTTGTTTATAGTGATAGCAGCTGAACGAACTCCCATTTCCAAAATGTATGGCTATTTTAGCTACCAGTTTTATTTCATTTAATCACAAATATAATTACAAAACACATACGTGTACTAAACACACTATGCAGTTCAATAAAATAAATTATTTGTATATAATATACATACATATATACTGTATTAATCATGGGAATCATAAACCAACTAACTCCACTTTTTTGTGACATTTCTGAGTTTTTGATAGAAATGTATTTGTAACATAACATTCTATTATGTACTGTGTATAGGATAAAACACCTGATTCCATTAAATTACTTACTTCATTTTACATTTTGAAATATAAAAAATATTATATATTTTATTTAATTCAGATGGAAGAAGAAATGTTCTAAATTTAGTGAGGAAGGAAGGACATACAAGGGTCTTTGGGATTTATTTTCAGTCACCCAAAATTGTTTGCATATCCGAGAAACAACAGAGCTATGAACGTTTAGCCATTTGTCCTTTTTTCAGTCTTCCCATTACTCTTCAACAGAGTTAGTCTTCCAGACATCTCTGTGCCACAACTTCTTGTTTATATACTGAGAATTAATTTATGACTGCCTACAGTCCTTAAACATCAGAGTCTATATTGTAGCTGCACTATAAAGACTGTAACGTGTTTTGTAAGCTATTATTATGTGTTGTGAACGTGACACAGCATTGAGAATGTCACAAATGAAGTGACGAAACCCAGGTTTGCGAGGAGTTATGAAATATGAGGTAAGTGAAAGAAAAAAATAAACAATATCCATGAACATCTGTTTACATATACTGCCAATCTGGTACATTCCAGTAGTTCTATTGAACAATTCAAACTTGAGGGATAATTTCGGGCTTATTTTAATTTTTCACACTAGTGTGAATATATATATACACAGTGAAACCTGTTCGATATGGAATTGACTTGGTCCTGGTATAATTTATGTTTTGAACAGTTTTCCGATTAATGTCCTTCTTCTTCCGTTTAATCTGAGAGATAAAAATAAAATCCATAATTTTAAGGAAAGACAAAGACATTCTGCACACTACTTGAAATGATAATCTATATAGTTTGTTTTATACAACTCACCTTATACTGTAGGGCTTAACTGCTTTCAATTCTTGTAAAATTTTGAGGAAATTGAGTTTATGGTACAAGTTTTGTAACACATGAGTTAAAACATCAACACTTAATAATTATAGCTCTATGTACACTAATTAAAGAGTAATTACACTGGTATTTTATTCTATATATATTGCTTCATTCCATTCCTGGTCTCCATAAATCTGTCAGTTTCATTTGGTTTGTGTTCAATTGAATGACACTTTTCTTCCAAACATTCTTTCATTCTGGACTAACGTTCATGGAGTTCATATAGATTTTTATTGGCAGCTAAAATTTGAAGGCCCCTTACATTCTGAAGAACATAATGAACACTGAGATTACAGGAGCATCTCTCTTTCTTGCTCCCTTTCATTATCATCACAGTCCTGCTGATTATCACATAGAACAATTTATGTGGCAGAATTAGTTGTTTGGTAAGAAGCCACATCACTGTCTTCAGTAATGCTTTTTTTTTTATTCAATCCCACCACATTGTCATTTCGACATTCTGGTATTCTCTCCTGGCATGGTGTTATTTTAACCCACTTCTGAGGTTGGGGTGCCTGGAAGGCAGAGTTACGCTGCCCAATGATATATGATAGTAATGATGCACCAGAAGCTTTAATCCAAAAGTTAGTGAATATGTTAATGATGGCTAGATGATGTTCGGGGACTGTTTGGGCTTTAAAGTTTCCTGACATGTCTTACAGGTGAGGAAAAACACCAAAAAAACTATCACCCAGGAAACTTCTCCCAACCGGGGATCAGACCCAGGCCTGCTGTGTGACAAGCTCAGGACCACAGTGGTGGACTCTTCAGTTAT
The DNA here is from genome assembly GCA_030220185.1 of Diploptera punctata. NCBI lineage: Eukaryota > Metazoa > Arthropoda > Insecta > Blattodea > Blaberidae > Diploptera > Diploptera punctata. The sequence goes on along the minus strand of JASPKZ010001962.1, from coordinate 611,465 downwards.
GTATGGCTCACCATATATGTCGAAATTACACCTTGATCTATGAGCTGGGTGACACTGGTCGTGTTAGAAAGAACCAGACCAGCTTTATGACAACTGGATATGTGGATGGCAAGTAGCATTGTCAAGAAATGGAGTACATGCTGATTCTCCCTCTTCATTTTACATCTTAAGTAACCATCCCTCCATCTATGTTGTAGTCATTCAAGATATTTTTGATTTTTAAATTACTGGCAGTTCAATCCAGATGGCTGCCCTGCCAATCACTAGCAGTATTTTTAAGTTTTCCTGCAAAATTATTACAAAGAAAAACTGTCAGACGTTCCTTAGACATCTTACCACCCACACATTTTTCCATATATAGAGATAAGGATTTTGTAAGTAGTGCTTTAAAAAACAGGTCAGTTTCTTCTCTGTATACATCTTTCGGATGATACCTCAGTTCTTCCTGCCACTCAGAAGCAAGAGCACTGTTAACATCACTAGCTTCCACAAATGATTTTCTGTCCATTTCGGAAACTTTCCAGGCATCCATTGAAGCCTTGAATTCTGGCTATTTCAGTTTTTTACAAGCTCAATAGCTGGGCCTTGCAAAACAGATCCAGATATAAACATATACATTCAATGGGAAATTATGAACCATTCCCATAAAAAGTTGTTTATTTATTCATAACCCTTCATTTTTTTGCTTATTTTCATGCCATCATTATTGTCCTCAAACCACTCAATCATCATCTAACCTTATGTTTTAATTACAAATAGTTAGATTTTATGTTTTAATATCTTAGATATGAGTTTTTATGCATTTGAATTGGAGCATTATTTCTCATGCACATTGTATCTCCTATTTGTATAACTAGATTGGTTTCTTATCAATGACAACACTACATTATTGCAATACATTCTTAAGAAAGTGTGTAGATGATCTTGTACTGTATTATGGCAAGGCAAAAACCAAGGAATCGCTCATCTATTGAAAGGGCAATAAATTTATAACCACCGGCCCAGTGCACGTCACCCTTGCTTGTTATAGAGAGGAAATGTTTACCTCTATGATCCAAATTTGCAGCTCCTTCAAAAATACAGATAATGTAATAATATAGTTGACTGTTTCAGAGTGAAATTCTATAGTCAGTTGGAAAATAACATCCAAAATGAATTACAGTATTTCCATCTTGAACAGAGATGGACATTTTCTGTTTCTGTAAAAAAAAAAAAAATCTGGCTTATTCAATGTCTAATTTGGGGGCAGGTTTCACTGTACATACATATCATTTCAATAAATATATTTTTTTATATTTAAATTAATGTTGGGAAGTAAACATTATGAGGTTATATCATTAATAGTGAGTGGAGAACATATTTTTAACGATTCACCTCATACAATTTCAAATTTCTTTGATAATGATGGTTTCAGACATCTTGTCCCTCTTCAGTCATGACTTCCACTGATGAAATTCTCTGATTGTTGATTTCTCTATGGATGTCACCTCTTGTGCTGCCATCATTGGTTGGTAACATAAATTTTGAAATTAAATTTTTATCCACCAGAATATCGAAGTTCATATATCAATATTTATTCTTCTGAATGAATATCTTCTCCCAAACTGTCAATTCCAACTATTTATCTAATTGTTTCAAAAGTTTTGCCTCTTTATCAATTTTATGATGTTCTAGAAAACTATGTGCAGCAATTGCTGTTTTTTCAATTTCACAATTTTTAATATTTCTAAAATGTTCTTTAGTACGTGCTTCCAAATTCTTTTTTGTTTTTCCTGTAAATACTTTGCTACAATCATTACAATTTATTTGACTATTTAACTCATGCCCCAAATGGGAGTCAATGACCAATCACGTTTCAATGATTTCTGTTTTACAACCAATCAGAGTCGTGTTTCACCAAATATTTATCAGTGTTATAATTACCATATTAAAGAAAGCTCCTCCTTACAATATTGGGTCCCTTTGGCAATAAATAGTATGATCTGGTTGCAGTGATAAACAAAAGAAGCAGTAGAAGCGTACCTATCGTTTCTCATTTGTTTTCAAACATCGCCGTTTACATTAAATATATAAATATTTTAAAATAACTATAGTTAAATAATGATTTGTGAGTAAACAGCTTAATTTTATTCGTTAAATAGTCCTAACAAATGCCACTCTTGATTTCCAAATTCTCTAGATAAATTGGAAATCACTCGTGGCATTACTTATGATAAATTCCAGATTTCTTACTGTCTAAGATGTTGATTTTTTTATTGGTACTTAGAAGTTTTTCCAGACTAAATTTATTTATTGGTGCTAAAGTAATGTTGTGTTTGTCAAACATTTTTTGAAATTTCCAATGTACTTCTGGACGGTAAGCAATTTTCTTGAATTTCTTCTTTTCTTTACTAATAGTTTGTAGGGTAGAGAATGTTAGTGTGTTACTGATGCAAATATTACCAAATCAAAAGTAATAGAAAAAAAGAAAAATCTGGATAATCAAAGATTTGAAAACAAATTGAGAGAGTTCATAGAGTGATTGAAATATAACAATTTTTTAACAGAACTCATTATCTGGGAAATACTTCTGAGTCATCAGAAAGTTGTGAATATACAATAGATTTGGATTTTAATCATGACAAAACTGCTTGGAAGTGAAACTAAATGGAATTAATCATTCTCATTTCTACCATACATCATTTCACTATATCTAAGCTTACTATTCAGTAAATGTACTCCTTTCTGACTCAAAGTGTGTGCGCTGTGACGAAAAGAAGGTAGTCTTGTGTGACAGTTACAAGTCTAAATTGTTATTTTTTTATTACTGTACTCCTACCAATGTGAAAGCTGAGGCGATTCTTGTGTATCACTGGTGATGACATCATTCTAACACAGTTCACTTGCAAAGACAGATTACTGATAAAACATATTCCCATCTTTTTTTTTTGTGCCTATCTGAGACAAGTGTTATGAAGGAAGCAGCAAACTGTATTGCAGAACCATCATTTTTAGGATAATGCTTGGACTCACATGGCACAATCTGTAGCTGGTCTTTAGTGTTGCTGTGCTTGGTATTTTTTTTTCCATCCACCATATTCACTGCACTTAAGTTCCTGTGATTATGACTTGATCCCAGTTTGTGGCATTCAATTCCAGAATGTTCTCGAGATTTGACAGAAATATCAGCAGAAGAGGTGCTACTACAGGGATACTACTTCCATTTCGCTGGTGATGAGTTGTTGAGGATGTTTGTGGCCACAATGAAGGACTGTTTTATTTAGGTATAACTTTTGTTTTACCAACAAATAAATAGTTGCCACTATTAAAGTTCCAAATCTCATGTCTACATCTGATTGTTATATGCAATGAACTGCAGAAAACTGTAATGTTTACAAACTACTCTGATCTGAAGATTGAATGAATTTTGTTTTACTGAATATTACCAATTTACAGCCCCAGTAATAAAATTTGCTCATCATAATTATCAGTGTAACATTATTAGGATTTGGTATTTTTACCATTAAATCAGAAAAATAACTTGTATAACAAATAAAAATGAATTATTGAATATTATTAAACATTTTTGACAATATGTTAAGATGGGCAAACTCTTACTTATCCATTTTAAATAAATATATTTAATGAATGAATTAATTAATTAATTGAGTTAGATTTAACAACTCACTTCATAATTGTAGATTTCTTTAAAAACTACTTCTGATACATCTTCAATCTACAATTATGAGGCGAGTTGTTAAATCTAACTCAATTTATTAAATAAAATAAACCCCATAGTGTCACTTCCTTTAAATGTTAATGAAAATATATAATGAAGTTACACATGCAATATCAGTAACAATTATTTAGATATTACACAACTCATACATAATATAAAACACAACATATATCTATAGCCTATATTTACAAGCATTTTAGAACATAAAAACTTTGGGGCTGGAAGGCTAAACAGACATGCTACAGTATGTTGCATGAGTTTTAATGTTCAACAATTATAATATATAAAAATAAACTTCTGGTTACATAAGTTCAATGATCCTTTTTTTACTTTAAAGGAGCTATTATTCCTTGTCACAATATAACTTATTATTCATACCTTCTAATAACTGTATAGAAATACTTATTATACCAAATGAAAGAAAATAATAATATCAAAACTTACAACAAAAAACCAAAGCATTCAATCGGTTAATGATCCAATTAAATGCAACATTTCTATAATAATAGTTATTTACATTATTTCAGTGACTATGTGCATTGTGATAACATAAGAATTATTATACTGCATATAATACAACTCAGTGCTTAAAGTGGGGTAGTATGGACCGGGTAAGCATTCAAAAACTAGAAAACAACCCAGCATGGCATACCATTTATAAAATTGATTACAATTTGAATTGTCTTATTTCTTTCCTGATATCTGGTAACTGTAATTATAGGTCTTGGTTTAAGCTTCAAGAGTAAAAATTACAGTTTGTTTTAATAACAGATATTACTTTTACATCTGAACTAGCGTTTCATTTGTTCCATGAATAACAAGACAACAACCTCCTTCTCTACTCCCTTGAATATATGTATTGTCCTTGTGTCTGTAACCTGGTAAATTGCTACTGCAATAATGTTGTTTAGATTAGAAATTGTATATTTTAAATTAAGAATTCAATAAAATTAAGATATCTGAATCGCACATTTAAAATTTAACTCAACAGAATGTCTCATTTACTATTTTATTTCATCCAATTTATTTAAAAACATATATACAACAATGACAAATGAAAATACATTTCGATTCATTCTCCAATGCATCCCCTCTCATTATGACGTTGCTGTAAATGAGTTGCAGATAGTTTAGTAAAGGACACACAAATCCAACCACACAACATTTGACTATAGAAGAGCTGCAGCAGTCATACAACAAACAATATAGGAAATCCATCACAATATTAAGGACCAGTCTAAAAATTCAACATGGAAAGAAGAAATAAAATCCGTCCCAGATTGGCCAAGGAAAGAAGCAACAGCAAAATTCCAAATGGCCACTGGTCTGGCCAAACACCTAAACCACATTGGCATCTCCAACAGTACCTTCTTCCCCTTATGTAACCTTGGACTCATCATGGACTTTCAAACATCTATCTATCTGCCCTGCTTTGTGGAGTAAAACCTCAATCAAAAAATATTGGAACAAAATATAATTTTCTTTTTTGTGGTTTTGTCAATGTAAAGCCAATGATATTTATATCAATACTCTGTATTATATGAACCTTTAAAGTCCATAAGATACCTACAGTCACTGTGAATGTATAGTCTTGAAGGGAACAAGTGATGACTTAAGGAATTGGGTAATTTAGTAATCTTGTAACATAGTTCAGAGAACTTTGCAGCAACGTAATACATATCTGCTCACATGCAGGCTATAATCACTTCACTGATTTGATTACTATGGAATGCTTAATCACGAGGTTCTAAAATAATAAATACACCTGTTTCTTAAAACAGATTGCTTCTAATATAGTGTTTTCTTCCTTTCTGTTGTACAATAATAAATATACAGTTGTCTGATAGGAAGGAGTTCATTATATACTGTAAGAGATTGTACTAATTTTCAAACCTTTATAAATTGTTGAGCAAGCATCCAAACTAAAGCAAATAAAAAAATAAATAAATAAAATAATTATGTCTTCCATTTAACAAAAAGAAAATATACTGAACATTTTAGAAATATGTCTTCAATATGTTTAATTTTATTTTAATGATCTACCGTTCATACAGATGTTAAAAGGACTGTTCTGTAACCTTTTGACTGCTGAAATAAATCCTTAACCCATACTCACTTTCTTCTCTTATGTGAACTGTAAGCAATTCTTAAGAATATATCTTTTATTCTTTTCATAGCCAGTGCATTCAGCATTTTTCCATACACGATAATAATATACATGGCAGGTTTTTCACATTTTACAATTCTCACATTTTGAAGACAATAACAAAATAAACCTTCACTGAGACAGAATTTGGAAAATGAGAACTATAATTGACACCCACAAAAACTTTTACGCAAAGTATTCCAAACAGCAATTGGCTGTAATGAGGTAAATATAAAATTCAAATAGATTGCAACATTCAAACGATAAATACTGAGAAAATATAAAATTTTCTATACTTATGACATGAAACCTAACCTGTAATTATTGAAGACTATAATGGACAAATGGGATACATAGATAGCTACCCCATATTTCAAGGTACATTCAAATGGACAAACAAACTCTTATTTCATCTTTTTAACCTGAGAATTTTGAATAGCAGGATTCTTTTATCATTGTGTGGCAAAATATTCTCATTGACAGATTGGTCTTCTCTTTGTAAGAAATTTAGTAGAAGAATGAGGAAAGATGGAAAAAACCTCACTCCCTGATGAGAGGAAGACCAAATTCAATTGTACACAGTATCACTCATCTAGACTTACAGCAAAATGTACTCTTGCCATGGAAGGGAAATAACTTGCATCATGTCAAAGCATGTGTTCAGTTTGGGTGTTCACCACTATAAGCCTATCAAGTACAAAGTATAGTTGTGTATAGTACCCATGTTTTTAAGAGTACCACACAAAAATAAATATTTAGACTAAAACATGAATTTCAAGCAATGATAGTGATATGAAATGGTAAGTACAACACAATGAAATTATTAAAAAAAATGCATTTGTCTTCTTTTTATATGTTTTAAATACTATTATTAACTTAATTTAAAAATTGTGTATGGTTTAATATATAATTTAAAACACATTACTTCTTGTGTTATTGATTTTTGCTAGATTCTTAACCGTTAAAACATTAAGTTTTATAAAATGGTAACTAACTAACTCACTGGCACTATCGAACCTGTAGGTTCATGGTAGTGCAGAAAAACAATTAAATACCGTGTTATAATTTCTGTCCAATGGCATTTAAATCCGTATTAAGAAGTTAAATAAATAATATGTGGATGCAATTTAAATGACACTTAGGCTACTTGAAATCTTTTAGCTTTATGAGAGGCATGTGTTTGAATAGTCTTTTTACTCTTTGTAACTGTAAGCCTATTGTAATACTTTTCCTTATAATGAAGCATGGTAGACAGTCAATAAAAACTTATTTTCCTCTTCTCAGTGATGTGAAAAAACAAAATACTGATTTGCTCAGGAAAACTTATTAACACTTGCAAGTTAGAATGATGCTGTCATCAGTACATTGAGTGGTAAGAAGAAGTAACACTTCAATCAATTTCACATTATTTTGGAAACAAGACCAGTTAGTGTGCATAAACAAAAATATGAACTGCTAATACTATTGGCGCTTTAACTTGTTTTACAAGAGTTACTAGATAAGTTTTGAAAAATGACAGTAAGATGATAGAAATAAACTAATATACCACTTGAAAGTTCAACCTTCAAACATCAAAATCATAGCAGGTGTAGAGCAGATTTCTTTCAGTTGTCTCTGAGGAATTGCTGGTTGGGATCCACTGATCCGTAACAAGATTATTGATTTCTCTTAAAATTATTCCACCACTCTGTAATTACTACAGCAATTTTGCATTGTCATAAATGAGGAGGCTAGAATAACTGCAGGCAAGATGAGATATGACTAACTACACAAAACATGATCATTAAAGAAATCAAGATATTATAAAATTTGTAGATTTGACCCTTCCTTCTATAATTACAATGAAAATGAAATAACTGGAAGAACCATGTCATGAGAAAGAGCAATAAAGAATTCCAAAAGTTATTTACTAATAGAAGAGATCAAATGGATGTCTTGTAAAAAGATATGAAATAGCAGGCTTCAAGACTAATACAGTGGTTGTGAATGTTATAATTTCTCTCACGTGCAAATAATGTACTTTGTATAGTTAGTCATAATAAGGTATGATTACTAGTATGGTACAGAGATTGCTTTGTTGGTATATTGTGAGATAGGAATTCAGATAAAATTGAGGGAAACATTGGAATTTAAGATTTCTAGTGAAAAATCAAATGATACAAAAAATACTTTACTATATTTTTAGTAGAATGATAAAATGTAAATACGAGTAAAATGAACTAGGTTGGAAATAGAGGGCATCAGAAATAGAAATAAAACACACAAGTACAAAGTATTTACTTTGTGAGGGCTTGCTTGCAGCTCATATGTTGTACTGGAAAATTCAGTTGCCCATATATAGTCTAACTGATCCATTATTGAGTTAAGATTTGCAGGATAAACCGTTCAACTAACAACTATGTAATTTAAAATTTATTTCTGTTACCATAAGTGAAGGATATTTGAGAAATTTAGTTTCCTTGTAATGCTGATCAACAACTCAGAACTACCTATTACACTAACTTTAAGGACAATTTTTGCTGCCACTTTTATAATCAAGATCTGATAAGATCTAATTAACTTGCTAAATATTATATCCTCAGTTTTGTTTAATGCTTAATACTAATCCCACAGCTAAGAATTTTCCAAGACTTTGCAAGTATTTGATTTATTTTAACAAAGATTCAATAAAGGTAATACATTTTAGAACCATGTCTCCAACTGTATACACAAAGAACTAAATTTTGGATGGCTGCTAATAAACTTGTATATGTGCATTTTCATTACTGTACATATTAGCACCTTTGTTAAAATCAACTAAGCATAATTTTAGTCTAAGTTGACAATCTGAAAACATTTAACTTAATAGGTGAAATATCAGAATTTGTTAATGTTTCTTATCAATAGATATGTTGCAAAAAAAAACAGTGAACACTGTTAATATATCTCTGGCCCTAATTCCATATTTGAATGGAATGTCCATGAAAGAGGCGTAGGGATGGAGTAACTAATCATAAATTCGTTACTCTGCTGGGAATGGAACTCACAGGTTTCAATGTATGTTGAGAATGTGTATATATACTTTTATATATATATATATATATATATATATGGTATGATAAGAAAAATAAATGCCTGGACGGGATTCAAACCCGGATCTCTGAGTCTGTATATATATATCCTAGATCAATATGGTAATACTCTTTCATACATGAAAGTACAGGGAAAGAACTAACTATTTTTTGGTTGAAATAGAGTTTGAGATGTTATTATGTTCTCCATTGAATGCTCTATCATTTACAAGTGTGAAACAATAAAATAAACAGTTTAGTAATGGGTTTATTGACCTCCAAAGTTTGGCTTAAAGGTAAGGCAGTATGTATGTAGTAGTGTAGTACTCAAATGTTCTGAAGCTCTTGATTTGTCATCATTCACTTGCGGGCTTCCCAATAACATTCAGCAATTTGGAATGGTGTTCAAACTATTTTCTGAAGATCTGGGCAGAGCGTCAAGTGATCCTTGTTATTATCGTATTTGTGTTCTTGCATATTATGCAATTATGGATTAAGAAGGTGGCCTTGACTGGAAAAGTTGAAGTGAAATTATTATCTGTATAAAATTCCATTTTTTATTGTGAAATGTTATTATCGTATTTGTGTTCTTGCATATTATGCAATTATGGATTAACAAGGTGGCCTTGACTGGAAAAGTTGAAGTGAAATTATTGCCTGTATAAAATTCCATTAATTTTTTTATTGTGAAATATTTTAATTCTCAAATTGTGTTTCATAAAGTAGTTAATAATATTCTAAAGCAATGTGTATAATATTTTCAAGGATTTGGTAACTAAGGTAAATAAACCCTTACTTATCCATATAATTTTTTTCTTTTTGAATATATTCCTGGTTAAATTTTAATGATATTACACAATTATGATGATGGTATGTTGAAATTAATTACGGTAATAAAATTTTAATCTACAATAATTTGTCTTGATAAACAAAGAAAAAAATACAAAATCTAAGTTTGGTCAGTCTGGATTTAAGCCTCAATACAAGCCTAAGACAAAAATAAAATTTTACAATACAATTTTGGAAAAGAAATCTCCAGATTTTGGATGTTTTAACACTGTAAGTAAACAGCTTTATACCTTTCGGTTGCAAGATTAAAGGATAGAGTGTGGCTCCTGTGGAATAGTTTGAAAGATAATAATAGAATCAAATAAAACAGTGAAATAAAAGCAATTACATTCAGTAAACCTTAGGAGTACCCATCTAGGGGACATGTGGATGGCGACCACAAGGTGCCCAAGCTGAGCAAAACCATTGCTTCCACTTACTTGTGTTTTGCTCCTTTTACCTTTTTCTTTTTTTATATGTCCCGTGCCGTAGCCGAGCGGTTAAGGTAGGAAGCCTTGGCACAGGGCTACGGGATGTGCGCTGGTTCGAGTCTCCATGGGGGAAGAAATTTTCTCATGGTATTTCGGCCAGTATGGGGACGGTGCCCACCCAGCATCGTGAGGCAATTGGGTAGCTACAATAAGTAGCGGCTCCAGGTTAAGGAACCAGCTATAACGGCTGGGGGACTCGACATACTAACCACATGTCACCCCTACACTGGCTGTTGATCATCTACCTCTGTGATTGACACATGTGGATGTGAAGGGCCAGCAGCCAGCTGGTAAAAGGGCAACCGCTGAAAAGTGGAAAGACCCTCAATCGGATCTTTTTTTTTATATTTGAACTGATATTTCTTCCTTTACATGTACCAATTCCCTCTCAACAACTTTCCTATTCAGTCTCCCTTGACTGAACTCTTGTTTTCTTTGAACCCGATGGTATTAGAGTATTCGAGGCCTAAAGGATCTCTTCATTTCTTTTCTCCTAAACATTTATAAAAAACTAGTGTAATGTAGTTCACCTCCGCTGGTAATACTAGCAGGTGCACTCTGGGTCATGCAAAATGAACTACAAAATATGTTCAATATGCTTCCCAAAGCAAAATATTCTGGAAGTATGTATGTTGTACACCTAAAACTATGTTTTGTAGGTTTCAAGGAAAAAAGTGACGTACCTGGTTTTTACCTTGTACTCTTCACATATAGACCTTATCAAAATGAATTACACTTGTTCCTGTATAGCCACTCAAAGCACTGTGTACATAAATCTGAAATATTCCTTTCTAGCTCTTTGTTTATAAATACTACCTCTAATGTTTGCATATCAGTGTAATCACTTATCAAGCAACATTAATCATAATAGGAAATAAATTAAAACAACCATTATCAAAAAGGAAAGTTTATAAAAATTATCATTAATTGAAATAAATTATACAAAATAAACATTTTTATTAACAAGTACTCTGAAAATTGTTATGTAGATTTCATAACAATAGAACAGATTATTCTATCTTATCATCATATTTAATTCATTTTACTCTGTACCTAGTAAAATATCCTTAGATATCAAAATTATAGAAAGTGTAAACCAATTTAATTATCTCTGCTTCAGATCATTTTTGAGAAAATTAGATTTTTTTGACACAATTACAAACTAATAAATCTGTAGTAATATTAAATAATGTAATGAAGCCCACTTTGGTCAAAAAAACATTCTTGCCCCA